>OX381717.1:26737157-27199416 GCA_947462335.1 Harmothoe impar
CGCTTCTACACCTACAATTAGCTAGGTCAGAGGCAGGGGGGCGGGGCGTGGTCTAAAAGTTTTTTGTTTGTTATTTTCATTGGGGCGGGGGGGGGGGGTATTTTCTGCGTTCTTCCCCCCCCCCTCCCCGGGACTATAATGAATGGAAAATAAGGAATTTGAAAAATAAAGGTAAAATAGTCGGAAGGATGGGGGGATCGGTTGAAGCTGGTTATGTACGGTATCTCTTATATGCTTGGCAACCATCGATCATTACAAAGTTCGGCGACCGGTATGTAGACCTAGACAAAATTTGTTGGAATTTAAGAAACGTCTTAAAATAGCTACAAAGTGTCTCCTTGATCGATAGACCGTCTCCGAAACTAGGTGAAAACTTTATTTATATTTCTTAGAACCTTTAAGGACTGCATAGTGATTAAATGCATTATAGATGCAACCCTAGCGTGTAACTCGCAAGTGCATCATTCAAGCATCAGGCCAATGATACGGGGTTGATGCATTCTTGAAGACATGATGCATCAATGTCTACTCGCCAGGCCTGCATTAATGCATCATGATGACAAAAGGCTTAAAGTATTAAAGCGCTGTGGTCTACGCGACCGTTAAAGTGTTTAAAACGATAGAACAGATAACCGCTGATTTATTTAAACACCTTTCAACCAGAACAGCGTTTTTAGAGGAGATCTTTTATACTACCCAGTCAGTGTATACGGTATAATGGCGAGCAGACAAAGCAAAAAGAGACAGAAAAAGTTAAGGGGCAGTGAAGTGAGGAGATGTGATGGAGGACAAAGACTAGACGATGTCAAACTTACTTGTCTTGCCATCGGGCACAGCAGAATAATGTCGACACTCCTGAATATCGGGGAGCGAGGGGGGGGGGGGGCTTCCTTTTATCTGTTGAGGCAGAGGGCGACTCCATACTATATGCACTACATATCTGACTGTTTATGGGAACCCCACCTCTGTCGTTATAAGGGAGTGATCATTTTTTAACAACAGGGGGGGGGGGGGGTGGGGGGGTTTCCGCCCGGAGCGTGCGAAATTTTTTACCCCCCCCCCCCCGGTCAAGGGGTCAAAATATTTACCCCCCCCCCCCCTTAGGGTCGAAAATCGGCTCGCGCACGGGCCCTTTGAAGTATAGTAACGCGCGGGCTTTTGGGCTCAAAACAGGTTAAATTTTGTTGCCCCCGCCACCAAGAGGGGTCAAAATTTTTTTGCTCCCCCCCCCCCGGTCAAGGGGTCCACATTTTTTTGCCCCCCCCCCAAACCCACCACCCCCCCCCCTGTTGATAATAAATGATCACTCCCTAATGTACAAATGCAGCTTTGGCGAGTACTCTGCATCATGCCAATCCTTTCGAAGTTCAGGAATTTGCAAATGCTGAGCCGTAAGCGCCATGGGTACTTATTACGGTATTACAGTATACAACGTATACCATGCGCCTTTCAATATATAAAATGAACATGTCATCTTTATTTACCATACTAATGTGCATTTTCTATTTTGTGTCTTTCAGGTGGCCATTAAAATAATAGATAAAACACAATTAGACGAAGATAATCTTAAAAAGATCTTCAGGGAAATACAAATAATGAAGTTGTTACGGCATCCTCATATAGTACGACTATACCAGGTAAGAACGTCGTTACAATTTAAACATTGACAAATAAAACTTAATTAATTCCGTATTTTGGTAAATGATTTAAATTGTAATGTTCTAGGATAAATAGGATACTGGTTACTCTCATAATCTCATTGGCAAAGTATATTAAGAAAAATAGTAAAATTGACCATAACCATTTAAGTTCCGCATAGTGCATGAATCCATTATGCCCTCTCTCTCCTGGTGATGCATGAATGCACCCATCATTAAAGGTTTTATTAACAGTATACATTGTAGTTGAGCCGTTTGACACTCTTTTCCATGCAATTGCTGTAGTTAACCCATGATTGTATTGCATGTATGCTAGTAGAATTGGCTCCATTTTTAGACTGACCCTTGTTTTCTCTTGCTATTCACCAGGTTATGGAAACAGATCGGATGCTATATTTAGTAACGGAGTACGCTAGCGGTGGTGAAATATTTGGTGAGTCGCCCATTTAATGCTAAATTTGTCGCAATATTTTCAATAATCTGTAAGCATGGTATACCGGCATGGGTAAGTCTCGTATTACCTGCACCACAAACTCGATATCTGAATTGCGGTGTCGAGGACCAATTGACTTCAAGATGTTTCCTAAAATAGTTGTGCTTACATACGGGTTACTATTTTTGAATCCATGATGGGCACCCTGAAGAACATGGAAGTAGGTCATGACGCCACAAAGTTTGATCAGAAACTCGTGAATCAAACCCCTCGTTTAACCCGCACCCGGATTTTGAGGAAATCCTATAACCCTCACCTAGAGTCTGAGAATTGCTTCTCAAGTACCGTACTATACTACGCATCCAAAAACCCTCCTATAACTCACATGATCACACCAACAGAATATTCTTTAAAGACACCCCGGTTTCTGATTCTCATATAATCCGCGGTTATCCATAAGACCTACGGAAGTATCTGACTATGTCCGGCATCGGCAATTCCAGTCGTCTCCCGACACAGGCGATACACCCCACATCATGCCTCACACATGGGGGAACTATAGAGTCCTGTTGTCATGGTAACACGCTGTGTGACGTCACACTGGCGGCCATCTTGGTCTGCTGACGTCACGTCTTTGTTTTATGAGGCCGTGTATTGATCAGTTTGGGTGGCGCTCACGCTGCCCGACCCAGCGCCTCGCGACTCGTTCCGCTCCTCACTGCATTCACAAAGTTGGCATTTATGTTTAGGGAGGTACCCAGTAGAAGAAGCTTGAGGATTTTTTGAGTTGATTAATGTTTTATTGTCATACAAGATGTACGGTTCTACAAGGCAGGTTCTATCTCAGCAGCAAGTAGTAAGGTGCTATACTTATGAAGCAGGATACGCATTTAATGAGATCATATCGGCCAAAGATAACAAGTGTGTTCATACAATACACAGGTTAGTAGATATGTACCAGATGCCTCAAGATAATACAAGAAAAAATTGTAACACGACAATACAGAGGGGCAATTGCCTCAGCCCTACTTTAGAATAAGATAAAGTATTATGGGCTTATTTTCAGACAGCACCATTCTGGGTGATGATAGAGTTATAAGAAATAGCGAGATAATTGTGGAGAAAATATGGGAAATGTGTAGTGTTTGCGGAAATATGTAATAGGATACGTCGGCCTAGGCACGTGTTTAATGACACAAAGGGGAACAGCACAAAAGATTAAGCCTATAATTATATATGAACCCTACCAAGAGCACCACGGTGCTTTAATGCTTAAATCAAATAAAATATCAGCTCTATGAGGTGCATTAGAATTATAATGGTAAGTAAGTAAGTAAGTTAGTAAGTAAATAAGGGGATGAACATCAATGATTGAACTAAAAAAGTCTAAAAAGCACGGCAAGAAAGCAACAAGGTTTATCTCAAAAGAAAAAGAGTGTCATGGCTTAGTCGTCATCTGACATGCATGAATGTAGCCCTAATGAATCCCCTCACCAGGGTTACATTGATGCATCATGCCGACCCTATGGGGTTGATAAACTCTCCAAAAGGATTACACCATAAAGCATCACCATACATGGATGCTTAACCCTTTAAAGGCCGCATAGTGTATTCATGCAGAATGTCCTTGATGTATGAATGCAACCACCGGGAGTAACTCGCCAGGCCTGCACATTCAAGCATCATGTCGACACTATAATGGGGTTTAGTAACTCTTGGACCTAACAACCTGAATCAGGTTTTGGGAATATTACACAACCGATTATAATGGGGTTTGTATGTTCCCGAAGGGTTGGCATGATGCTTGAATGCAGCTCTGGCGAGTTACTGGCAAGGGCTGTATTCAATCATCATGACGATTATGTAAATGATGGTTGTACAAATTGGTATGCAGGGGGAAAAAGCTTCACTTCCTTCCCTACTGGTTAACTCGTGGATGAACAGTGAGTGTATTGCTGAAACGCTTAACCAGATCAAATAAAAGCGTTTATTTGAAAAAAGAACGGTTTAATGACAGGATGCTGGTAGCCATGGCTATGGATGTGCTCTTGTAGAACAATGCACATTATATGATTTTCCTTCTTTTAGATAATTTAAAAAAAAAGCAATTTAAAAAAGAGGAAAATGTTTTATTTGTGTTCTATTGAATTTTACACCCACGCAGACGTACTATCTATAGCCTGGATCCCATGCTTTAACCCTTTAACGCACAAAGCAAAATGCTCTTTAATTGCTATTTATGCATTATCCTATGTGGTTTATGCACTCCTGCAGGGTCGTCATGATGCACCAACGCAGCACCAGTGAGGCACTGCATAGGTGCATCATAACGAGAAATAGGTGTAAATCCCTGAGGCGTCATGCCGTCTTTAAATGGTTAATGATACAAGATATAACTCATCATGAGGTAAGAGATAGTGAAAGTCAGGGTAGTCATAATACAACATAACTCATTAGGCCACACTTTCTTTTTCTTTTTTTTCTTTGGGTTACGGACACCTTAGGAAATTTCAAAAGCACGGAGGATGAAATAAAAAAAAAAATAATAGAAAATAAAAAGAAGTCGAGCTTTAGGAAGTTTACTTATATATGTTTAGAAAACTTGGATGTCCGAATGTAGGTGGGAAATATTAAAGGATGATCCAACAATAGAAAATAATTGATGTTTTAGTTAACCAATATTTTGCTGTTTTTTCTTTCAAATTTTGAGAAAATTTGAATTATTATTTCAGCACAATGAGAGATAGATCATTGGTTTCCTGTTGATTTTAGCTTTCCAACGGTATAATTATCATACCGTATATCTTATAATTTTATATCTTTACTTTGTTTTGTCTGGAATGCAGATCGGAGGGAATAAAAAAAAAAGTGTAAAATCCAAATTTTATTTTTATTCCGATTTTGGCCTTTCCTAGTGCGGCGGGCCCATAACCCAAATAATAAAAAAAAGTGTCGCCTTATGAGGCAAGAGATAGTGAAAGTCAGGGTAGTCATGATACAACATATAACTCATTATGAGGTAAGAGATAGTGAAAGTAAGTGTAGTCATATATTTAGTACATGTGTATATGTACGTATATTGTGGTTCTGGTTGAGGGGGATGGAGGTATTTAGGTGAATGTCGAGATGATCGTTAAGATGAGTTAGATTGTTTGAGGCCCGTTAACCGGATTTATGACTGCGCTTTACTACTTATTACATGCATTCATGCATTCATGCAGCCGTGGAGAGTGACTCACCAAGGCTGCATTCATACATCATGCCGACCCTTAATTCAGGAGTGTATCAACTCCTGAGGTCCGCATGATACATAACGCAGCCCCTGTGAGTTAGGGCCTACTTCCCAGGGTGGCATATATGCAAATGACGACCAAGGACAGAGAACATAAAGCTTTAATTGTAGCCCTTAACCCTGTAAGGACAGCATGATGCATTCAAGCATCATGCCGGCCCTATGGGTTCGAGACACTCGCGAGGAGTCGGCATGATGCACCAATGCGGTACCGGTGAGTAACTCCTCAGGCCTGCATTGATGCATCATGACGCCAAATGTCATCATTTAGCGACATGCCGTCTTTTAAGGGCTAAGGGGACAAGCAGGGTCGGCCACTGTAAGGTAAACGCACACCCCAGGTGAGCACAGGCCGGTGATGACCCTCAAGAAAGGTGTGGATAAAAGTAAGACAACGTCCTAGACGTAACCCTAGCAGCAGCGGCAGAAGGCTAGAGGTCAGTCACACGGTCACCCGGTGCTGCCCCTCGGGTGCACCGTCTACACGGCACTGTGGCCATTTTTGGCGTAGATTCCCACTGGAAGTGTCATCAGGCCATGCTGTTTTGCCCCACAGTGCTCCGTAAAATGTATAAAATGTGTAAAAAAGATATTCATATGAAAAGGCAAAGGGAGCAAGCTTCAATCTCTTGCTGGTTTATTTGTGGTTGAACACATGTCATGTAAGTGACACTTTGAACCAGGATTAAATAAAAACGTGTTAAAAAAATCTTACTGACCCTTTGAACGCCTCTTGCTGCCCTAAAGGAAGGACGTCCACTCTCGGCATGATGCATGATTGAATGTGATTTAATGTTAGCTGGTGCTACATTTAGCTTTGGCATGATGCACAAAAGCAGTTATTAGTAGCGCTAGCTGTGATTTTCTTTTCCAATGGAAAAACATGGTAATGATGGACATATGGGCATATTTTATATCAAATTGAAGCTTAGAGTGCTGCGAATGCGATTGGATCAAGAAAACATGCATATCCACAACTTGCATGGATCATTTATCTTTTAATAACTTAAATATGAATGACCTGGACCCTGACCTATCTGTGGGAGGAGTGTGGTAGCGGGCAGTGCTTACCTTAAGGTGTGAGAGGCGGCAAGACGCCCCAGTTTTTGTCCTGCCCTGACTCTGCTGCCGACTGATTGTTACCACTCCTGACCTTTAGCTGCTTCTCGTGAGGCTGTCATAATCCCCCCCCCCCCCCTCCCCAACTCACCCTCCCCTCCTCCTCTACCCCTTACACTCCTACACTCACTTTAGGAAGTGGTCATTTTTTTAACAACGGGGGGGGGGGGGGGGGGGGGTTAAACAATTTGGACCCCTTGACCAGGGGTGGAGGATGTAACAAATTTCAACACCTCCGGGGGGCTGTTTTCAGTGAAAAAGTACTCGCATCAACATCAAAGATATAAAGAGGAGTTTATTTACCGTACCGTCGCGATAAAGCGCCTGGTCTTGAAAGAGAGCCGGTCTTGAATAAGCGCCGGGGGTATAGGGGCACCCAAATGTTTCTTAAGCACTAAAATCGTGACCTTGAATAAGCGCCTGTCTTGTATAAGCGCCTGTATAAGAGCCCCACCAAATTGAAGAGCGCCCCAGCGCTTAATCGCCACGATACGGTATGTCTGGTTACTATGGAACAAAAGGGCCCGGCGCAAGACTTCACCCCCCCCCCTTGTTTAAAAAATGATCACTCCCTTAGGGACGAAGTATTTAATGCTAAAATATGAGATGGGGATGGTTGGTTTTCTCATGGCTGCGAGCCTCGTGCCACGTGGTGAGCTGTAGTGTAGGGGCTGCTTAGGATTTTAGGGCGCTATGAATGCAGCCCTGTCTTGGGAGTGTATCAGCCCATAGGGTCAGCATGATGCATGAATGCAGCCCTGTCTTTGGAGTGTATCAGCCCATATGGTCAGCATGATGCATGGATGCATCCCTGCCTTGGGAGTGTATCAGCCCATAGGCCGATAGGGTCAGCATGATATATGAATGCAGCCCTGGCGAATAATTTGCCCCCACCATCCCACATACCACCACGGACCTCTTTTTGAATTAGATCAACCAAGCCCCCCCCCCCCCCCCCATCTGACTTCAAATGACTCAGCCATTAAAGCCCCCCCCCCCCCTGCACACACACGCGCGCGCATGCACGCCCAGTTTTGATCCCCATCCTTGTGCACCTCATTATCATGACTAATTAGAGGACACACATTATAAGTGCAGCATAATAACTATCATCAAGAAAGGAAAAACAATTATTGTTCAGGTACTCAAGCATTTGCCTTTAACTGTGAAAAGATCTCATACGATTACCGGTAGTTTTACATCTAGAGGTGGCCTTGGGACGGGGGGGGGGAGGGGTTATTACTTAAAAAACATATAATGCTTTTTGCCTCAACACAAGGTTTAGGTGCGTTAACTGGAAAAGATGTATGGTTGTAGTAGACAAACACTGTGCGTATCATTTGTAGGAAACAAATTTATACTGTGGTTCACGTATCCAACGTAGCTAAGAGCTAGATGTTTTAGTCTGTCTAAAGAAGGCCCTCGTATAGGGAGAGTGAGGGGGGAGGGGGTTTAGTAGGGGCAGGACACTTAGTATTACATGTATGTTTCATACCATATACAAAGAACATCGAGGAAAACTCTTCATATTAGGTATATATACAGGACTGTATATAGATAACATGTAGTAGACTGAACTCTGAGATATACACATACATATAAACATGTAGTAGGCCTACAGTCCGCCCAAGGAGCCCCCCCCCCCCCCCAGCTACAGAACACACATATACCAGGGCCTACATCCGGGTACATTGTGACATCCGGGGCCTCTACAGCCTCAACCACTGTATACCAGGATGGAGAGAAGACAGCCTCGGGCAGTGTCTGTTCTATGTGGATAGCCTGGGAGTAAACTGCCATCTTACCCCAATACATATATTTTAATTGCCCCTTTCAAGTATAGGTATTATTCACACAGTAGCCCCCACCTAAATAAATTACCCCTTTGAATTAGATAAGAATCTGTCTGAAGTTGGGAGTGTATTCCATAATACACTATTTTGCATGGCCAATCTGGCGCAAAAGTAAAATGCAGCCCTGCTCCCAGCCCATACTAAAGTATTGGGCTGGGAGTCCGAGACTGGAGGTGCAAGGTGGGAGACATGATATCTGGTAACCCTTTAAGGGTCACATAGTGCTTTAATGTGAAATGCATTCTGTCAGTATGATGCATGAATGCAGCCTTGGCGAGTCTACTCGCCGGGTGTGTTAATGGAACATGCATGATGCTTGAATGCAGCAGGTACCCGGAGCAGGTACTCGCCAGGGTGGCTGACCTGTATCCCTACATCATGAAGCACTATGCGGACCTTAAAGGGCTAAAATATCCCCACTAGAAGGGCCTGTGAGTTGGACAATATGACAGACACCATGTGTAAACATGTGTGTGGCTATTCTATTGCCAAGTAGATCTACAGTATATACCTGTATATGATATACAAAGGGAGTGACCAATCTTAACAAGGAAAGGGGATCTTTTTCTCTCTCCCCGCCCCCTCCCATGAGGGTTACAGAGGTGCCACCTTTCTTACATTTTTTTCTGTAATTTCTGTATTGGATTAAGCTAATCTCCTACATACAACTGTCCAACATCTTAGGATTTCCTACTTTTTCAGTCTATACGAAAACCTGCCGGACACCGGCTATAGCCGGCTAAAACCCTGCTGGTCCGACAGAAAGTCTAAATCTGCCGGTCCCTTTGGCTGGCTATGATCCTTGTCTACATACCAGTTTTTACGGCTTGTAAATCCGACCATTATTAAGGTTTCTAGAGAGTGAACTAGAAAGCTTGCATATTTTGTAGAAAGTTACTCAAAATTATACAATTTGTAATTATCAAAAGGATTTGAATATACCGGTAACCCCTATTCAATATCACTTCCTATGTATATTCTATTTTATACTAAATTTCTAAATACAATTATTTCCTCTGGGTATCCGGGCCTGCAAACATTTAGCTGGGCCTACAGAATTACAAATCTGCAGGACCGAATGTCCTGCAAGGCGGAAAACTTTTTGTATAGACTGCTTATTGTCGTCAAAGGAGGTTAAGGGGCATCTCTGGGTTTATAAGCTATACTATTACTTGGCCTGATCACCCACCATATACCACCTACAGGAACTAACAGTGACACCGGACACTCTCCTAGCCAAACGAACAATTTAACAAGCAAGAGTATTTCTCACCTTATCATTGTCACGCGTTCATCTCCCTTTTGGGTCCAGGTCCTACATGAATTACTCTCCCCATAGGCCTATTTCCCTCCAAACCTAGACCCTCAGTGCCATTCTGGCCCAGCGGGGTTACCAGATGGCCACTCTGTGGGGTTCAAATCTCTAGCAGGTGAGTCTTATCCCCTAGCAGATTCTTTGTCTAGACTTAACTCCAACTGCATGGATCAACATACATTATCGGCAGGTACATAAAGATGGCTGTCTTCATACAGAGAGGTAATTGTCCTCAGTTTGTGGCGCCATCTCTCTTGGCAGAATGGCTGAGTCTCTGCAGCATGCTTCATGTCGCAATTGTCACAAATTTGAAAGGCAAAAATGAGAATGCATTTCAAACATTGATGGCATGGCGTTTGTGGAAGTGGTCCACTTAACGTCTATTTTGGGCGCCCGGCTTCTGGGTGTTGGGTAATACCGGTTGTCACGTTAGAAACGTCAGATATCGGACACGCTACTTTGTCCTGGATGCCAGTGGTACCCGCGACCCAGTCCTGGGTCCGGTGATTGGCTGGCTGAGTTTCAATTAAATTTTTAATTTTAATTTTTTTATTTGACCGACCATAATATACAACAAGTGACATTGAGGTCTTCCCGGTTAATTTCCACGGGGGTAATCCATCCAGTGAATGGTTCATACCAGGTATAGTTTATCACATCTTAGACAGTTTTAGTTGACCTTCAGGTTCCACCCACTTTTTGCTGTATAGTACAGGCCGGTAACTTAACATATAACAGGCGAACATATACAATGAATGAGGTGGTACTAAAAATAATAAAAAGCTTCAAATTTTAACTGCCGATATTCAATGCCAAGTTGGCCGGCAAGTTGGGCACATTACTCCTGGCTCACTTGTCAAGGGTCCTGTGAGTGGCTCACTGAGGCCAACTAATATAAAGGATCACTTTTCCTGGGTCTTTTGATTGGCTGACTCCTGGGTCATAGGTTTCACAACTCTTCTCGTTTTTACACCATTGGCTGAATTAGGCTAAAGAAAGGCTCCCTTGTTCTGGGTCCTGTGACTGGCCTATCAAAGACCTACATGAATGAGCAAAGGGGATTTCTGGCCAATTTTGACCTTTTTCGGCTTGACCTTTTAGGTTCGACCTTTTTTCAGGGATGGTCAAAAGTCGCCCCCCCCCCGGGTTGCCACGGCCCTGTCAGGTGGTGGGCCTGCTGCGGTAACAGTAATACAGGCACGTGTCTGAGACAAGACCATGCCCTTCATTCTCTGTGATCCCACTGGCCGTTGTGACCGTTGTAGTAGTGGGTCTTTTTGCACGCGTACTTATTATCACTGTCATAATAATAAAACGTCTATATACATATATAGGTATAGGTATAGATATATAGAAAGTGATGTAGAGATTTATTTCATGGCGGATACAATGATCACTATGCTTAAGTACTAGAAATCCCGTATCCCATGCCCCCCATGGCATACAATGTTCCTGTATCACATGGCCTATGACATCATCATTTGTTTAAATTCGTATGGCTATTTATATGCAATTTAACATATTTTTAAGGTTAAAAACCATGAAATAAAGGCAAAGGCCCATGGTCAGAGAACTTTTGGTATCGTTCCCCCCTCGGTGGGGCTGGGGCGCATCCCACTCAGCCTGCGGCTTCGTGGGATACTGCCCCAGCCCCACCTCGGGGGGAACGATACCAAAATATCCTCTGGCCATGGGCCTTTGTCTATATATTCGTGCTCGTAGTTACTTCAATGAATGCAGCACTGGCGAGTTACTCACCGCGGCTGCCTTCATGTATCATGACATAGACAAAGGGCATATAGCGGGTTAACGCCCTATACAGCCCCGCAGGGTGGAGGGTGGCCGCATCCCACTTTGATATCAGCTGGGCATGTTCTGGTCTACGTCAGGTGTATTGTGATGACGTCAGTGCAAGGAGACGCCCCCCCCCCCCCCCCATCCCCAGGCGCCACCAGCCCTCCCCTACACCACCCCCCCCCCCCACCTCCCATACACCGGGGAGATATAAAGCTATACTCTCTCCCACACTCACTCATCCCATTAATGGTACTCGCTCACTCACTCACTCACCCACTCACTCACTCACTCACTCACTCACTCACTCACTCATCCAGGTGCTCGCTCGCACTTCCTCATTCACTCATTCACTCATTCCGCTGCTCGCTCATTCACTGGGTCACTATCTGAGTTGCTCACTCACTGTCTCACTCACTCAGGCTGTCAGTGAAACTCGGAATTTGATATAAATGCCCGAGTGGGACAGGATCCATTTAATCATGGGAATAGATAACAAATACATAAAACGATTGCAAAAACGTACATTGAGGACATATTAAGTTCTATATTTGAAATAGATGGCATTTGTCTGGACAACAATTACAAGTTATTACACGATGTATTTCTGACCGCCCTCTCCTCCCATGTACCTGCTTGTCGGCCTGTGTGTCCCTCCCCCCTCCCTCCCCCCAGCCTCCCCCCTGTCGCTGCTTTATATCAATATCTAGCATGAACCCAAGGGAAAAAATGGGAACA
The DNA here is from genome assembly GCA_947462335.1 of Harmothoe impar. Taxonomy (NCBI): domain Eukaryota; kingdom Metazoa; phylum Annelida; class Polychaeta; order Phyllodocida; family Polynoidae; genus Harmothoe; species Harmothoe impar. The sequence goes on from OX381717.1 coordinate 26,749,360, forward strand.
GCAAATATTCTAAGGGTACTACTAGTGAGATTGAGATTTAAAAGATGAGACCGTCTCCCCCCCCTCCCCCCGACCCACACCCCCGATCCACCCACCACCACCTTGTAACGGTGTGAGGGGAGGGGAGGGGGTGGCCCAGTGACGTCACACTTGCGTCACGCGGGGAGCACCGAGACTGTGTTTGGTTGGGGGGGGGGGGGTGGCAGTGTAGTGGTGATGCTACTACTACTACACAGCCTCGGCCAGCGTCTATCCTATTTGGCTGCCATCTAACCCTAATACATGTACACATATTTTAATAACCCCGTTCATGTTAATCGCACAGTAGCCTCCACCTCAGTTAATTACCCCTTTGAATTAGATCAGAATCTGTCTGCAGTTGGGAGTGTATTCCCCAATACGCTCTTTTGCGCCACCAAACTGGCAGAAAGGTGAAATGCAGCCCTGCTCCCAGCCCATTACTACTAAAGTATTTGGGTGGGAGTCTGAGACTGACTACCACACGTGATGGGGAGGGCTGAGGGAGGGGAGTGTGACTGGTGATATTAGTCTACTACACGTATAGATTATAAACTTGCCTGGTGCCGGGTGGGCGGTTTTCAATTCAATCCCTTTTATTTTATGTTACCGGTAATTCAATATTGGAATCGGATTTTGACATTGTATTGAATGAAGGTATATTTAATATACCTTCATTCTAATAGAAACATCTATCGCGACTCCTCCAAACTGGTTTATTTAATGGGGTCAAGTGTGTTGGTATCGTTTATGAATTTTCTGAAAGGACCAATCTGAAAATGAAAAAATAAGCAGATCAATTGTGATACATGGTTGATCCATGAAAATGACTTTAATATTAGTTGATAGTTATCGGTTTTAAATACACGTATTAGTTTAAAAAAACGATATTGGAAATTGGAAATAATGTCCAAAAAATTCAGATTCTAGATTGGTCCAGGGTGTACCAAAGTAGGTCACATAAGTAGGTCAGCTCGATAAGTGGGTTAATAGATGTAAGTAGGTCAGACTGGTGGCGGCCTCTGACCTTTGTGCACCCGCACCCGGAAGGCGGCAGAGACTGAAGGCGGCGGGGCTGTAAACCCCCTGATGTACGTGCTGCACTACTCGGGCCTACACTGGCTGCCACAGATAATACCTTTCCTACTTTTGCAGGAATTCCTGCATTTTTGCTGGAATTTTGTATTGAATTCGTACAGAAAATTTACCAAAATGTTAGGACCGCCTCCGGGGACCTCCTACTTTTTTGTCGACATGGGAGTGGCATCTCGGGGCTGCCCAGCGTCCAGCCTACCTGTTGGATAGCCTTGGCTTGGAGACTAGGGCTAGACTCTTCTAGTACACATATTTTAATTACATCTTTCAAATATAGCTATTTATTTTACAGGCCCCTTTAATTACCACTTTCATATAGATTTAAAATAAAATAAAAAGATGGATAAGAATCTGTCTGTAGTTGGGTGGGTATTAAGGGAATACACGCCGTTTACACAAATAAACTGGCGCAAAAGTACAGAGTTGGTCTGCTCCCAGCCAAAGTAGCCAAAACATAGTCCATGTATTGGGCTGGGAGTCCGAGACTGGTAGAGAAGTAGCCAAGTCTGCACACTACTACAGGGGAACTGTTAACCCTGTGTTGGCCGCCATCTTGTCCCCCTGTAGCGCTGTGACAGGTCACATAGAGTTTTTATAGGCAGCCCTCTCGTCTTGATGGAGACGACAAATGGTATAACGCATTAAAGAACTATGCGGCCCTTAATGAATTAAAGAGTCAGCCATGTCCAGATGTGGGTCAGAAAGATGTTTCTCAAGGTATTCTCTTTTCACTACCCTCCCTAGATCAGTAGAATAAGTTGATGTACGCTGTTTATCTAGGGTTAAAAAACAAAACCACAAAAAAAACACCGTTGAACTTGAACACAGTACGGTACCAGTGTGTAACGTTATAATAGGATCAGGGCAGAGCAGTGTAGCAAGGTGTGTCCACCACCACAGGGGTCCAGTGTAGCCTCTACAGGTGTACCTCCTAGCATGTGTGTGTGTGTGTGGGGGGGGGGGGGGGGGGGTTACACACTACATGTGTTATGTACTATTATTGTGTAGGAAGTTGGCGCTAGGTGTATAACGTGCGTGTGGGCGCCCTACCTGCACTCGTATAACATGGTCAAAGCAGTGTAAAGTATGACATGTATACCATGTTATATGTTAATTCATTTTATTACTATGATATGAATCTAAACAATTTTGTGTTCATTCACTTTGCCATTATACCTGCGACGTAATGTTATATGATTATGTGGCATGATATGCAGAGTACTTTACTAGGCAAAGTTGACGATATATTGCATGCATAGAGGTCATCACAGGAAATAATGAATGAAATGTATATATTCAACTTGGTATCTGTTTCAGCCTTTAAATTTCACATATTGGTTTCTTATTTCCAAATATTTTACAATTACAATTACAGCATGACATGATATATCCATGCTAAACTGGACGTCTGGTAAATGACATTGTGTACTACAGTAGGTAGAGCAAATACGGGTTGTATAAACAGTAGAGGTTAGAGAGGGGGGGGGGTATGTGTACTAGTTGCTACACTTTAATGGTAACGTTGTAATGTTGTATACATCAACACAGCTCTGTCTCCCTGTGTGTCCCGCCCGGCTGTAGTATACATGTATTCATGAAGAGGTCATGTATACACTGCATTGTTTACATATTGTACAACATCCAGTATATCATAAGACATTATTGATGAATATGTGTCTGACTGGGAGGCTTTGTTGAGGGTTGTATCACCCCGGTCTCTAGGCTACTCTAGGTTTTGCAGTCTTCATGACATATGTATAGAGAGAACAACTATAGGGGTCGACATTTAGTGTTGTGATATATAGCGTGTGAATGTGGGATGTTTGACACACGTATATATACAACATCCTTGAGCAGGAGACGCCAGTGCCAGCGTCCCTGACGGACGCAGCGTTTACTGGGGAGAGTTTCCGGTTTGTGCGTCATAGCCTCCTCCTCCCCCCCACTCACCCACCAACCCTCACACACACACCTACTGCAGCTGGTTCTCGGCGTGGGGCCTGTCGCTGATACAACCAGCGAAACACTGTATGGGATGTAGGTGTACTACCTCCTGACATGTATCACTCTGTATAACAAACTACACTTGTTTGTATATCATAAATTTTGAAAAAAAAAAAAATTAAAATTGATATATTATATATGTGCTCATAGGTGTACATGCCAAGGCCAAAAAAAGAAGAAGGTGTGTTTCAGGTTACATGGTCTGAAAAACTAGGGTAGGTAGGTCGGATTTTTTTTTTTTTTTAAATATTTTTTTAAAAACTTTGGCCTGAAAAGTACCTAGAAATTGACTCGCGAACTTTAATGCCGACTTGCCGACGACAGCCTCGACTCGTGAATTATCAGAACAACTCTTAAATTGCCTTAAAATTACCTAAAGTATGAATATTTTTTCAAAATTGGATAAAAATTTCTAGGGTCGGCCCTGTTTTCCTAGGTAGGGTCGGGTAACCTGAAACACACCTTCTTTTTTTTTTGGCCCAACGCCAACATCAATGCAAAACATAAAATAAGATAAAATAAATTGCAGGGATTTGAATATAACAGGTGAATTACTGCTACTCTAATAATGAGGGGGGGGGGTAATTTGGGATACACCTTTTATCGTTGATCCTTCCTTTCGATAGAGGTAGGATTGCAAAAGCGTTTTATTTGCCTGGACGTGCCTAGGGGTAACTGATAAAAGATTTCCAATTCTGATTCTCTATGTGTATAGTAGAAATTATAGGTACAGAAAGGTTGGAGGAAACCCCACTGCTGGGGGACTGCAGCCAGTCTATGATGATTGATACGTGGATATGATCCCTGTACGATGTGAGATACCCATGAAGAGAACTAGGAGAGGGAAGCGTAGTTTGATATTACAATTATAAAAAAAACACGAAATATTCAGATTTAATTCATTGGTACCGATACCACATTATAGCATATATGAGGGTTTTACCCAGATTTCAAAGTGTTTATTTCTGCCCTACACCCCGCCCTGATATTGAGTTATAGAAGACCTCTATTTGGGGATATCCATTTGAATATTATCGTTTTGATGATAAATCCCTGTAATACCCGACAGCTAGGAACCTGTTAAAGGAGCCAACAGGTGGCCGCTATATGACCTGCTGTTAAAGGGGTGGCTGGTGAGTGATTTACACCGTATACATTCTATGTGTGAACCGGCACTGGCAACTTACTCGCGAGTTTCATGATATTGCATAAATCAAAATAATGATTTGATTCTGCTGTCTAAGAATCATATGAGTCTAAAAGGTCCACTCTGTGGTCGGGTAGTATAGGGTTCAACCTGGTTGTTACATAATGTACCCTAAGAATTCTGCAGTGAATGGAGGGAATGATTTCGTTGGTCTAAAATGTATCCAGCTACTGGCCTATATATACATCAGGGTACCAGCCTAGCAGGGTAACATCCAGCGTGCACGGTGGTGTAAGTAGTATATGGAATGTGGCATTGAGTCAGGTGTCACTGCCACACTCGGTCACTCACCCCTCCCTACTTCACCCCCCTCACCCCCTCACCCCCTCACCCCCTCACCCCCTCACCCCCCTCACCCCCTCACCCCCTCACCCCCTCACCCCCCTCACCCCCTCACCCCCTCACCCCCTCACCCCCCTCACCCCCCTCACCCCCTCACCCCACCCCCTCCCATAACATCTCACCATCCGCCCATAACCTCTTATACACCCTCACATAACCCATACACAACGGACAAGAACGGTCTACAGCCTACATACCCTACCATAACTCCCTCCCAGAACACCTGCCACACCCTCACATAACCCCGTAACACCTTCCCATAACACCTTACACACTCTACCATAACACCTACACTGTACACACTCTACCATAACACCCTACATGTACATGTATTACCAATAACACCTTAATACAGTACCTAATACCGATAGACATCCTACCAATTAAACCCTTTATATACCCTCCCATATTAAACGTCTTGAATGCACACCCGCACATAACCCTCGCCCCCTCCCCTCCGCTGCACCTGCACCCCATGACGTGACGTCCCCGACCCCGTGACGTCCCCCGCGGCCCGTGACGTACAGGTTGTGGTGTACATGTATTGATTGAGACGCGGGGTTGGTGGTCGGCGGGGTTGGTGACGCCCGTGTTGGGGCGGGAGGGGGGGGGGGGGGGTTGACGCCCGTGTACCGCTCTGAGTCTGGGCAGACAAGGCAGTGCCACCGGGTCTATGGGGTGGGTGGTTGGGGGGGGGGGGGGGGGTGGGGGGGGATGGAGGGGAGAGGGTTTCCCCGTGCGTAAGCATTGGCGTCAGATCCTTGTCTCCCCTTTCTGATGTTTTATTAAGATCCTTGCATAAAAGAGGACTAAAAGCCACCTCCCTGTTCCAACAGGTATACCTCGTACTTGTGTAAAGCCTAGTTAAGGGACATTGACAATAACATGTATGCCCTTTAATGTCAGGATGCTTGAATGCAGACCTGGTGAGTAACTCGCCAGTGCTGCATCATGCCGAGCCTATATATGGGGTTGATACATTCCTATATTATCGGCAGGATCATGCATGAATCCAAACCTATAGGGTATAAACTCACCAATGATACATTCATGCATCATGCCGATAAGGGCGTACTGCTTTACAGTATTATGCGGCCCCTATGAGGGATACTCTCACCAAGGGGCTACAGTATTACTTGTCCTGCTCTAGTAGACTGAATGAGGGACACGCTAGTGATGAGAGTTGAGCTTTAATATCTACGCATGTGCCCACCTCCCTTTACCCCATTGTCGTTATGGTAATGTAATTACTGTACACAATCTATCTTTCTCGGAATGCCCGTTTCTTCTCCTCATATCCTCCCATATTGACTTGCTATCTCTACCCGTGTCACACTGCCCTTTAGTGGCCTTTACCCATATCTCATCAGAGATTGCATTTGATAAATTCTTCAATATCTTTCTTGAAAATCACAAGATGCCCATGTTATCATATATGGAAATTCCCTCTAGGAGATTCCCTCAAGGAGATTCCCCCTAGGAGATTCCCTCTAGGACAGTCCCTCTAGAACATTCCCTCTAGGACACTCCCTCCAGGAGATCCCCCTAGGCGATTCCCTACGAGACTCCCCTATGATATTCCCTCCTGGACATTCCCCCTAGGACATTCCCTCTAGGACATTCCCCTTGGAGATTCCCTCTAGGAGATCCCTCTGGGAGATTCCCCTTGAAGATTCCCCTTGGAGATTCCCCTTGAAGATCCCGCTAGGAGATTCCCTCTAGGATATTGAATACAAAGCTGAACATTGGTAGATAACCGGGAGAGCCATGTGGACCTTTTCTGATCCCTTCTACATCTACTCCTCCCCACAGGTACCCCCCCCCCCCCCCCACACCCCCGAGTGCCACACGCCCTACGCGGGTGGAGAGAGGGGGGGGGGGGGTAACTGTTTTATACGCCGCCGCCTCCCGTGCATTCAGGAGACGCGTCCCGTGACGTCAGGCCGGCATCTGTTGACGTCACGGCACCGTCATACTCACCAATCAAAGACACCCCCACCCGGGGGGTTGTGGGTGGAGGAGCCGTGACTCCCAGGTGTCCCCTGCACGTGGTCTAAACCCCCCCCCCCTTGTCTACTACATGCGCTGCATATTGCTGGGGGTATATATATATGGACGTTCTCATACTATGTACCTGCATGGATCAGCTTTGTATATAGAATACATACCATACATTTATAGATGAGCTGTCCCCAGATAGGCACAAGGAATTATCGATATTGTTATACAAATAAGATTGTAATATCTAATGTGAGGTATTCTCTTTGTGTCTGTACCTCCCTGGAGGAGCCTTACAGGGAGATCCACTGTAAATATGATGTCCGTTTCTCTAGGGGAAAAAATCAAAATATGAAGAACTTGAACATCCTTATATATGCACTGGTTGAAGAGCCGGATAAGGCGAAGCTGGATAACTTTCAATTTTATAAAGTCTTTATTATTGGTCAGTGATCACCATGTCCTGTACAGGGTACTTTGATGCAAGCACACCATCTCGTGCGACCTTGGCTCTGGTCTCGGATTGCAGCTTCTTGTTGCTCGCAAACCATGGTTTACAGTTGTATGTGTGAGTCTGATACCTGCCTAAATCTCGCGAGAAGGAAGGCCAAGTTGGCAAGATGTACTGAGGAACCAGATTTATTAATGTAAAGGATCACGTGGCATTCCGACACGCCCCCAGCATGGTTTGGCTGTTAAACCTTTAAGGGCCGCAGAGTGCTTTAATCTGTCATGTAGTTTGTCGTTATCATGCATGAATTTAGGCCTGACGAGTGCATCTGTACCTCGCTAGGTCTGTATTCATCAATGATGCCGGCTGGACCTTCGGGAGTGTATCATGCCCATAGGGTCGGCATGATGCTTCAATGCAGCCCTGGCGAGTTACTCGCCAGGGCTGCATTCATGCATCATGACGACCAAGGATATACTGCATTAATGCACGCTGCGGCCCTTAAAGGGTTAACTGGGGCGTGGATCTAATCAGCTCGGATGGTAATTGTCTAGATGACGTGACGTATAGTCGGGTAGCAGGGGTGCCCTGGAAGGCGGCCAACAGCTGATCCACATGACGTACAAATGTAGGTGGCTGGCCTCGTAATGGGACGCCTTAGGCTACCTGCCTTATGTCGACTGTATTATTAGCGTGTGTTATTTGGATAACGTGGATAACAAGATTTTCAATTACATGTGGCAAGCACTTGGCTGTCAGAGGTATACACTTTCTTTTTCCTTGATTTTGGTACCAATATCCCGGTGGCTTAAAGAAAAGTGACATGTGTCTACATTTTGAAGAAAGAAGTGGGGATCCTAATCCTCGAGGTTAGCATGTTTTCCAGTTTCCAAAAAGAAACATGTAAAATACAAGGATAATCCACTCAGACTGTCGTCACAGCAGCGATTGGGACCTGTGGGACAACAGGGACACATGTGTAGTAACCCTTTAACCCTTTAAGAATGGCATGTCATTAAAAGAGGACATTTGTCGTCATGATGCATCAATGCAGCCTCGGCGAGTAAATCACCGGGGCTGCATTGGTGGATCAAGCTGACCCGTCGGGAGTGCCTCTACCTATACATAGGGTCGGCATGATACTTGAATACAGCACTGGCGAGTTACTCGCCAGTGCTGCATTCAAGCATCATGCCGACCAAGGGCGTGATACATTATACACATTGCACCGTCCTTAAACAAGTACCGCATAGTGTTGTCCTGTGTCCTAGCGAGCATTATGCCAACCCGTCAAGAGTGTGTCATCCACATAGGGTCGGCATGATGCGCAATGCCGCATTGGCGAGTTACTCACCAGGTGCAGCCAGGGCTGCATTCATGCATCATGGTGACAAAGGGCACAGCGCTCTAAAGCACCATGCGGCCCTTAAAGGGCTAATACACAATGTATCACTGGTGGTAATTAGGACCGTAACATGAACTTGTGTTGGGCCTTATCATCTACTGGTAACCAAAATAGACGTCTCCCAAATCTGGCCACATTAATATCAACAATTAACCATAAATGGCTTATATTTGTGTAACATTCATTTTATATCCCACTTCATGGCTGATTTAAATATGTTATGGTAAATACCAAATTGGATACACGTATCTATTTATAGAGGGTGGTAATAATATGAATCACTATCAGAGTTGCACTGTAGTGAATTAGTAATATGGGGGTGTAGACGGCCTATAAATAGCTACTACATGTATATATACCGGTAGTAACTATGTCCACTATTACTGCTCAAGCAGCACATCTTTACAGAGTGTCCGCTCGGCTGTTTATATAGTGTACAATTTGTACTACATCTGAACACACCAGTGTGACATGATGCTATGTCTCTAGGTCGAGGACTGCCAATGAATATTGATATGTCGTCATGATGCACAAATGCAGCGCAGGCTAATAATTTACCGGCGCCGCATTTGTACATCATATGCTGACTCTTCAGGAGTGTACCAACCCGACATGGTCAGCATGATACATGGATGCAGCACATAAGGCATAGTACAGTGCCATTCTAGCAACCCCTCCCCCTTTTGTGAACCCTTTTAGGACAGCATCATGCGTTAGTGCATCGTGCCCTTGGTGGTCATGATGCATGATGCAGCCATGGCAAGTAACTCACCAGGACTGCATCCAAGATAGACCATACAGGATTGAGGGTCCAAAGGGTCGGCCGTATGATGCACCAATGCAGCACCGGCGAGTTACACAATGTGGTGCATCATGACATGCCGTCCTTTAAGGGTTAAGTAATGAGCATTCCCCCCTCAGGATAAGATGTGTGTGTGGGGGTATGGGGGGGGGGGTGTTACAGGAGTGATAAGGTGGTGCTGGTAGCGGGCCGCGTTTACCGAGCGGCGTCTACTGCAGATTGTGCCAATTGGACGCCGTCCAAGACGCTGTGACGTCAGAACGGGGTTTTGTCCTTATTTGGAGTTAACCCCTCCCCCCACACGCACACATGACGTAAGTCGCCTTACAGATCTATGTCACCTTAACACGTCACAACTCCCCCTGACTACCCTCACCCCTTACCCCCAACCAAGTATAGTAGATAGTGCTTACTCTTACTACGACCAGTGCCTCATCTCCAGCCACGGCTAATACAATGGTTTCACACTTTGGGTATATTGGTTAAGTCAGATAGACAATGGTTATGAAAGGGTATTAGAATTAATCACAGCAGACTGGTAGGGCGACTTGGGCATCGCCCTCGTCTGGCCCCACCAGCAAGCTGTGGTTGATTCTACATACCTTTTCATAACCATAGTCTATCTATTACATCTAGGCTAGTACATTTTGTAGTGCAGCTGAAGCCCGAGCTCTAGCCAAGGGCTACACTGGCTCCAATCTCCCAAACTCTCTACTGGGCCTATCCCACCCCCAGCTGTACGTTTGAAGAAAAGTAGATAACAAAAATGCTCTTGGTCTTTATATAAAATCAAAGACTTGAGCAAGTCTAGCCAACAACCCGCACAATGAGACGGTAGGAGAAGGAGGGGGGGGGGGGGGGGTTACTCGTTGGTACATCATCAGTCATAATGAACCTTCAGGTCCATGTTCATTTGTTGCATGTGCAATTGATACACCAATGCAACTGGCGAGTAATTACAAAGTACCACACTTTGGGATTATATCAAGCCCGTAGTGTGACTGTCTGTCTATGTGGTACATTGATGCTGACCTAGTGCATTAAAATGCTGGCCTCCTCGGATTTAAAGGCCTGTATCGCTCCCCTTTCTGGGACATTTAAAGAAAAGCCACGTTTTCTTCTGTAGGAACCTTTTTCTTGGGATTGACATATGAAATCAGATTAATTCATTTAATCAAACTGACCAAAACCAGAAAAAACTTTTTGACCGGACAGTTAGTTGCATCTCTGCGCGTAACGCTTTATTGAACTTCTGTTCGACATTGGTTCAGAAATGCTGACTTACGTAGTGTGATAATAGTTAACACCAGGTTGCCACGTTACCGTTTTCATTCAACACATGTTTGTCTGAAATGTCCATACTTATCGGTAAGTGTTTAATTGAATAATAAATGGAGTTGAATATAGAGGCCGCAATAACTAACATTGGCATTGTACCAATATATTCGCCCACAATCTTGTCTATACTTAGTACGTATAAAAACTAGGGCATGGCCGTGTACCAGGCCAATGGCTGTGTCTCACGCACTTGGGCCAATGTTTTTGTCTCTGACCGGGTGCCGTCTCTGACTGGGTGCCATCTCTGACCGGGTGCCCTCTCTGACCTGTGTCAGAAAAAAGTTTTTTTAAAAGTTTTTAACCTATAATCATGCATATATATAAGGATTTGTAAAAACCTCATGGCAGTTGTTATATAATTATAATTAGCCTCCTGCTGTCGGTAGAAGATAACTTAACTTCCAAAGTGACGTCCGGTCAGAGACGGCACCTGGTCAGAGACGGCACCTGGTCAGAGACGACACCCGGTCAGAAACGGTACCCGGTCAGAGACAAAAACATTGGCCCAAGTGCGTGAGACAGCCCAATGACCATTGTCTTCTTAACCTCCATGTTAAACACCCATTAATCACCCACTCTTAAAAGAAAACACCACCTTATTTTCATGATGGCTTCAAACGATAGTCTTGGTATCAATTAAAAGTATTCTGCCACATTTAGAGAAGTATTAGCTATTAGGAGGGACATGTGGGTGTAGACTGGCAGTGCTATACAGGCACTACTGGGGTGTGTTTACCCCAATGGTGACGTCATGGGCTGCAACGGATAAGCCTGCTGTGCTCCCTTCTAATAGCTCATACTTTACTAAACATTTCAGAATATGGTTAATTGATGCCAAGACCATTAATTGAGGTTATCATAAAAATAGGGTGGGGTTTTCTTTTAACCATTTGAGGGCCGCATAGTGCTTTAATGTGCAATGCTCATTCGTCGGTACGATGCATGAATGTAGGGTAGTCGAGTAACTCGCCAGGGCTTTATTCAGGCACCATGCCAGGCCCGTAACTCGCCTTCATCCCGGAGACTTTTCTCATATGATGGTGGATTATTGTGTGCTATCTAAAGCATTTATGCTTTTTTTTTCTCTAGAATCCTTAATAAATGTCCGATTTATAAGCTGTAAAAAAAAGGCATGTAGCCAATTATGTCCTCTTTACAGTCAGCTAGGGTGGAACACTTTTCCTCCATGGGGGGAGGTGGGGTGGTTTGTTCGAAACGACCCCAAGTGGTTGATGGACACCTGAAGGTTTGGCGAGTTACTCGCCAGTGCCAGTGGGTTGGTGCCTCACAACGTTGAATATTACCTTTCAGCAACATGCAGGCCTCAAAGGGTTAACAACCAGTTCTCAGAACATAATGAATGAACACACGAAACAACTACCGTACTTCGTACTTGACAAAGGGCTCCGACACTCTCCACTCACCCGGCACAGTCCCCAGCCTATGGCATAGACACAGTACTAGGTGAGGTTGTGCTGGGAGAGTGGCCGTCTGACCTGAGTAGTATATCAAGACGTCGGTGTGACCTGGCGTTCCGTATCTGGGTCACTCAGACGCTCCTGGCGCGCCCTACAGACTCAGCATACGGCTACATATACATGTAGACTACAGGCGGCAGTTTCTGGGCCGTTACCTAACCCTGTAAGGGCCGCACACCGCTTAAATGTTACCTAACCCTGTACGGGCCGCATACTGCTTTAATGTTACCTAACCCTGTAAGGGCCGCATACCGCTTTAATGCTACCTAACCCTGTACGGGCTGCATACCGCTTTAATGTTACTTGACCCTGTAAGGGCTGCATACCGCTTTAATGTTACCTAACCCTGTAAGGGCTGCATACCGCTTTAATGTTACCTAACCCTGTAAGGGCCGCATACCGCTTTATTATAATACCTAACCCTGTAAGGGCCGCACACCGCTTTAATGTTACCTAACCCTGTACGGGCCGCTTACCGCTTTAATGTTACCTAACCCTGTAAGGGCCGCACACCGCTTTAATGATACCTAACCCTGTACGGGCCGCTTACCGCTTTAATGTTACCTAACCCTGTACGGGCCGCATACCGCTTTAATAATACCTAACCCTGTAAGGGCCGCACACCGCTTTAATATACTATTCCCTTTGTCGTCATGATCTATGGGGGTAGACTGCCGAAGGGTCTGCATGATGCATGATTGATCATGTATCATGGAGACAGGGCATAGGCCATTTTAGCGCTATGCCTCAGGGCTTCATGTTTATTTGTTGTCATGATGCATCAATGCAGTGCTGGGCATTACCTCAACGATTCTGCTTTAGTGCATTATACCGACCCTCTTAGAGTGTTTTATCCCATAAAGGTCGGTATGATGCATGCTGTTATGGCTTCATGGCAGTATCAGTGAGTTATTCTGTCGACTCCACAGCGTTTTGTTTTCCAATAAAGCTCGAAGTTGCGTCGTTGGATTACCACCAGACCCTCCTACTTTAAAACAACTCTTTCTGGTTCTCTCCGCAATCCAATTCGGGTTCTTCACGTTAGATTACTCCAACATACCTCCCTCGTGCAGTCCTGATACCCGTACCGTGCACTCGTGTAGATCCCTAACAGACCCGTGTCGTGTTGTGAGCTGCTCCCCTGACGCCAAGTAACTCACAAGGTGGTGACGTCAAACCGCTCTAGTCTCGCGGCGTCCCGCGGCTTTCTTGCCGCCCTTTTTGTGTTGATTTCTCTGCTGTGCTGGTTTTTGCCCCTGGAGGGAGTGTCCATTCAGTGAGTGCTGGCGCCGTATGGCGATACACGCCGCTCTCCTAGCAGACTGCACCAGTGGCTAGTAGGACTCTGCAGCAGGGTGTGTCTATTGGGGAACGTTCACAAATGCCGTCCACGGCTACGGTGTGGGGGCTTTAGGGTCTGTGAAGAGTCGTTACCAGGATATACGTGTTTACAGGAAATGTTGATAGGGCCAGGGGCGTGGCAACCGGGGGGGGGGGGGGGACATGTCCCCCTCACTTTTGACCAACCTCAAAAAAGGTCACACCATAATGCTCAAGTAAAAAGGGGTCAAAAAGGGTCAAAATACCCCTCACTCCCCCCTACTTTGAAACTGCTTGCCACGCACCTGAACTTAGGGTGATGGGCGGTCTAGGAAAAGGTTCATATTTGGTGACGCCATCTGTGAACATTCGGCGTTGAATATTTGGGTAAAGGCTGAACTCGGGGTAGCACTGCAAAAAAAACACCCAAAAACGTCTAAACTGTACATGTGTATATATGCAGTGGAAACAGATATGGCTATATATAAAGGAGGCATATGAATACCTAGTGAATTAGAGACATGCTTTCCTTCTATTCATTAGGTATATTTAGATAGGAATGCACCGCACTATGCATTAGTTAACCAATAATGTATGGCTGAGGGTCGCACAAGGGGCTGTATCGCTGGATATCGGCGCGAGTGCGAAGCACGAGTGACGATATCCAGCGATACAGCCCCGAGTGCGACCCTCAGCCATACATTATTAGGTTTATTATACGATTTTTCAACTAAAATGTCTTTAATTACCTTAAATATGTCCTAATTTCGCCATTTTGAATGATACATAAGTCGTCTTGTACAGAGGGTGCAGTCGCCATGTTGTGGAACTCTTCAGTAGGGGAGGCGCGGGGACCGGTCATTATTTTGTTACGCTGCTTTCGCCAGCCTAAAGAATACGACTGTACTCCCGCGTCGGCACCTGCCGTTTTGGTTACTAACCGCTCCCCTCTATACTTCAATATAGGCAGCGTTTCCCCACCCCTGTACCATATCACCAGTGGCCGAGCGGTTAGCGCGTCGAGCCCACACTCAAGAGATCCCTGGTTCGAACCTGAGCGTGGACTAGTGGAAACGTAGCAGTTTTAAAAGGCCTATATGTATGTGAAAACCCCCCCCTAAAATTATTTTAACGACTAGGTAAATAAAGTCCAACTACTACCTTTATAGTAAAAAAGAAATTAAAATAAAATATCGATTTTCAAAGAAATTATACGAAAAAATGCCTTTTCTTCTGTAACTCGGTAAATAATGGTCCTACAGGGCTGGAAATCCGCCTGTAGACTCCTTGTTTCGCCACCCACCTCTACCAGCGTCTTCACGGCGTGGTGGTTAGCACATCGGACTTCAAGTCTTGATGTAGCGTGTTCGAGTCTCCATCGAACCTCGGATTTTATGGGGGACGAAATTTCGGAATTGCTCAGGACCACCGGAAACGGTATGATATCCCCCGGAAACGTGCTGATATCCACCGGAAGGGTGCCGATATCACTAGATATCAGCACGGGGATATCACAGAAAAAGCACGATGAGTGGCCCGATCGTATAATAATCTGACATATATTTAGAGTGTGATATCATATTGTCTGACTACCGCTACCGCTCCATCCAACGCAATACATGTATGTCGGCAAATTGAGCAAAAATTAGCAAGATTTTGTTGCAGTATTGAATAAAATCGGGAGAGCATTGCTTTTGGGATTTGGGATTTAGGAGTATATTTTACAACAACTTATATCCGTTATATTTATAGCTCTTTTAGTTTGAGTGAATGCCTGCAGATTGGTCATATGTCCAGTATCATCATGAGTAATAAATCAGGCTAAATTTTTAGCACAGTCACAGCTACTATTGCTGTAATATCAACCTAGCCGCATTTGATAGGTCTTATTTAGTATTTTCTGTGTTAATCCCTTGCCCAAACATAGAACTGTTCTAGAGGCTGCTAAGTGACACCGTAATATAAGGGTTTAGTTCAAGTTATAATTTACGTTGCACTATCTTGTTGTTATGTACTGAGCTAGTTTCCGAATGTGTTCCAAAGGTCATGCGGAGCCCTTAGAATGCATCTGGAGCTTTTTCTCACCCCCCCCCCCCCCCTACTGGGCATCAGCCAAGGTGAGTAATCTCCCTCGGGTGTTGCTCTTTGTCTCCCCCTGTGAAAAAACCCGGGGAGCAATAACCATTATTAGTGATGGCAAACCACATAGTGAACAATATTGATCTGACACGAAGAGCCAAGCTTGTCGGGTTGCAAGTCTACCTGAATAATCTAAAAGGCATCTCCTTTATAAGTTGTAACGCACGTAGTCTAAATGAGAAGAAGCTCCTAGATGTGAAACTAAGTCTAGACTGCGACATTTTGTGTTTTTGCGAGTCATGGGCGCTACCTGAAAGGGATAATACACAATATCACTGGGGAGATAAACGTATTTTCAGAAATGATAGGAACGATAAAACAGGGGGTGGCTTATTAACCTATGTTGGAGACTACTTTGGTCCCTATTGTCAATCTAAACCAGACCTCGATATAATGAATCCAGACATAGAAGTACAGGCTCTTGTGTTTGAGAAACCTACTTATAAGAACTTTATTGTACTAAATATATACAGACCGCCAAACCCTGATGCTAATGCCTTTTTTGATACGTTAACTGACATCATAGGGAGGGTAGATAGGGATAAATATGAGCTATGGGTTATGGGAGATTTTAATGCCAATGCACGGGAAAGGAATTCTGGGCCAGCAAAGCTGCTTTTTGATCTCTGCAGAACGGTTAGTTTGAAGAGATTAATTGAAGAAGATATTACACGCCCCAATGAGAGCGACAGTGGTGGAACCTGTATAGATAATATTCTAACAGATTGTAACATTGTAAATCATAGCGGTGTACTTGACTGCCTGATCTCCGATCACTACCCGATACATGCATGTAGAAAGCAAGTCAAGGATGATAGAAGTCCTATAACATTTACTGGTCGCTCATATAGAGGTTATGAGAGAGATGACATGTTGGAATACCTGTCAGCTCTAGACTGGACTATTTTTGACAACACTACAGACCCTGAAACACAGTGGTCCTTCATTTACGACTCGCTGATTGAGTATTTGGATATAACCTGTCCGATTCGAAATTTTAGAATAAAAAAGCAGTCTGAGCCCTGGGTCAGCCCAGAGACTATTGAGCTGATTAATGATCGCCAGGATATGTTAAAGGAGGTACGTAATACTAATAGTAAAGCATTATTACAGCAGGTTCGGAAAATCAAAAATCGAATACACCGGCAACTGGAGAACGGGCAAGGTGCTTATGTTCTACTAGTTTTGGAAAGAGCTGAAGGTGACCCTGTGAAATTTTGGAGGGAGATAAATGCCCTTGTGAATCCAGTAACCAAGAACTTGGTGATACAGCTAGAGAATGAATTAACAGGGGAAATTATACCAGTGGAAAAAACAGCTGATTTCATAAATGAGTACTTCTCTAATATTGGCAATGACTTGTTTAGCAAATTGCCTCAGGCTGGTCTCCATGTACCTGATCCTGTGTTGGAGGAAGATGTTGGTGATGATGATTTTGATTTGCATAGCTTGATAAGTGAAGATGTGGTTAGAAGTATGGTTAAAAATATAAATGTGGACAAATCTAGTGGATTAGTGGGTATCAACTCAAAGGTCCTAAAAGATGCACTACTGTTCCTGATACGAGAACTAACAATCATCTTTAAAAATTCTGTAAATGAGGGCATTTTTCCTACATCATGGTCGTGTGGTACCCTGGTTCCCATACCCAAGAAAGGCAACCTAAGCAATATAAAAAACTGGCGGCCTATAACGCTCCTTCCCTTACCAGGAAAGTTGCTGGAGAAAATCATACACAAAGCATTGTCCGAACATTTAGAATCTGAGAATCTGCTCTGTAATACCCAGTTTGGTTTTAGGAAAAACAGGTCCACCGGCGATGCTATCTTTAACGTGCTTAAAGACTTGTATGCTGCCAGAGATGACAGCAAGGTTACAGCTGCCTGCTTCATCGATTTTTGCAAGGCGTTTGACAGTGTCCATCATCCTAGCCTAATAAAGAAAATTTTTGCATTGAATATTAACAGAAAACTGAAAAAGTGGCTCATGGAGTACCTGGCTCACCGTTCGCATTGTTGCATAGCTAATAACATCAAATCACAAAATTCCAGGGTTTCTTTTGGCGTACCTCAGGGTTCAATTTTAGGTCCACTACTTTTCATTTTATTCATTAACGACCTGTCAGATTGCATTAAAAACAGTGATTTCACTCTATACGCTGACGATGTTGTTATATACGTTTCCAATGATGATCATGCTGAGGCTACCCGGCTGCTTCAAGAGGATCTAGACAGAGTCGGTACATGGTGTAATCATAACTACCTAACTATAAATACCCAGAAGAGTATGGGAATGTTCTTTGGGTCTGATGGTAGGCTCTGGAATATTGGAGATCCTGTTATTAGTATCAATGGAACTCAACTCCCAACATGCAAGTCTTACCCCTATCTTGGTGTGGAGCTAGACAGTAGGCTGAGCTTGACACCTCAGATGAACAGGGTTAAGAAATGTTTTGGTAATAAACTGTATAAATTAAGAAACTTAAGTAAGAAACTACCATCTAAAACCACCCTTAAAGTTTATAAGGTCATGATGTTACCCAGCCTAGAGTACTGTTCTTTTTATACCGGAAGTGCTCATTCAGCGGAACTGCTTAAGATCCAAAGAATGCAGAATCAAGCCCTACGAATCTGCTTAAAGAGAGGGGTAAGAAGCATCAGTATCTATGACTTGCACAGGGATTGTAATATAGAAATGCTAGACCGCCGCCGTAAGCTAAGTCTACTGCAATTAATGTGGAAAAAGGCGCATGGTGGAGAGGCCCTTGAACAGCGCACTGTGCGCACTAGAGGCGATTTAAAAATCCGCTTTAACAAAAGGAGGGCCAAGACCAGCTTTTATCAGAAGTCCCCATACTACCGAGGAGTCTCCTTATGGGACACCCTTGATGAGAAAATTCAAAAGCTCCCTACTAAGCGCCGGTTTAAGCATGCTATTGACCAGCTTCCATTGTTAGTACCTGCTTAGTTTATGCGAAAGTGCCATGTCCTTTACAAGCGGCCTCCAGGGTCGGTTAAGTCTTGCTTATAATGTAAATCTATGCTTTTTGATACTAGTGTGTTTCAAAAAGCCACTCGACATGTCAGACTACACCTTACTTTGTTCAGCATCATAGGATGAAACACGGATCTTTGTACTTCTCCTATGTGTGCGGTGAAAAACGTTCTTTACAGAACGATTCCGTGCAATAAATAAATTCAATTCAAATAAATTCAATTCAATATTACACGGGGCATAATAAAGAAAAGATAAGAAAGAAAAGAAAAAGAATTAAAAAGATTATCTGGCCGCCATGTTACCTGAATCACAGCTTCACTGTTTTCGGTCTAGACTGCCTAACGTCCCCGTCTATGGCAAAGGGGAGAGGGGAGGAGTGGGGAGTAAGGGGTGGGAGTGAGTACCTCTACTATACAGACTTGAGCAAGTCTGTTTTCGGCTATTTTCTAAACCAATCAACTTGGAATCTTTAGTCGTTTACTCATCAACCGCTCTTTGCCACTGCCACGCTCTCAAATCAACCATTTAAGAGCCGCATAGTGCTTTATAAATTCAGTATGCCCTTTGTCGCTGTGATGCATCCATGGATGCAGCCCTGGCGAGTTAGTCGAGCTGGGCTGGATTCAGGCACCATGCCGACCTCACGGGGTTGATACACAGCCTGATGCATGAATGCATTACCGGCGAGTTACTCAATTTATGCATCATATCAACCAATGCCATCCATATGCACACGCCAACACCGTGCTGTCCATAAAGGGTTATTATTAACAAGCCGCTAGATGGAGTAGCCCCTGGAGTAAATGGCAGAGGAGGTAATTAGCGTAGTGTTGCACCTGTTGCACCTGTGCTAGCACCACTAGGTGGAGGTGGCGCAGTGTGAGCAGCTCGGTGTGAGCGGTGCGGTGTGACAGACGGCCATGGTCAGTGCGTGACTCGACATCCTCTGGTCGTCAGGCTGCTCGCCCACAGAGTTCTATTAGCTCTTTAAGGACAGATGTCGATCAAGTATTTTGGAGTTGGGTAGAGTACCACAAACCAAACCAAACCAGATAAAATATTTTGTCGTCATGATTCACCAATGCAGCCCCCGGGAGTTACTCGCTGGGGCCTGGCGAGTGTTACTCGCCGGAGCTACATTGGTGCATTATGCCGACCCTACGGGGGTGACTCGCCAGGGCTGCATTCATGCATCATGACGACCAAGGACATGATGCATTAAGGTATCATGCTGTTCCTAAGGGTTAGAACTTGTGTGTTGGGCGTGGGGACCTGGTGATTGGCTACATTGTGTGTAATAGACTAGACCAGGTTGGGGATTCTTTGGGAGCTGATGATACAATATCACTCAATGTGTGTGTGGGGGGGGGGGGGGGGGCATTTAAGCATTCAAGGATGGCATAATGTCAGTCTCAAGATGTCATATTCATTTTTCGTTATGATGCACCAGCAGACCTTGGTGCATCATGCGGACTGTATCCAGCCCGGAAGGTTGTCATGATGCATGAATGTAGCACCTCACTTGTTAATTTCTGTAACCTCTAAGGACTTTATAGCATTCATCACGATATCTGAGTGTGCACCCAATGAGTGCATCATGCCGAGTGTAAGGTATGATGCATGCATGCATCTGTGCTGCATTCATGCATCATACCGACAAAATGCCATAGCCCGGGTCCATAGTGAATTGATAAAAAAATGTAATGATCTCATGTTAGCCAGAAGAATAGAGGATCGTTGCACGTGTATATACACACCCCCATAGACTGGCTATGATGGAAGAACAGTACACATGTATTGAATGTATTCACGTCTATGATAAATAAACAACTTTTTGAACTTGAACTTGAACTTGTTGTCAGCCAAATATGACAACTAGTATAACGGTAGAAATAAAAAAACACAGTGATGCTATGCAATAAAAAAGATGTGCCAGCACCGACAGCAATGCCTGATAACAACAAGAAAGACAAGGACTCGGACAGCAACATAAACAACAACAACAACAACATATACAACAACAACAACAGTAATGTAAATAACAACAACAACAACAACAACAACCATACAAGTAACATCGTTATCAGTGATATATAAACAGCATCGATAAGATCAATAGCTAAAACCATGCAAATGATAAGGTTACACCATGTCAGCATCAGCATCAACAATAATGCAACACCATCAGTACAACAACAGCGACATCAACAACAAAAACAACAACAATAAGAGCAACAACAACAACCATGCAAACGATAATAAGGTAACACCATTTTCCACATCAGCATCAACAACAACAATGCAACACCATCACCACCACCACGGCAACAACAACAACAACAACAACAACAACAACAACAAACATGTACAAACAGAGCAGCTGTGTGCCTCTGCGTCTTGGCGTGTCTACAAAGGTCACGTGTGGTTGCCATGGGAGACGCTGCCTCTAAGTAACCCGGATATGGCGTGATGACGTCATAAGGCGCCGTCAGCTGATGGCAACTGAAGGTGTGTGTGTGGGGGGGGGGGGGGGGGGGGAGGTGTGTCAAGGCAGCAAGGTGCACAGAACCGCCGGCTCATGTGGGGAAGTCTAGGGGAGGGGGGGGGGGGGGGTAAGAAGTAAAGGGTGTCAATATGAAGGGTTTTTATAGCATCTGCTATCTGCATTTTTAAGTGGTTGATATTAGGGGCCTGGAGTATGTCATTTATACTGGGGGTGGGGGGGGGGCGGAGGGATGCTGGTGTGGTGTGTGTGTGGGGAGGTAGTATTGTGTCAGTAAGCGTCCACTGACAGCGTCTGTGTAAGGTCAAGCACAACAAGTAAAGGTCAGAGATGTCCAGTGTTGGAGCATTGAGCTTATAACCACCCACCCCCAGCCCTGAGGCGGGCCATGAGGCGGACCTTGAGGCGGACCTTGAGGCGGGCCATGAGGCGGGCCATGAGGCGGGCCATGAGGCGGGCCTACTCCATTTGATACATTCCCTACAGATCTATCACCCCCCTCCTGTTTTTAAATAAGGCCACTCTCAATCACTAGAAAATTGCATACCTCAGATATTTGGGACCTTTTACCTGAAACACGCTATATATCTTGGTCCATAGTTTGATTGATAATTCATGTATATGTAGGGGCTCAGTGATCTCTGCCCGAGTGGTAGGCCCGCAGGGGTGGTTAACTCAGGTGGTCACTGCTCCCCTCCTGTACCCATCCAGTAACATAGGACGTGTGTAGTGGACAGGAGGATCCGTGGTGTAGTGGTAGTATACTGGAAACTGGTGACAGAGACCCTGGTTCGATCGTCGGTGGATCTAGGTGAAAAGCCCTTTTCATCTAATATACGCAACCCCACATATGTATTAACCCTCTAAGGGCGGTATCATGCCTTAATGCATCATGCCCTTGGTCTTCATGATGCATGAATGCAGCCCTGGTGAGTAACTCACCAGTGCTGCATTGGTACATCATGCTGATCCTACAGGGTTCAGATACCCACCGAAGAGTCGGCATGACGTACCAATGCAGCACTGGTGAGTAACTCGCCAGGGCTGCTTTGGTGCATCATGACAACAAATGTAATCGTTTAGCGACATGCCGTCCTTCAAGGGTTAAGGACGCCAAATAACAGCAAATCTAGGTGAAAAGCCCTTTTCATCTTTATGCGACAGACGACACCCACATATGTATCAAAAACACTAAATACCACCAAATGTCCCTATTCTAACCTTGTCCTTGTTGACTCAGGGTTTAATTAACCCTGAGTAATATACACCTACTAATTTTGCATTTTAAGACAATTTTGTGACATAGGAGAATCGTTGTATTTCGGTTATCATTTGAGATAGACAAAAGCGGGAAAAAACATGAGATAGGCAAGGTTGGGGGACAGCATTTTCCGCAATTTTTTTTCTAAAAATCTCAATTTTTCTTGAAGAAATTGAACTGTGATCTTCACGAATTTATTTCTCTCTTTCACTATTATGGAAATGTAGTAAAAAAAAGCTACCACCTCCATGGGCCTCCATAGGCTGCAAGGCATTAAGTTTTTGGGTGCAAGATAGAAATGACATTTTGAGTGAATTTGCCCGTATTTCTCTCTTTCTACCCCCAAAGCGGGCAAAAACTGGGCACATTCTACCGCCAGGACCTATGCAACAAGTCACATCCACTCTATATCTATATGTTAACAGATAGCGGTTATGATACAGATAGCTAATGTACACCAGGGGCGGGGGGACAGGGGATGGACGGCAAAGGCATGGACGCGTAACACACGCCACCCTGTAGCCGACCGACACAGCGAAACGGAAACGGCGATGGTGTCGCTGCTGATGCTCCGATCGACTCGCTTTACGGCCAAGACATAAAACAGCGGTTACGCGCTGCTGGGCGCTGACGCCGACAGCCACCTGCTCGCCCCCAGCCACCTGCTTTCCCACAGCCACCTGCTCACCTACAGCCACCACCTGGAATTTGATTATATATGACTTCCAATATATGAAATTAGGGTAGCTTTTTCTGGCGATTACGATTCTGCCGTCAGAAATGAGAAATAATGTATTGTACTCAAATTAGATCACTCATTCGAATTCATTTCTGATGCCAGAATTGACAGATTACCCTGAGTCATCTGTGAGGCCACTCACACACTCCATTTTTCTTGTCCTTATAGACCACCTGGTGGCGCACGGTCGAATGAACGAGAAGGAGGCGCGGAAGAAGTTCAAGCAGATCGTGGCGGCCGTGTCCTACTGCCACAGTAAAAACGTGGTGCACCGAGACCTCAAAGCTGAGAACCTGCTCCTGGACGCCAACCTCAACATCAAAATAGCCGGTAAGTAAGGCCCTTGGTCCCCGGGCCCTTGGTCGTCATGATGCATGAATGCAGCCCAAGCCTGGAGCTCGCCAATACTGCATTCAAGCCTCATGCATGCCGACTCTACAGGATTGAGACACTCCTGAAGCGTCGACATGATGTACCAATGCATCCCCTTCATGCACACACATGTCACCTTTCAGCAACATAGATCCTGAGACTGTTAAGGATGACATCTCGCTAAAAGGCAATATTTGTCGTTATGATGCACCAATGCAGCCCCGGTAACTCTTCAGTGCTGCATTGGTGCATTAAGCTGACACTTCAGGCGTGTATCAACCCTGTAGGGTTGGCATAATGAATGAATGCCGCCCTGTCTCACAAGTACTGTATTGAAGCATTGATACACTCCCTAAGGCTCGGCATTATGCATCAATGCAACTTTAGCGAGTAGTTTTGGTAAGACTGCATTAATGCATCATGGAGACAAAAGTGTACAGCACAACTAAAACACTGGGAACCCCTTAAATGGTTAATCTTTAACAAGTAAATGTAGTGGCTCGTGTTATCTATTACCTTAAGTAGGAGATCTACAGGAAACCTAACGTAATGAGCCCTATAGGATATTAAAGCATTAAAGGATAATTTGTCGATTTGAAGCACCAACGTGGTGCATTGTCTCAACTTGTTAGCGGTGTATCAATGCAGGGTGGTCGGCATGGTGCGTGAATGTAGCACTGGTGGGTTATTTACCAAGGCTGCATTCATGTATCATGAAGACTGTCACTTAGTGAAATACCATGCCCTATTTAAAGGGTTAATCATCATAGATGATGCCAGGATCACTACTGTAAAATGAACAGGATTTGTTAACCCTTTAAGAACCACCTGCTGCCCTTATAAAGTACTGCAGTTGAGTGCAGGTGCATTATGCCGCCCGAAGTATAAACCTGTAGGGTCGGATAAGGATGCAGCATGGGTAAAGTACTCACCGGTGCTGCATTCATGCATCATTAGGACAAGAGGGCATTGTGAATAAATCACTGTGCTACTCCTAAAGGATTAATCAAAAACTACAAATGCTGCCTGGGAACTGTCCTTATCAGTGATGTAACTTCCTCCAGGGGTCCCTTCTCTAATTAATCGGAGCTGGAAGCAAACTAATTAGAAAATACCCTGGTAGCAAGAATCCTCGCGAGATTACATAATCTTTAGGCAGTAGTTTAAACCCTTTGAGAGCCGCATAGTGTGGCATAGTGCTGTGCCTTTTGTCGTCATGATGCAAGGATGCAGCCCTGGCGAGTCTACTCATGTACCATGCTAACCTTTTTGGAGTGCATCAACCCCGCAGGGTTGGGATGATGCTTGAATGAAGCTCTAGCGAGTTACTCACCAGTGCTGCATTCATGCATCATGACGACGAATGGCAAAGTACACAAACGCCGTTTTGCGGCCCTTAACGGGTTAACAGAGGTGTTACGTTACAATGTGGATTTCCGGATGTTGTCCCTGGTTGTTGGACATAGGTCGCACCTGTATACATATATACTCGCATGGTCTAATGGTGGTTACCAGGTTTGAAAAAAAATCTTCAACAGTGCGCTAGGAGTGTCAATATTCAATACATTTTGATTTCGATTATCACTATTTTGGTCTCAATTTTCGATTATATCGATTTCTTGCAATGCTAATCTAGTAGTTAAAACTTTCTTGAAAAAGAGCCGTAGGTACTGGATTTTAGAAAACAATGACGTGATAGTAATGACAAGGTGGCAGTAATGTTACATATTTAAACTGAGATAGCAATAGTATATCACACGTAGAGTTTAAAAAAAAAAGAAGAAAAAAAAAGGAAAGTCATTAAGTTGTTCCTTAATTTCAACCAATAGACCTGATCTCTATGTATACAGGGGCCTCCAATTGAACATCCCAAGGTTTTATAAGGTTGGTAAAATATCTGCAAAAATATCTGCATATTGTTTTTATTTTCGTTTTCAGACTTTGGGTTTAGTAACCACTTCACGCCGGGCAGTCCGCTCACCACGTGGTGTGGGAGCCCGCCCTACGCCGCCCCAGAGCTGTTCGAGGGCAAGGAGTACGACGGGCCCAAGGTGGACATATGGGTAAGTAGGCACCGATATCTGCCGGCCTCGACTAGTCTTACGTTTTATTAAGTAAAAACAACAACATAAATATACCTAAGGCCACACCAAGAAGTCAGTTAGTTTATGGATTTCACTTTTGAAAAATGGTGGCAGCGAGGGATTAGCAGCAATTGGATTTTTTTGGTCCACTGAGTTTGTACCTAAAAATGTTGAACTAATGCAATTTTCTACCTTGCGCTAACAAACTTTTCCAGTGAACCCACAGCAACATTAATGTTGGTTGATCCTTGGGAATCAACATAATCAAGAAGATTTGGAGAAAAAAACACTCAATTCCTGTTTTAAAAGAATGAGAGCGAAATCCAGACAATCACATTTTAAAAAAGATTCTAATAAAATTTGCATTCCCGAAAATATGCTGCGCAAAACCCAGACTAACTTCTTTTTCCTTTTTTTTTTGGGGGGGGGGGGGGGATTTGCATTCCCGAAAATATGCTGCGCAAAACCCAGACCAACTTTTTATTTTATTTTTTTATTTTATTTTATTTTTTTTTTTTTGGGGGGGGGGGGGGGGACTAAATACTGCTTGCACGTCTTGTCCCCTGTGCAGTCCCTGTACTACACAGAGCGGTGACCAACCGTCACAATATAACACCAACCCACACCGACACATGTTGTATTTCTGTAACCTGTTTGTGGCATTTCAGTCTGGCCATATTTAAAGGTTGCCATCTCAGAATTAGAATGACACAGCTCTATTAAAGATGTGGTCATGGCGTGTTGTGATGTGGAATCATGGATTATTTTGTATACAGAGTTACGGTTGGTAGCACGCCACAGCATAGGGTATCTACTATTTCATGTATCTTATTCTGTATTTGATTATGGATTTCATAATTTGATACACTATTGGTATTTCATGGTTCAATATTATATTACATAGTTGAATATTTATTATTAAGAGATACCAGTTACCAGTTGTTATTGAGTTGCCAGTTATTATTGAGAGATTTTCCCATATAGAACTTTACCAAAAGCGGACGCTTTCATACTATTTGTTGACTATTTGTTCCGTCTCCAAATCTACTATTATAACCGGAAAACCACATCAATAAAGGAAATGAGGTTCATTTCAAGAAAATAAAATATATCAAAGTTTAATATTCTATTTAACATACCCTAATATGCTATTACCTACTTTGATTTGCTACCCTACCCTAATGTAATATTACCTACCGTACTTTGATTTACTACTGGTACATGTATTAAATAATTGAATATACAATTACACACTTTATTTGACCAGTTATTACATAATATAATACTTCCCCACTCCTCCCCTTACAGAGTCTAGGCGTGGTGCTGTATGTGTTGGTCTGTGGGGCCCTACCGTTTGACGGCAGCACGCTACAAAGTCTACGAGCCCGCATATTGTCGGGCAAGTTCCGAGTGCCTTTTTTCATGTCCACAGGTAAGTCGCGGTTACTCCAATGGGCTTCCGTAAGTTCTCTTGTATATAAGCCTAACTAAAATCACCTTTATGTCCTAATGAAACCTGAATGCAGCACTGGCGAGTTACCTGCCAGTACTGCATCCATACATCATGCTGACGCTTTGAGAATGTATGAACCCTGTAAGGTCGGCATGATGCTTGAATGCAGTCCTGCGGAGTAGACTCGCCAGGGTTGCATTCATGCCTTACGACGACCAAGGGCATAGCATTTTAAACATGTACGGCACTTAAACTTAAAGGGTTAGATCCCCAGTTTTATTGAGTTGTCTCTCTGTTTAAAGTGGATATGTCCGATTCAATTTCTAATTCCTACCTTAATATTCTCCAAAATACTATAAAAGTATAGTATTTATGGAATGGGGGACATTCAAATGTTATCCATGGGCGATTACAACTCAGGAAGTCGTTGCCAGTGTGTTTCTAACGGAAGGGGGAATAAAATCGCGCATGATTTTAACCAACTCATTGGCAATAATTGGCCATTTGATAGATCAAATTTGAGCAAAATGATAGATAATGAGCATTTATTAATGAAATAAGTAGAAAAGGAAGTATGGTAGTGGTCAACATCCTGAAGGGACTTGGACAGGAAATGATGTATTGTACCTCATAAATTCAGGTACTCATGTATAGAGACCATAAACGATGCTGTACAATGTCTTTGTGAAACTCTAAATCCTCCTTCATGGGAAATGTTTTTGCAAATAAAATATCCGGAATAAGTTTGTAAATACTTCCAGAATCTTTTCCCAAGTTCTCGTTGTTAAACTTTCAAAAATAGCTCAGAATAAACTAGAGATTTATATTTTGACTGACATGTTTAGGCCTTGTTCAGGCCTTCGCCTGGGTGATATACGTTGAATACGTTGAAATATTAAATGAGATATCCCAAACTCAAACTCAACTTGCCCTGTTTCAGAGTGTGAGAACCTCATCCGGCACATGTTGCTGATCGACCCCGAGCGGCGGCTCTCCATGCGGGAGATCATCCAGCACAAGTGGATGCGGGTACACGGCGACGACCAGGAGTTCGACCGACTCATCGCCAGCTCGCTCAGCGCCAGTGACGGGGAGGACATCGTCCTCAACGAGATGGTTCTACAACACATGGAGACCCTGGGCATAGAGCGAGATCAGACCGTAGAGGTAGGTCGAGTTTGATTTTTGAGTTTGGTATCTTTTTAATTTGGCCAAAATAGATCACATTAGGTTGGTTCATGAGCCTTTTTTTCTGACTCAGGGTGTAAGTAACCATTAATCTTTTTCATGGGTTACTATAATAGAGTCTAGTAGGGTTGCTATGAGGCAGGGAAACCTGTGAAATTTTGTGGCAGTGAAAATGAAAAAAAAATCATAACGAGATACATTATAATGTAGTAGTACTTCCTACAGAGATGGCTATTTCACGTGCAACGTTTTCCCATACGGAGCTTATTGTGGCAGGGTTCCGGTGTTTTTCTCTTTTTTACCTAGTCTATTTCAATCTCGATTTTCTCAGCTATTTGACATGGCGTATCTACCGGTAATTTCCTACTACATGTGCGAAAAAATAAGTGAAGGCTACCGGTTATTTATAAGTGTTAATTAACAAGGCACAAAGGCATCATGAAATGGTGTTGTATTTCTCAGAATCATGTGCGTTCACTTGGTTCATACAATTTGTAATCATAGTTAATAATTATGCTGCCCGTAATCGGTTTCTGAATTAATAAAAAGAGCATTTCAGGAGCTGTCTGCTACCTATTGGTGCAACCTTGGTGGGGGGTGGGGTCAGAGGGGGTGGGGGTAAGGTGATAAGAAATAATAATGAAAAAGAAAAAAATATAATTTTTTCTTTTAGATGAATAAATTGGTTTAGGAAAGTTATAATAGATGATAAAACAGACTGTGTATATGTTGTTCAAAAGAATTACTTATTTTATTAGATAAACATATTGGTTTTAAACTTTAGCATGATTATAAAAATGACTTTAAATGTGTGTATATTGTTGATACCGGTACTTCTTTCTTTTAGATGAACACATAAGTTTTGCATGGTTAAATGATAAAGATGAATCTAAATGTGTACTATATTGTTGAAAAAAATACTTTGGTTTAGCATGATTAAAATAATGAAAAAAATTTCGATAACCATTTATATTTTTAATTGCAGAGTGTGAATGAGCGGTGCTACAACCACCACTCGGCCATCTACCACCTGCTTGTAGACAAGTACAAGCGGCACCAGAAGCTACAAGCCAAACAGCTTGTAAACCCCGGTATCCTGCCCTCCTCCACCCTGCCCATAGCCACCCGCACCGAGCGCAGGTCCAGCATCACCACCGGAGTCGGTACGTACACAACGCTATGGTCAATTCTCTATCTTAAACCAGCGAGAGATGCCACTTTTGCTATTTTTGCAGGAATTCCTACTTTTTGTTAGTTAAATTTCTGTATTTGATTATATGTTGATTTGCTACAGAAAATTGACCAAACCTGTAAGATTCCTTACTTTTTGTCAATGACTGAGTGACATCTCTGTACAGTCAATTCTGTATCTTTAACCCTTTAAGGGCAACATAGTACTTTAATACATTGTACCTATTGTCTTTATGGCGAGTACTACCGGTACTCCCAATGAGTTACATCATGACAAATTGCATAGCATATTGAACAGTTACAGGCTTGAATGCAACCCTGGCGAGTGTTACTTTCCAGGGCTATATTTATGCCTCATGACGACAAGGGCATGATGCATTTGATGTATCCTGCCGTCCTTAAAGTGTCAGTACCCTGTTCACTGTAATACTAACATTGCGTGTGTTTCATGTTACAGTGGAGCGGGTGGAGGTGGCCGTTAGTTCAGAAGACCTCAGTCCGTCACCCACCACGGGCCTCCCCTCCCACCTCCTGCCGCCCTCCCTCATACCACAAGTACAGTTCTTCAACGAGAACAATGAACAAGTCTCAGAACTCACCATACCCGTAAGTACACACAATGCATTTACATTTGTTATAGAATATAGGATATATTGCTTGACACAGGCTAAACTGGGCATAAAACAGTCTAAACTAGACACCCAGAATGAGGGTAAATTGGCACAGTAAACCTAAAAAGAAAAAAAAATTGGCACAAGCAAGATTTAGATTGAGTACAATTGAAGTATCGCTCTGTGGCCCGTGATTATATATAAGCCACCGTTTAGCTCTATTATTGAGATATATATGCCTCCATAGTATTCAATTCGGCTCCATTAACCCCACTAGCTGTAAAGCTTTGTTTTCAACACAATGAGCGGAATTCTGATTCAAATATGTTAGCTCTGTAAGACAAGATAGGTTTATATGAAGTAGCAAGGAGACTATACCGTATTCAACGTAATACACACAGCGTACAATTAACAACTATTATAAACACAATTCTAGAAGTCAAAAGTTTCAATTAATATACCGGTACTAAAAATTTGAGATATTTTGTGGTATTTTTGAAAGGGAAATTGGCTAAGAGGATATAATTATTATGCGCTATAGTATAGTAACACAATAAATGATATCATTTGCAGAATGAGGACTTGGAGAATTCCGACTCGGAGGGCGAGGAGCCTTCCCCGGAGGCGTTGGCGCGGTACCTAGCTATGCGGCGCCACACGGTGGGCGTCGGCGACAGTAAACACGAGGTACCGGAGGACATGCGGCTTAAGTTAGCCCACTACCAGCCCATGGCGGCTGGGCTACCCGGGCTGCCCAACCAGCCCATGATGCACCCCATCATGAACATGTTACCCCACAACAACCTGCCCTACAACCTGCTGCCGCACATCACACCACAGCAGATCATGCCCCCCGCCACCGCCGGGGCCGACCCACACCTACTCACCCTACCGCAAGGTCCGTTACTGCATGCCGCATATTTATGTTTAAAAATGTTAAAATTCATCGCCTTGCTTTGTAGCAAGGATGAAAGTGTTAATATTTTTCCTTGATTTCAAGTTGTTTTATGTCACGAAGACTGTATAGTCATTGGATGTCAAGCCATAAAGCCAGGGAAAATATACTGCTTGATTATCCCAAATTACCTATTTTAGCTTTTATAAGAAATCTTTAGGCCCTTACAAGAAATTGGACTATTCTTACTAAAATACAGCATTTTCTACCAGGATAAACAAAACTATAGAATAATAGGAGCATAAACACATCCGAACTATAATGAACGTTTTAAAAAAAAAAAATTTTTCCTTAGCCTTCATACCGTACAACATGGTCTTCCAGGACTTCTGACTCACCCGTATGAATTACATATTTATAGTAATAATTTGACCGCGAATGAATAATAGAGAATCAGGGCACAGATGAGTGTTGGCTGTATAGTGCATTATGTATTGATGCTTGTGTCTGATTGCTGTAGGTGGAGGTGCGTTGGGGCGGCGTGCGTCAGACGGAGGGGCCAACATCCACCTCTTCACACAACAGTTCCAGCGGCAGGTGTCCAGCAGCCAATCAGCCACCGGCAGTCAGGAGGTACCCAGCAACTCTCATCTCTCAACCCCCAAAAAATGGGAGGGGGGAATGGAATTTTTTTTTTTTTTTTTTTAAATGAAGTTATTCGACACAAAAATAAGACCTCTGATATAAGATATTGGGGGGGGGGGGGGGTTCTTTACCAAATAAGTCAATATTATTTCTCAAGAGTAGGGGTCGAAGGTAAGGTAGACTATAATTGACTATAATTTTCTATAATTTTGTAAAATGAGCCTAAGATCCTAAAACCGCACCTCCAACTCAGACAAATCTTGTAGAACTCGCACGTGATCTAATTGAATTCAAACGGGTCATCGTAAATATGCAGGCCCAAAATGATGTATATCAATTACAACAACACACTACACCACCTTAATACCTCATGTCCTCCAGCAACTGACGACAGACATGGGTATGGCGAGCCTCCTCCAGTGTATGCCTGGAGTGGGCATGTCGGTGACAGGCCCGGAGGAGGTGGAGGACCGGGGGTCGGACCAGGAGCCCGACTCGGAGGCGGTCGCGAGGTACCTCCACGGTCGGGGGAAAGCGACACACGGTGGCCATGACGTGCCCGGTACAGGAGATATCGGAGGAACTCCAGCGGAAACTCGCCTGTCAATCGCCCATACAGAGTCGGTCCAGGCGCGGATCAAGTAAGGATTCATTTTGCTGCATATGTTTTATTTACTTTGAATTTTAAAATAGCAAAAGCATATTTTTTTTAGATGAAAAATTGAAAGTAGAAAATACAGTAAAATCTCTCTTGATTTTGGATTTAAGCCAGTCAAGGCACGGCTCAAGTAAAGACCTACTTTAACGTGTTTGTTTTAATTTGGGGGGGGGGGGGGGGATTACACCTGCCACCATCTGTGTGGTCATCTGAAAAAATACGATTTTGCAAGTCAGTTTTTTTTAAATTTTGTCAATGATTACAAATATTGAAACTGGTACTCAATTTACAGCCGGTTTGGAGTTAGAAGGTATGTCGTAGAAGTCCCGATAAATAAGTTTCCTTGCTTAATTTGATTGTCATCTTCAGTTCTGAAAGCCTCAAGGTTCCCACATTTCCAATACTTATACCCCCCCTCTATACTTATAAGGGTTAGCAGGTTAGGTGTAAATGGCAACGAGAAAGTACAGCAACTCCTCCCTTAAAGCACTGCCATGGAACCCATACAATCCACCCAGATTGATTCTAAGAATTATGAATTTTAGAATTAGTTTGGTAAATATATTCATAGAGAAAAACCTAACCTAGCTAAGTCTTTTCTCCGTGATATATTTCTATAAAGAGAGAATTCATTGAGGAATAAATTTGGTGCTAGTTTTATCAATTTAAGATATATAAGCGGTGCCCCCTAGTGTTAGAATCCTGTACTAAGGACAACGGTGCAGGTAAATGTGAAGCTATAAATGCTCGGTAAAGATGGTTCGTCTGCATCATCATTAAACCGTAAAGTTCCAATATTTTACCAACAGAAAAGAAAGAAAATCTTTCCCCCAATTCTGTTCCGGGGCAGGCCGAGGTGGGGGGGGGGGGGGGTCACCATAGACTAAAATAAAACCTTTCGTTTGACGTGGCCAAATTCTCCCAAATAAGGCCGCACTTCTTATTATTCTTTTGGTTACGGATACCTTACAAATTTTCTCAAATACGGAGAACGAAATTAAAAAAAATTAAGTCTTTCACATTTTACTACCTTAAAGATTTAATAATGGTCTGATTCACTAGGCAGCGCTGTCACCGTAGTTGGTCGGCCCCTAGGGGACGAAAAGAAACGTAGGACGGAGACAGAACAGGTCCGGTCTATGATTTACGTGCCGTAAAAACTGACATGTAGCAGTGGCAAGGGCTTTTACTGGGGGGTTTGTTACAATAGTTCTGCCGGCCCGTAACCTGTAACCCAAAGAATAAAAAAAAAGTGGCTTAACTCGCGTATATTATATATACATGACCTAGACCCATGCGTGACATAGATTGGTGCTTGTCGTTTATAGCAGGCCGGGAGTGCTACAAAGACGTCAACTGTCTGCACCTACCCAACGAGCGTTACTCGCCGGTGCGGCGGGCGAGCGACGGTATGGCCTCCATTAACAAATACCAGTCCCACCTGGAGAAGCTGTACCACCATGCACTGTCCCAGCCCTCCTCCAGGCACTCCTCTCTCAAAGCCCTCCAGGCGGAGGCCCTCCAGTTACAGATGAGCGCCGGTGCCACTGATGCCGAGCGCCAAGCAGAGTTGCAGCAGGCGCACACTATACACCGCATGCAGCAGTTGGTAAGTAGGGTGTTGATACGGATAGATAGAGCCACTGGTAGCTAGCTCCGCACTCCTGTAGTGTAGCACTCACTAGTAGTAGACACATGCATGGAAAGAGGCTTGGAGATAAGGCTGGTTGTTCAAGTGTGATATCAATCAGTAGAAAGGTTGGTCAGTGGAACTGACAGAAAGCGTCAAAATTATGCAAAGCAAAAAAAAGAAATTATACAAAACTATGAAAATTATATTTGGTGAAAGGAAGAGGTAAATATACCTCCTTAACATACTGCATAAGGAAATAATTTAATTAATGGAAAGATATGAAGGCTTTGAAATATTTGAGAAATTATGTTATGGTAAAGATAATTCAAAGCTGGAATGGGGTTTTAATCGGCCACCATTTTCTGGTTTTGTTGTCTCGGACAACCGAAAAGCGCTTATGTCCAACGCTGTGATTGCCATCCCCTGCGTATACATCCACTGATACATATTAGCACTAGTCTAGACCGTGTTCTCTCCTCTACGTCTAACTGCCCCTTCATCTTTAGAAATTATGACCGCCAGAATGAATTACGCAGGGTTCGACTCTGAAGATTAATATTGGTCCAGGCCACATTAATACACTATGAATTGGAATTGCTAATTTTAGATAACAAAAAGATGATAAAACTAATGCTATGCCCCTGGTTTAATGTATTGTTTTCACACTTGTAAGGTCAACAATATGAAAATAACTTCTTAAAATGTCCATACTTAACATGTCATGGATTGAGATGCCCCCCCCCCCCCCACGGCTTCCCATTTTACTTTCTGTTTGTTTCTTTTATTTATAGCAGTCGACCCCTGTATTACCGCGATTCGATAGTCGTTACTGTTCTGGTGTGTCGCTGGGATTAATTTAACGTAGTGTTAATCGTCCCCGTAGGTAGTAGAACGCTTAACAAGATTTACCAAACCGATGTTTGCGTATAATCATGTTTACCTTTTATCCTATTTGTCGTGTTTTACCCATAGGACGAAGTAGCTGTTTCCACAGGTTTGGAAATAAGGGGAAAACTTTGGTTGCACCGTCAAATATTGTAGCACACTTCAACATTATGTTATATATCATCCTTATGCACAGATACTTCAGATTGCTGTACAGTATCAGGATTCTCCAGAGAGAACTTAACTGTTCACATGGACATCTGGGTCAAAAATTGTTGTTGTCCACCATCATTTTTGAAAGGTTGTTGAGAATAATAGGTCAACTGCTTATTTCCAAACCTGTCCTGTTTTTTCTTCTTCTACTTGGAGAAGCAATCCTTCTTATTAATGTGCCCAATGAATCTTTCTTACAATTAAAACTATGTACACTATACATAGTGCTCTGTTCATTCCTCTTGACTAACAGTTTATTTCTAGCGAAACTACAGAAACTATTCAAGAAGAAACGTATGATGAAAAAGTCTTGAAGAACGTATACATATATTCCAATGACTTCTTCTGTTTGTTTGTTTTTAGTTTCCTCTCCCTCGAGTAGCTGAGCTTGAGCTTAGAGACTCAGACGAGGATTCTCCGGTATTTTATTCTACATCCTCCGTACACAATAGATTAATATACGTAATAAGCTAAATACCTAGCGAACACCGCCCGACCACGGCTTGCATTGGTGGCAGATCCTACTAGCCTGATAGCCGGTTTGTGCTTGGCGTGCAAATATTCACTACTGCAGCACCAAATAAAAACTTGGTCTATGGATTTTCTGCTTCACTATTTTAAGGTGTGAGTGTATTAAATTTATCTATTGGATGGGAAGTATACTTTTTAAAATCGGTTATCCAAATTTGGGGTTAAAGGAGTTTTTTTTCATATCTCAAAAATTGAAGCTGAAAATCCACAGACCACTTATTTAAGTTTTCGGTGTGCCGTACAAACGGAGGGAAGTTATAACATCGAGTACAAGCCTTCTAACACAGTATAATTTTTTAGTGACATAGATTTTATCGTTTCCAATTTAAACAATTGTCTTATTGGTTTAGGTACAAAAGATTTCTTTTGCCGATAAGAAAATGATAGATTATATCTGTTTGAAAGTGTGTAGTTTGAAAATTAGTTTAACACCAATTTTTGTGTGAACTTGGCACTTAAATTTCCGCTATACATACAAATCAAGCAACGCAATAACATAACTGTATTATCAGCTTGAAGCAAATATTTTATATCTATTCCCATCTTATGTTTATAGTTCCTTGTTGTTTAATTATTATCTATTGAAAAATACAAGAAATAAGTAAAAACCTGAAATTAAATATACTGTGTTGTGAGGCCTACTTGGTTGGAAGCGGTGACGGTGAATACGCCTGTACAGCATACACTGGTGGAAGGTTTAACGAGAACGAGCAGACCCACCGGATAAGCTCAGAGTTTAACCAATATTGTGACAATGTACGGTTCGGCTGGCCAAGCTCCCTTTTCCTACCATTTCATGATTATATCTTCCAGGCTTCTACTTCTAAAAAATTGTGAAGTGAGTGATTTGGTACAAAAATAATAGAACACTATGAATAATCCGATAATTTTATATTTAAATCTAAATCTGATTTTTGAGAGCACCAAAACTAACATCCATACTCATGCTACATATAATATATAGCCATCCATCAATTTTTAGTCTAATGTGAAATGCTGAAATGGGAAGATAAAGCCCCCAAAGTAACATCTGAATGGTACTCATGAAGGCGATAATATTATGTCCCTTATCGCGCCATGGGCAGACCAAGCTTTTCCAGCCGATACTGTTAAGACGCCTAGATTCCTAATATGGGGCTGCGCTGTGGCAACATTTATGTATTTTGAACTATGCTAAGTGTGTATTCATATGTTGAGTGTTAGCACAGTGTGTTATGATATTTCAAAATATATTTTCCACAAACTAAACCAGTTTGGTTAAGAGAATGACAATTAACTTTCAAAAAAATCTTAATTTGTCCTAAGAAAGTAATAAATTCTTGGGCATTTTTCGTGCGTGTGGGGATATAATAGGGAAGTAAATTAAAATATTTACGGTTTATATATATGTAAATTAAAAAAAAAAAAATACACACCCCTGCTGGAGCATCTCACACTATGGAACCACACGGTGCTGCGTTGGTGCGGTAGACATTGCCGTCTGCCGCTACCACACCACAGCGACACATAGACACCACTAGCTAACACTGATGAGGGAACGCTTGCTGTATTGAACTGACCCCTCGAGTGCTGTTTGCTTGCCTTAGACCGTAGATGAACCAATCCTCCCGTACTCGCCTGCGCCGCCGGGGCCGCCGGTAGAACTTAATGCCCCCTAGTGGTAATGGGCTAAAGCTTCAGTTGGTAAAGGAGGCTGACAAACAGCCGCCATCTTTTGTTTCCATAGTGATAGCCATGTTGTGTCTGGTCTCTTCACATGTTGCCTTGACGACTCGGAAAACTGTTGAGAACTACCTTGGATTGAACCGAATATCACTTTTTGTGAATTTGACAACAAAAAAAAATCTTGCCACTTTGCAGGAATAAATTAAATTAATCATGTTAAATTTGGACTCTTAAAAAAAGGACAAGATATGTTCAAGGTTTCGGACAGTTATGGTGTCGGCATTATTTATATAGTGAATTGTTGCTGTCTGCACCCTCAGTGTAGTATGTCTAAACCCGCTTACAAATTTATTACGACTCTAGCAAAGTTTAGGCTAGTTTTACTGCCATTATTATAAATATTCCTAATGACATACTGACATAATCTTGAATAACTAGAGTGTCACGTCTAGGGATCTCTGAGATGTAAACCCTTTGTAAGTTATAGTACCGGTAAATTTAAATGTATGACATAGCCCAGTTTAAGGTCAAGGCTTGACTAAGATAGATAAACATCTAAGCAGCACTCAAATGGGAGTCACTGATTTTGGCCTTAGGACTAATGATAGAATAAGTAAGGGTATGATATATCAATAAGTATTTTAAAATGGTATTGTAACAAGGCAATAGAATGCAATAATATTATAGCATAAGCCACTGGTTAGCCTTTATAAGTACCTAAGTACTATCAATGACCGACTAAAGTGACGGCCGACTGAATGCATCTAAATTACAGCTATAGCTAGCTGCAGTGCAAACGATAATGGCATTTGATGAACACGATCAACTTGAACTTATAATATCAACATTTGATATTGTAATACCTGGTATCATGCCATATAATTATAATAATGCATTGTTCTTATCATGGTCCAGTCAATACATATGTAAAATAGTTTAAAACCACTTAGGAAAATTTGCAACTTACTATAAGAGGTAATATATTGGTAGATATAATTGACAATATACATGTTGATTTTAAGCATGTTTTATCATGTTTTTTTAAACTCTATTGAGTGCAAATATTGAGTGTATGTCAAATAGGGAATGTAAGATAAAAATCTATTTGATATAGCGAATAACAATCCCCATATTTAGACAATAGCCTCATCATCCGAGTGTAACAGGATAGCGAGACGTATGACTGGAGTAATAGTGCGCCAATTTACAATATAAGTAGAAATCAAAGTATGCAAACATCCCTTTAACGACTAACAAACTATGTTGTTTGATTTTGGATAGCAAAAAATGATAATCGCGCTAAGTCTCAAAGTGACTCTCAGCAGCAACATGTATGAACTGACAAACTTATTCTGATTTCGTCTCTTTCTAGGTCTTTTTATTTTCAGTTGTGTGTCTTATGCATTCTTGTTGTATTGTGAAATGATTACTTTCTATGATAGAAGTTCAAAATTGCTGCTCTGACCGCCTATGATTTCCTTGTCCTTTTAAAGAAGTTTTTGTTCACATTCTTCTTGAAGCGTCGCGTAGTATTGGCCTTCGTAAGCCGCATGCTAACTCTTGTGGACCGATAGTATCCTCATACCATTTAAAGTATGAAAATATCACAGTCTAGTGAAACTGTATCCTCTCCGTCTTTGTTCTCAGTTGCCTTTATCCGATGTGACCGTAAACTGTTTTAGTTACCATTTTGAATCCTTTTCATGTAGAGTATCCAGGATAATTTTTGAAGATAATTTTTGGCAAAATTGTAATATTTTTCTCTTAATTTTGGTTTATCCTTACCACTTTCAATCTTCCAAATTTAATGTAAGGCTTCACATTTGAGTAATATTTGAGTCATTTTTCAAACTAAATCTAAGAAAAAATACAGAAAACATGACTAACTATGCCTTTGTGTGGAATGTGCATATATAGTTGGAGATATACTTACTTGTGTCATTGCTGTCTTCCCTACAGACTGCCACGGCCATCATTTCTCCTGTCCCCTCACCACCGATGCCATCCTCTCCCAAGTTCGCCCCCAGCTCGCCAATAGGATTCCCCGATACTCAAGCGGGAGCGTTGTCACAGCATTTACAACGGCTGCACCTGCAGTCGCCGTACGGGGCCAGTACTCCGCCCTACTCTCCCACAGCCTCGGCCTCCCCGACCCACGGCCACCGGGCCAGCCCGCCCACCTTCCCCGGTATGATCAGTAAGGGGGCGTCAGGCTCGGACATCAGCCCCCAGGGCTACAACCCCCTGCTGCCCATGACTGCCCACCCCGGGCAGCAGCGCAGCAGCCCCCCACCCAACTTCCCTGTCAACCTGCACATGATAAAGGAGGACGCCACTGACGGCCATGGTGACACGGCCAAGGAGGGGGAGGGTGGGGCAGACCGCAGGACTAAAGCGCAGCAAGGTCTGCCGCGGCCCCAGATCAGCATCACAGACGCGCAGGGGTACGTGACAGCCGTGCCCACCATAGAGGAGGGTGATATGATGACAGAGGACCTGTCGCTCGGTAGTAGTGCCAGGTTCGGACCTGCAGGTGCTAGCGGCTTGAGCGTGTCGAGCATGCCGGGACTGTCCTCAGCCGGTAAGTCGCCGGAGATGACGGGTCTGGGAACATTTCAGCAGTCACATGCGGGTAGTGCCAACACGATAACGGGGCTGGGAGGGGGTGTCGGCGCCGGCACCACGCCCACCGGCTTCAACCTCTACAACACACAGGCCGCCCTGCGGCATTACAACAAGTTCCCCCTGCTGTTCCAGTACCCAGGACTCAACTTATCCAACATTCCACCCGATGAGAGCATGGAGGTGGAGCCAGAGGCTGGTGGTGCGGCCGCGTTAGGGTACTCAGCACTCACCGGCGGCTACCCGGCCCCGATGGGACTGCTAGAATACCAGCCCTTCCAGTTTGGGCAATATACCTTTATGGACCAGCCCCAGGTGTTTCAACAAGCAATGCCCCAGTACCGGTACTCCCCCAGAGACGACCCGCTAGCAGCCTATGGCATCAACCGGGAAGTCTCCTCTCCCATATCCACCCGGCGGGGTTCCCAAACCCTGGGCTCTACCGGGTCGACCCCAGAGAAGGACCTCCTCCAGGAGTTCTCTGCTCACGAACTTCAAAGTAAAGGCGTCACGGAGGGTGGCCAGCAGCATTCGGCCATGCTGGAGGCTCTCAACCTGCACAATGGCCTCGCAGACATGCAACAGAATCTCCGCTTTGCATCTCTCACCTCTAAGAGGACTATGTCGGAGATTCTTAGGGAAATCAAGCGGAGCCTCGACGACCGGGGCCCGGAGGTGCAGTACCAACACTCAGAGAACCGCTTCCAGCTGGAGGGAGCGGAAGGCGGGGTGCAAATGGAGATGGAAGTGTGTCCGGGCATCGCCGAGCGAGGCGTGCGAATCAGGAAGCTAGCCGGAGACAACTTCCAGTATAAGAGACTATGTAAAGAAATTATCGCCGGCATGAACTTGTGACCCCAGGGTCCTGGCGGTAGGCTGAGGGGAGGGGGAGGACCCATATGACGGAGGACGCATGTCTCGCACGACGTATGATAATGCTCGGGTATGATCGGGGAAGGAGGCCCAGCCAACCAGACCAGGTCACTGTGCTTAACATGTGATGCATTTGTACAGCTCTCCCTGTGTCTCCTCTCGTGTGCAACTGTGTGCAGCGGTCTGGTTAATTCGCCTTATGAAATAATGATATTTCAGAGCAACTTTTCCGTTTATTTATAATCATAATGAAGCCTTCTGTAAAATGAAACTAATGAAGTTTGAGCCCAAATGGTTTTGTCAATCATGATAATGATGTGTAAATATTATGCATGGATACATTTAAATCACTCAGTAGGGATGGTATATCGGGAGTGAATTGTCCGATGGCTTTCCGAGGAAGTCCATCCAAAGACGCCTTGGGAATGGTGAGGTTTTCCCGGCTTTTATATTTCATGCTATGACTCGGTATCCTCACGCGGATGCTGACATTGTTTCACTCTTCCACTTGGCACCGACGTGAAGAACAAAGCATGTGTCTTCGATTTAAATATCTTTCCAGGAGATGGATATCATGGTAACAGATTATACAAGCAAACCTAGGTTTTGCTGCATCAAGCCGTCATGGCACCTACAAAAAAAATGTCTACCACGTGGTGTACTAGAATTAACAAATTTCACCTTTACTTTAAGCCGGATGTAGACGCAGTGTGTTTCATTTCTAGCTGCCCACGCACTGACAAAAGCAGGCTCTCTTTTAACATACCAAAAAGGTTCATAATCCCAGTTTTCAAAAACAATCAATGCTGAAATTACCAATTGGGTTTCTAAATTCTTAGGTTATTTGGGAGCAAAAAGAAAGATTTGGCAGTCTGTTTCGGTACGTTTGAAGGGTACTGTTTTGGATTTTGGGCTGGGGGGGGGTCAACTTTTTTTTAAATATTAAAATTCCTATCGGAGAGTATGCAGAATCTCTAGGGGGAGCTCCACTAACCTACACCACCTCACTCACACCTCCACCTACCATGTTAGCCCTTTAAGGATGGCATCATGCATTAATGCATCATGACCTTGGTCATCATGATGCATGAATGCAGCCCTGGCAAAGAAGTAACTCGCCAGTGATGCATTCAAGCATCATGCCAACCCTACAGGGTTGAGACACTTCTGTAGGGTCGGCATAATGCACAGATGTAGCACTAGCAAGTTACTCGCTGGGGCTGCATTGGCGCTTCATGACGACAAATGTCATCTTTTAGCAACAATTGTCCTTAAAGGGTTATCAAGTCTGAGAGTTGTACACAATGCGAGCATCCCGCAGCGAGTCCAACAGATAAACCTCGCTGTGACCAATGAATTGTAAATATCCAAATTTTAATCCCATTCTCAAAAGCATATCAAAAGATCTTTTAAACGGTACTAGTGATAAGTTATTATACTTATATCATATATAAGTAACATGTTATGATACTTATATCATAAATAAGTAGAATCTGTTGCAGCATTTTCATTTTCATTTTCATTTTAATCAGTACTGGTGGACCTAACTGGACTAGTTGTTAAGTGATGCTCCAAGGTACACAATGAGACTTGAGTGAACATGGACAACAGAACTAGCCTCATGTAGTCTCAGTGATGACATTCTTACAGGCTGCCACTAATGTTAATGTACATTGATGGGGGAAGCAGTGTAAGGTCCTATAGTTGTGTACATACCATTCTCATATCCAGGCCTCGCCCGCTCCAGCCCCCGACTTGTTGCTAACAGGTTAACCCTTTAAGGATGTATGTTGCTAAAAGATGAATTTGTCGTCATGAAGCACCAATGCAGCCCTGGTGAGTAACTTGCCGGTGCTACATCAGTGCATCATGCCGACCCTTGGGGAGTATATCAACCCTGTAGGGTCGGCTTGATGCTTGAATGCAGCACTGGCGAGTTACTTGCCAGGGCTGCATTCATGCATCATGACGACCAACAGCATGATGCATTAAGGCATCATGCCATCCTTAAAGGGTTTACCCTACGCCCACTTTTAATACCCCGATAACGGGAGCGTCTTCTACATTGAGAGCACCCAGGGTGCGGCAGGAAGGGGGATATCCAGTATTTTCATACCTTAATACACTCAGCACCCACCCCCCCACTAACATGTTCACTCCATGTGATGGATATCTGTTGTAGCCATTTTCCAAAAAAAAAGAAAATCTTCAGTTAATTTCCCCATTTTGGTTTATAGCTAATCTAGCTGTAGCAAGCGGCTGAGGTCTGTACCAAGGTAATGGTGACCTGAACCAACACCAGGTGGCGGGTAGAGAGGCAGTGGTGCTGCTGCCCCCTGGTGGACAAAGTAGGAGTGACAGACTGTGATGGATGAAGGTGAAATGAGACAAAATGTACTCTTAGATTGTTAACTTGTTGACTGTCCTGAGCTCGGGGGGAGAGAGTCGTATTTAATCTAACTGCAGCAGGGGCTATATAATGATGATGCAGTCTCTGGTGATATGAGCCGTGATGGTCCATGCATGGCTCGGCCAGCACTGGCCAAGGTTGAGCCATGGTCCTAAGGGCAAACCCCATTTTAAGTCTACCGCCCTGCCAGTATCCTATACTGGCCCAGTGAAAGGGACTTTTTGTGTTTTGTTGTTGATTTATAACTATTTCCTTTGTTATCGATGACTATTGAATGTGTTACATGTTTTGGTGCTGATATCTATTGTGCCATGTAGAATGATCTAAATACTAATCTGCAACCCACATGCCCTTATTATTACTACTACTACCATTTCATCGGTCTGACATGTTACAAATTACGTACCCAAAAGGCCATCGGTTGTGAATATATTTCTCTGTGTCATATGTGTGTGACGTCGTTGTATTATGTTTATGACGTCATCGTTGCGAGTGTAGTTATTGATGTTTCTGACACGAGCGGTGTGCGTGCTGACTGCCATAAGGCCACAGAAAAAAAGGAGGTTTGTTTCCGGTCACCTGACCGGGTGTAGCAAAACAGTGCCCGGTCGCCCAAATTTTTCCAATTCTTAAAAATAATTTGCTATTTTTCTCTCTCTTTTACTGTTCGTAAATTGGACAATTATTAAGGATTTTTCAGCAAAAATTCCAAAATCTGTTCCTAAAAAGGTGGAAAGCAAAAAAAAATTTTTAAA
This sequence comes from Harmothoe impar, assembly GCA_947462335.1. Taxonomy (NCBI): domain Eukaryota; kingdom Metazoa; phylum Annelida; class Polychaeta; order Phyllodocida; family Polynoidae; genus Harmothoe; species Harmothoe impar. The sequence continues at coordinate 26,793,141 of OX381717.1, forward strand.
AATCAAAAAAATCAGATGGAAAGCAAGAAAAAAATAATTTAAAAATCAGCCACCCGGGCATACCTTTTCAGACCATGTTACCGGAAACCAACCTTCTTTTTCTTTTTGCCTAAGCTACGCAGGTAGAAGAGTCCCAGTGTTATTATTACAGTGACTGGCAGAGCAGGGACCATGTCACTGACCCAATCTAGTCCTCGATGATAGCCCACACTGTGGCCAGCCATTTACTTATTATGTATAATTTTAGTAGAACGTGTTAGAATACAATTCCTTTGTAATAAAGGCATTATTAGACTAGCCGGTAAGAATTAACCAGTGAAGACGACAGCTACAGTTTTCCCACTTCTCTGGCTATTAAACAGGGGATGGAACCTTCCGGGTACTTTTATCTCATATAGAAATACGCAACTGTCAGTATGCTTTTTATCATTTTAATCCTGCTGTCAACTTGAGGGTATGTCAGTAGATCAAAGAAGCATGACAGAAACAGGGTACACTCTTGTGTACAATTACTTAGAGGCAGGCATTCATATTCGGGTTCATTACCTAAACTAGGTTTCTGTTGAAGATTGTTGCACATTTCTGTTGGAAAACAACATTTCTCTCTGTAAACATAACGTTCAAAGCACAATACTAAGTGACTGTAATGATACTTAATCTTTAAACCACCATGTATGGTAGTGTTTTGCTCAGTTTGTTTAGAAACCTCCTGTTTCTGCTCGGTTTACGTTGTGTTAGAGAAGGTTGCAGACCTCGTGTCAGGGGGTCAGGTGTGTCTGATGATGATGTTACAAGTTGATGTTGTGTATGAAAGTTAAACTGTTATTTTGTCGAACCGCGTCTCAGACAATTGTCTTAAAATGTAGAATATGAAGAAGTGAGAAGAAGTAAGTATTTTGGGTTGACAAGGGGTGGCATGGTGAGGGTGTACCCCAGGTTAGGGTGTGACTAGTGCCGCGTCTGCAGCAGAAGCAGCACATGTTCTGTATGACAATAAGTATGTACATATACATCATATATGATATGCTATTTTGTCCTTCCTATCAAACATGATGGTACAGCTTGCTGATGTCGACAGCAAGGTGTACAAAGACAAAGTCAGTCACAGAGGCTCCCACCTTTGTTTTCTCCCTGTGGGCATTCTGCAAAAGATGTTTTTAAATGTGTGACTACAACAAGAATCAAAGCCAAGTCAATGCTATGTGATAAAAACATATTATACATCTACTCTTGCCTTCCCTGTTGTTCTTACTTCCATATTTTAGCATTTTATTCTAAATAGTGATCAAAACAAAGACACAAAATATACATGTTGAATAAGACATGAGGGCTAACGAACCCTTGAGTAGGCCTACTACCTTAAAATTGCTAAAGTCAAGACCCACTTTATAGAATTTGTAATTCCCAAGTCCCTACATCTACCAAGAATAAAGATACTTCCCTCTGAATAAAAAACACTCCCCATGAAAGGAAGTGATGTTAAATAAAAAATATGATTTAAAAACCTCCCCTAAGCCCCGGGCCTCTGACGTGACCTTATAGGCCTGCACTAGGTCACATTGGGAGACCTAAAGTCTCGTAGATCCATCCCTCATTAGAGGAATGGTGAACAGTACCAGTCATAGCATAATATAACATTCCTATATTGCGTACATGTATTAGCCGCAACCCCAACTTTGACAAACCACAAGCCTCAGAGAGAAATTGCTAATTTAGTACTGTAATATATACTTATAAAACCTCACATGTAAACTGCACCCCAACTTTTGGCCGAATTTATAGGCCACACTGGTGATATGACGCAATTGCAGAGCCTATACGTAAGAGAAATGGAATAATTCCGCCATAGGTAAAACAATTGAAGAGTACATGGTTAAGAAAATGTTTTATTCACTCAGAATATTTACAATAATCCTGTGATTTGAAAAAAAATCAAAATAGTTATTTGACGTCCACATGGTGATTTACATGACAATATATCTCCTGTCGTCGGTGAGAACAATTCCGTAAATAGTATAATGATCTTGGTAAAGGTACATTGCAAACTGTACCAATCCATGCAATTGTTAATCTTTGAATATAACATTTAAAAAAGTCAATTATGCATGCGGATGAACAGACCTAAAATAAAGAAGCAACATTATGTACACTATTTGAAAATATAGCAATATAGCTCGCTATATACAGCAAAATGTAACATAGGAGTGGGATGTATAGGCAGTTTAATTTGTTAACTCTCTAAGAGCTGCATAGTGATTTAATTCGCTATAATACTTTGTCGTCATGATGCATGAATGCAGCCATGGCGTACAGATGCGCCAGGGCTACATTCAGAGGGCTAAAGAACTCTGAATGCAGCCCTGGCTATAGCCCTCTATTTTTTGGAAATACAAGATTTCCTATGCTTTAGCACTGAAGGGCTGTATTCAATGCCCCCCCCCCCCACCCATTGAATACAATGTGGCTGTATTCAATGGGCTGGGATAAATTTAGTTTTTTCATTAAATGGCTTCAAATAAAAAATAAACACAAATGCCAACTACATTGATACTGTCTCTGAAGTATTTCACTCGTGGGGGCTGGGGCATATCCCATGAAGCCTGCGGCTTCATGGGATATGGCCCTAGCCCCCACTCGTGAAATACAACAGAGACAGTATCAATGGGCGTTGGCATTTGTCTATATATAGCAGTAGCTTGTTTGTTCAAGTGATATCCACGAGCCAGTCCATCACTTTCTTTTTCTTCCTTGATTCAAATTATAATACATATAATTATTATAGCAGAACCTTTTCAGCAGTAATCATTTAGTGTCCCTCATAAGTATATTTATTTCATGGTGAATACTGCACTCCCATTGACTTAACCAAGGAAGGCCGTATTTACCACCCCCCGTGAAATAACCATCGCACGTATTTCACGGTCTTTAAAATCATTGAAATTGATGATTCAAACACTATAAAATTGCTTTTTCAGACCAATTAAGTGGAATTTTGACAAATATTGTTAATTATGACATGAAATAAACACAAAGGAGCACTCGTATAGTTCCCCACTGAGGGTTATTTCACTCGGCTTCGCCTTGTGAAATAACCCTCAGTGGGGAACTATACTCGTGAACCTTTGTCTATATATTTTTTATAACATAAATAACAAACTGATTGCACCAAAGGGGCACAGAACATTAAATCAACATCAATAAATGATTGACAATGTTGATTCAACGTTGATCCAACGTTGAACTGAATTTTGTGCTCACTGGTATATGTCATTATAAAGATTATGCCTATAACTAAGCTATGTATCACAAAACATCTGACGTCAACTTGACACAGATAAATGGGCACATTCTTTGACCTGTGTATCTTATAGAATAAAAGAACCAACTTTTTAAAGAACCAAATTTTAATGCATGACTATGTTGCACCTTCCTTTAAGTTTCCCCGTGAGACCTGTCAATGTCCATAAGGATCCCTTAAATGCTAATCCAAGTATAATTTAATGCCATTTCAAGTTCAACACAATATCGGATTAACCTTAAGGACTTACCACAGGTTAATTTCAGAAATATTATAAGTAGATTATCAGGAATATCCTAAAGTTAAAGCTATGCCTCTATGCTCTGGCAACAACACACCTTCATTTCCCTGTTGTCAAGCAAAATGATTGCCATAAAAAATCCGCCATCCATATTAAAACTTTATCTGATCAAATGAATTATGAATTTAAAAAAAGGCAATATGGATAGAAATATAGCCTTTGACTATTCATACAATAATCAACATACGTAGAAGTATAGGAACATGAATTACCTTTAATCCATATTTCTCTTAGCTTTTAGACCCTATCTAAATCGATATAGTGATGTAGATAGGGTCTAATTGTCTGGATATGTGTTTAATTCACTATGGTGCATTCATGGATTTTACTATAAGCTATTTCCATCGCGCTCTGTTTAAACACAGTTGCACGTATTCACCCTTTCACTCATTTAATCTTTATTCCATTCTCCATATTTCTGGAATAGGATACTAATAAATGCAGATGGATTACAAAGGGCATATATGTGAATTGCATACACAGATAATATACACTTGATTCAAGTACCTCTAGCAAGGTGTGGCCCCTATTATCAAGGTATTTGGTATCTCCATTCTAAAAATGTAAATTTTCACCATTCAATTTTGATCATTGCCACACCTATCTGTCACTGTAGCGGCAAGATGGCAGCCTACAAAGGGTGACTGGTTACAGTGTTATACCAGTGCTACCCCAGTGTGTACAAAACATTGAATCAACATTGATGAATGGTTATCAATGTTGAATCAATGTTGATTCAAGGTTGAACTAAATTTTGTGACCACTGAGAGGGGCAGGACCCACTGACTACAGGGGGACAAGATGGCTGCATACACAAGATGACCGGTTACAGTGTTATAATGCCACAGGTGCGGGGGCAGGGCCGTCTGACTCTGCCTGTAGTATCTTCTTCTCGTTCTCGCTGACAGTGATGTCTTGTGTTATCCTGACGTCGTCCTCCTCATCACCCTTAGGGTTGTACAGGGCCCGGTACTTACTCGTCTGTCCATACCGACACGGGAATACTGACTTGCGACACCTAATGCGGAAAAATTATTAATTAGATAAGATGTATAATTTGAATATTAATTCCTTTAGTTGTGAGTATTTCAATGTTTTAAGTTCATTTAAGGCAAAGTCAATCTTACTTTCAAGATGAAAGTGCACTTTTGGAGCTATTAGTGTGTTAATACACCAAAAGTAATTTTTACAAATGATGGCCATTTAGGTTTCTTCAGCTTAAATGACAACTTAAAGTAGCTTAAAACAAATAATTATGTTACTTTCGCAGCAGCAGCTCACTGAACTGAAATACACTGTTAAAAAGTGTTAAGATTTTAAACACTTCATACTTTTAAACATTCTCAAGACTTAAGACTGAAGCCGGATACATTGCGCCCTTTATCTTCATGATGCATAAATGCAGTTCTGTAGAGTACCTCAAAGTACTGCATGCATGCATCATGCCGACCCTAGAGTATCATGCATAGATGCAACCCTGTAGGTAGACTCGCCAAAACTGCATTAATGCATCATGACTACCAAGGCCATAATGCGTTAAAAGTTATAGACAAATGCCAACGCCCATTGATACTGTCTCTGCTGTATTTCACCCTTTCACTCTATCCCACGAAGCCGCAGGCTGAGTGGGATACTGCCCCAGCCCCCATGAGTGAAATACATCAGAGTGGTATCAATGTAGTTGACATTCTTTTAAATTTCTTTTTTATTCTAAGCCATTTTATGAAGGAAAAACAGCCTTTTCTTAGGCCATTGAATACGGCCACATTGTATTCAATGAGGGCATTGAATACGGCCAATCTACTACTTAAGCATATTAAAGCTTGTATTTCAAAAAAATAAAAACCAGTATTACCTGTACAAGAAGAGTCCTAGGAAGGCGACCAGTGCGAAGGATGTAAGGACCATGAGGCCTATCCCGGTGCGTTCCCGCACACTGATACCGAACATCTCCATACCGCACACGAAGTCCTCCACATCCACCTTGGCTATAGACTTACCACTCAGACTATGGGGCGTCTGGCACCTGCAGGGAGACAGCATAAATGGTGAACAAATAGGGAAGAGAGAGATGAGTAATTTTGAGTCACAGAGTGACAAGGAAAAAATTAGTGGGGAACACCTTTTTTGTACTTTCCTGTACCATAGTGGAACATGCTCCATATGAATTATACGCTTTTCTCAAAGAATGGAAAAAAGTAAGGAGAAGGAAAACAGCACAAATCAAGTTTCCATGTCTACTATGGAACAGAACTATTTGAATAACTGATGATATTCCTATCTTTTATACACCACACACATCTACAAGGCAAAATAGAGAGACAATATAACTACTTATTAGATATCCTCCCTGTTTACTATACAACAGAAGCATATATCACATATATTCCACTTATGATTTTCCTATCCACAGTACTGAAGGATTTCCCTTCCATGAAGTCATTACCCAATTGAACCCCTGTCTACTATACAACACAAACATAATGTGCATAAATACTTACCTCATAGTTTCCCTCTCTACGAAGCAACACAAATACATATATAAATATTCACCTGATTTATTTTTAAAGTACTGACATATAGAAATAATTACCTGATAGTTTTCCTGTCTATATGGTTCATGTAGACCCCCTTCATCCAGTGTATCTTACAGTCGCAGTGCCACACTCATACATGTAAATAGCTACATTTGTAATTATACCCCTGACTACTATACCACACAAAAACATACATAAATACCCACCTGATAGTCTCCCTGTCCATACAGGGTTCATATGAACCTCCTTCACCCAGCGTATCTTACAGCTATCTTACAGTCCACACAGTGCCAGAATAAACCGACCAAATATGTAAATAGCTACATTTATAATTGCACCCCTGATTACTATACCACACAAACACACACAAATACCCACCTGATAGTCTCCCTGTTTACTTTGTTCATGTAAACCTCCTTCATCCAGCGTATCTTACAGTCGCAGTGCCAGGGGTTGCCGCTCAGATCCACGTTGGGGACGGCCCTCCAGTCAGCGAGTACACCCTCTGACATGGTCCTCAGGTTGTTCCTGCTAAGGTCCAGAAGCTCCAGATGTTTAAACTTGGTGCTGAAACTGTCGGAGCTGACCACCGACAACTTTGGGTTCCCATAGATATGGATCGTCTTGAGGTTAGTGAGGTTGGCGAAGACCCGGGCAGGAACCTGAGACACAATAATTACTTCATGTGTTTTATAATTGGATATGTAAGGTTAGATTGTAGATATATTTTCCCAGGGTGCTGTTTCTCTACATACTACGGACATCCGCAAAATGCGGAATCGGACTAAACTGTTTCTGTCCATCAATGTACCGATTATTGCACAAAAGAATATTTTATTTATCATTCAGTTTCGGAGAGGGAGAGGCAGAAGCTCTACATAGTATACTTTTAGTTGAATATCATTATTAATGATGAGATCATTAAAAGGGGTGTTTGACACAGTAAAGCACGAAATATTGCGAGCCAAGTTGTTCAAGATTGGTATGACAGGGGAGAAGGCATGCTGCTACCTCTATACCAATAATACATAGGAGTAAACAACTGCAAACTAACAACACAGGACATTTGATGTGGAGTACCACAGGGGTCTGTTCTTGGACTCTTGTTGTTCTTGGCCTGCATAAATGATGTGGAGACAGCAATTAGACAGGAGTACTATGCTCTGTTAAACATCTAATCATATACATAAATGAATAGATAATAAAAAGGTCTTACCATTGTGATCTCAGTCATGTGGTGTAGTTGTATCTGCTCCAGGCTAGTGGGGAGGTAACAGGTGGGGAACTCCTTGAGAGGGTTATACTCCAAGTGCAATATCTGTAGAGAGTCCAGACCCCAGAAGGCATGGGACTCGATGGAGGCTATACTGTTATTCCTCAGTACAAGCCGCTGTAACCTACTCCTTGTCCAAGTGGGATGGTCCAAGCCAAAGGACAGATTTGGCAGGTGCTCTATTCTATTGTAACCCAAATCTAGAACCCCCAGTTTTTTCAGGTCATTAAAGGTCCCTGGCTCAATCTGTGTGATCTGGTTATTATGCAGACTGAGCTCCTCAAGATTTGGCAGCATATCGAAATCGCCTTTTGATATGCTGCTGATATTATTATTCTCCAGATGCAGAAATTTCAAGGTAGTCACCAGCGCAAAAGTTGACTGACCTATGGACTTCAGTTGATTTTGGCTAAGATCTATCCTCACTATAGAGGACAGAGAGGGGAAGAACACATTAGAATTCAATGTAGTGAGCCTGTTCTGATCCAGATACAAATACTGAAGTTGGGCTAGGTTAACAAAATACTGCCTGTTGAGACTTGAGATCCTGTTATGGGAGAGATAGAGCATGGTGAGGTTCTGTAGGTTGCTGAAGGCATGGTCATGTATGACACTGATGTTGTTATCAGCTAGGTCCAGTTTCCTGAGGTGGATGAAGGTGAGGACAGGGATGGAGGTGATAACATTGTCCTGTAGTCTCAGGTCCTGTATATTGGCTGGTATCTCAGTGCTGATGTTGGTGCAGCCACTCATGGGGCAGGCAAAGCTCACCACGCCACCATCATCCCTGGGAAGTTGAATATAAAACATTATGTTTACACAAAATTTTAATCATCTTATTAATGAAAGCGGGGGGAACGCTGGTGGACTTTTCGCATAAACATGGTAAAATTGTATCTGTTCCCCTGGGCAGGCAAAAAGAGCCAGGTTTAAATTTGTCTTTACCAACACTTTTTAGCTATAGAAACAAGGGGTCATTTCTTACCAAGGAAAGATGTGGTGTCTATGTTAGGGTTACATAGAAATATTTTTGCGATGATTTGAATTAGGTCAATGCGACTAATTCACCAGCACTGCAATGGTGCCAATGAGTGTATTCGGAAGTGCATCAGTCATAGTTTAAAGAAATTAAGGTCAGCCTGATGCGTGAATTCAACATCCTCGGAGGAGTGTGTATATTACATGAGATGTGTCAATAAACCTATTTAAAAAAAATCAGCCACATGATTTGGGCTTAATGAATTGAATAATCATGCTCCCAATGAAGGATTAATAAATTAACTTAATTCCCTGGGAAGTTGAATATAAAACATTATGTTTACACAAAATTTTAATCATCTTATTAATGAAAGCGGGGGGAACGCTGGTGGACTTTTCGCATAAACATGGTAAAATTGTATCTGTTCCCCTGGGCAGGCAAAAAGAGCCAGGTTTAAATTTGTCTTTACCAACACTTTTTAGCTATAGAAACAAGGGGTCATTTCTTACCAAGGAAAGATGTGGTGTCTATGTTAGGGTTACATAGAAATATTTTTGCGATGATTTGAATTAGGTCAATGCGACTAATTCACCAGCACTGCAATGGTGCCAATGAGTGTATTCGGAAGTGCATCAGTCATAGTTTAAAGAAATTAAGGTCAGCCTGATGCGTGAATTCAACATCCTCGGAGGAGTGTGTATATTACATGAGATGTGTCAATAAACCTATTTTAAAAAAATCAGCCACATGAATTGGGCTTAATGAATTGAATAATCATGCTCCCAATGAAGGATTAATAAATTAACTTAATTCCATGAGACTATCATAATAATGTACCCACGGCCTACCTGTAACTGCACCTTCTGAGGGGACAGGCGTCTATCCATGTTAGGTTAGCAGGACCCCGGGTGGGGGTGGGGAAGGTGGTGGACTCCCTCCTACTGCCACTCTTACCTGACCACAGGAACCCAGTACAGGAGGCCCACAGGCCACACAGCACAAGCAGACCTACCGCAGGGGCCTTCATCGTCACCTGAAATATATGAAGAAAAGGTTGTAATGGTAACATTGATTTGAAACTCGCTTATAAGCTGCGCCCCTAACATTGACAAATCCTACCAGCTGCAAAAGGGGTCCAAAAATGTCTTATTTAGTACTGTATTATACATAGATAAAACTCCATGCCATTGACATACATGCACATCGTACTTCACGAGTTGAAGCTGGGTCTTATCACACAATGCCAAAGACTGAGTTTGATATGACCCAGCTTCAACGAGTATTTTAATAAGTAGGGTTTAGTGTTTATTACATGGCCCTACTGTCCTAAATTAAAGAAAATCAACAAATTTGGAGGCCATGGAGTATGGCTACACCGTACTCCATTGGGGCATGGAGTATGGAGGTCCCATAGGCTTAGCATAGAGAAGGACGTACCACCATGTAATACATATAAAACCCTTTATGTAAACTGCCCTTTATAGGCATTTTTGGTATCAAGCTGAGTCTGACTTGTGTACAAGCTGCTACTCGTACACAAGAGTTTATAGTAGGGATTTCTTTGAATTCATACAAGTATTTATTTCAATATGTGATGTTCTAGAATATATACATTTATGATCGTTAAAAGATGAAACGCTGGCGGTAAAGTTGTGCTTCGGTCCTAACAAGGTAAATATAATACTAACTATTTCATGTCATGTGGATAAAGTGGGGATACAGGAGAGTTTTCAGCTAGCAACTGATATTTGGCAGAACAATGTAGAAAGATGGTTGATAATGCATCCAGCTACAGGCCTATACACATGGTATCACCCCACACACTATGTGAGTAGTATATACACATGGTACCAGGCACTGTGTAAGTAGTATACACACATGGTACCAGGCACTGTGTAAGTAGTATACACACATGGTACCACCCCACACACTAGGTGAGTAGTATACACACATGGTGCCACCCCACACACTGTGTCAGTAGTATACACACATGGTGCCACCCCACACACTGTGTAAGTAGTATACACACATGGTGCCACCCCACACACTGTGTCAGTAGTATATACACATGGTGCCACTCACTGTGTAAGTAGTATACACACATGGTACCACCCCACACACTGTGTGAGTAGTATACACACATGGTACCACCCCACACACTGTGTAAGTAGTATACACACATGGTACCATCCCAAGACACCGTGTGAGTAGTATACACACATGGTGCCACCCCACACACTGGGTGAGTAGTATATACACATGGTACCACCCCACACACTGTGTGAGTAGTATACACACATGGTGCCACCCCACACACTGTGTGAGTAGTATACACACATGGTGCCACCACACACACTGTGTCAGTAGTATATACACATGGTGCCACTCACTGTGTCAGTAGTATACACACATGGTACCACCCCACACACTGGGTGAGTAGTATACACACATGGTGCCACCCCACACACTGGGTGAGTAGTATACACACATGGTACCACCCCACACACTGTGTGAGTAGTATACACACATGGTACCACCCCACACACTGTGTCAGTAGTATACACACATGGTGCCACCCCACACACTGTGTCAGTAGTATACACACATGGTACCACCCCACACACTGTGTCAGTAGTATACACACATGGTACCACCCCACACACTGGGTGAGTAGTATACACACATGGTGCCACCCCACACACTGGGTGAGTAGTATACACACATGGTGCCACACACTGGGTGAGTAGTATACACACATGGTGCCACCCCACACACTGTGTCAGTAGTATACACACATGGTACCACCCCACACACTGGGTGAGTAGTATACACACATGGTGCCACCCCACACACTGGATGAGTAGTATACACACATGGTGCCACACACTGGGTGAGTAGTATACACACATGGTACCAGGCACTGTGTAAGTAGTATACACACATGATACCAGGCGCTGTATCAGTAGTATATACACATGGTACCATCCCCAGGCACCGTGTGAGTAGTATACACACATGGTACCAGGCACTGAATAAGTAGTATATACACATGGTAGCCAATGTAACTACAGTATAATGATAACACCATTCTTGTACACAGATGTTAAACTTAATACTAAAATATGGCAACGAAGAATTTCCACATGAGGTGGTAGCTGGGGAGGTGTATAGAATGTCAAACAACGTTAGCCTACATTGGCGTTGATACCTAAGACCTATCTTGTTACTCATTCTATTAGTACTAGGCCGTGGGATGTGTGACAGATCTGTAAAGTGAGAATAATTTGCCAATTTCAGAGCATACTGCTTTAATTTCCTTGTCTGGCTTGATGCAAGAAGTCAGCCCCGGCGAGTGACTCGCCGGTGTTACATTCATGTATCATGCCGACCCTTCAAGAATGCCTCTACCCTGTAGTTACTCGCCAGGGCTGCATTCAGTCATCATAACTACAAAGGGCATACTGCACTAACGGACTATGCGGCCCTTAAAGGGTTAAACAGAGTGTCCAACATGTAGGTGCTGTCAGTATACACAGGGTTCAAGCATGACTCCACATTCTTTGTTGATAAACGATGAGTGCCATGTTTAAACTGCAGAAAGGATCGCCATACACTTACACGTGTGTGCTCAATACAAATTGTGTTGTCACCGAGGAAAACAATCATGTGTCCTGTTGGCTAACCATTGAAAGACTGCTGATGCCATGATGCATCAACAGAGAAACAACAATAAGTTCGCCAGTAGATCATATAATACTGACCCATTGAGAGTGCATCAGTTGAATGCAACACCATGCAGCGACTGATGCTGGTGATGCATTCATGCATCACGATGACAAACAGTGCAGTGCATCAAACCACTACCCAGTAAGAAAAAAACCGTCATACAACATTTCATAACGTTATATAGCGTTTCTCCAAGGCTCTTTAATATGAAATAACGTTATCTAAAGTTTTAGAACGTTATTTTGACGTAAAATAATTTTCTGTTAGTTGGGTATGCTCTTATTATAATTTTATTCACTTGAACAACCCGTTTGTGACCGTCATATTCACCCATCCTCCATAGTAATAATGGTTTCATGCCTTAGTTATGTAAATAAGGCAAGACACATCAAGTGAGAACACTTTGCAAAGTTGCAAGTCATGAAAGTTGCTAATGTATTGACATTATAAAGACACAAAATGCAAAGTATAATACATTCTGGCATGTCCAATTCTACGAAACAATACAACCATTATAAAACCAATCTTCTCATTGTATCTTTGCATGATATGACCATCAGGGCTTACTTGGTTCACACCATTTCCTTACATTAGTGAACATCAAATGTTTGAGGTGAAACTAATGGAAACTTTTACCACCATCTCATCGAGTCCACATGCGATGAGGGCTGGGGAGGTGTATAAAACATTCAGCCGGTTTATCCTTAGTTGGCTTTGAGAGTTGAAAGCTGGTGTGCTGACACTGTCACACTTTCAAAGTTTATCCAAAGCCATGTCCTCACAAGGTATCACTACCATGCCTCTACTTCTGGTACCAGTCCTCCTACTACTGCTCACCCAAACATTTCTGGCGGCAGAGATATGTAGGGAAGATGTCTGTAGGTATGAGTTTGTGGTGAGGTTTGCCTCCACCATGGTGTACCACCACCCCACACAGGGGGCCTACAACGTAGAGCTCAATGCCACACAAGATGGCTACGTCTTGGTCGAGAACGATGCCTATAGACGTCTCCCCGATCCGCTGATTGGGACTTCGGTGGGACTTGATGAAGTCATCGCTGCAGATGGGTTCCCGCGTAACATCATCACCATCAATGGGAAGTTCCCAGGACCCAACATAGAAGTCAGAGAGGGAGCACAGGTATGTGTATCAGCTTCAGGTAGTTGTGTTTCACTTTATGCAATCACTCATTAATTAATTCAGCCACCCACATACGTTTGCTTTAATTTAAAGTGTCTCTTTGCTGATTATCAGACGTTTCAGTGGTGGTCAATGCCTTATGATTCATTTCCTTTCCCCGATTGTTGGATAAATTTGCTACCATCATCTGTCTTTTTGAAGAGCTTGTAAACAGAGCTCCTCAGAATACCATTCACATTTCCTTGCAAGATCTGACAAACAAATTATTGCCTTACACTACATATCCCCCCTCAAAAAAAGAAAAAAATGATCACTACATTTTCTCTCCCAGGTTGTCGTCAAGATCATCAACAAGCTGCCTGAGAATGGTCTGGCCATCCACTGGCACGGGTTGAGGATGCAGGGGACGCCCCGTATGGACGGCGTCCCTGACGTCAGTCACTGCCCGGTGGCCGCCGGACGCACCTTCACCTACCGCTTTGTGGCGTCCCCTGCTGGTACCCACTGGTACCACTCACACGTCAGCCACCAGCGCATCAACGGGCTATATGGTAAGTTATATTATTATACCTAGCATATGATAATCACATTCATTAAGCCTAGGAGTCTGTATGGCCACGGTGTGGAGTAAAAATGCCATATGCCCACATGTGGGCATATGGGCCATATGCCCACGGCTGGAACTAGCCGTGGGCATACAGCCATACGCCCACTAGACTGCCGTGACAGTCCCAGTCATCATGTCATTCAGCATTTAAACTTCCCACAATAAACCTGCTTTTCCCAAAATCTCCAGGGATTAGAGAACTAGTTCTATGATATTTTAGATAATTTTAAGCCATTTGGCTAGGTATAATAAAGCCAAAACCACACGGTAATGTGTCTGGACCATTGTATGACTTTCGTGTATGCCTAGTCGTATGGCCCTCTCGTGCTACGCACTCGAGGCCATACAACTAGGCATACACTCAAGGCATACAACGGTCCAGACACATTACCGTGGAGTTTTGGGTTAAGATACAATGAGCTTAATAAAAAGTTATCTAACGGGCCCTATGATATGCTTATTTGTATAGTGCAATGTCCCATTGGTATGCAGTACCCTAAGCCATATATAACAGACATATATGATAACTATAGGTCAATGTCATGGCTCATTGATTGCCCCTCTAACCATTCTCTGGAATGGCTTCTGGTCAACAGCACGTTGCAACTTTGCCATCAAATGGACATCTGATGCAATTACAGATCATTAAGGGTCTTTGTTTTTTTTCACAACACTAATTTAATAAGGGTGTCCCTCAAGTGCCATTGCGTGGCCATCTTCGTCATCACTTCACAATACTTTTTGCTAATTCCCGGGAGGATCATAGTGGACCAGTTATATAAAAGTCATGAATTTGCATCAAAATGTTACCATATTTTCATCATAATCTGATTAAAACCAGTAAAGCAGTTAAAACCTTTGCCCCTTGCAGGTTTGATCATCGTGCACCCAACGACCAGCCCCCTGGGTGCCTACCACACCCTCACTGTGGGAGACTGGTTCAAGGAGCCTGGACTCACTCACTTCATGTTGGACCCCTACAACCCGGACCCCATAGACAGGGGCACAGGTCGGTCAACATCTCTCTTTCATTTAGAGTGAAACTTTTGAGAATTATTATGATCATTGGTTCATCAAGTATAGGAGTAAGTGGATGCGCCTAAATCATAATGTGCCCTGCATGCATGCACCCAAAACTGTGGGTGTGGACTAATCAATTATTTTACTTCCCTTGGTAATGAAAACTGGGTATTCCTGGTTACCTTGTATCAAGATCAAGGCTTCTTGGTGTTTCCCGCTTTGCAATGACAAAAACTATGGGCCAATGGCTTCCGGGCCAGCGTTGGTATCTTCACCTGATTTCATCCATCTTGTTTAGTTCACAAATACTCATAAGTGGGTCCTTCCCACATTGATATTCTAAATACCTCTTGGACATTACATTATCATATCAGACATTCTAGAGATGTTTAAGGCTGCAATGGTCTGCAAGAGTGGCTCATGTGTGAAGCAATAAAAGCAGGCTTGCATCGAACTGTTGAACTGGTGCTATACATAGGTACTTTTCCTCAATGTAGATACAGTAAAATTACAGTTTTATGTCTATAATATAATCATTGTGTTTCTGTACTATTCTGACCTGCCAACAGGTGGTGGGCTCTATGCCTCTGCTGACTCCATGAAGTACCTCAGCGATGGGGTAACAGCCAGCGGGCTCGTATGGCACTCCGGGCTCATCAATGGCCGCGGGCGATACGACGAGAAGATCCCAACCCCTCTGTCTGCCTTCGCTGTTAGCACAGACCAGCAGTACTACAGATTCAAGATGGCCAACGTGGGCACTGACTATGCACTGAGGGTATCAGTGGACAAGCACCCCCTGATAGTGGTAGCTGCAGATGGGAATGAGATAGAACCAGTAGCGGTTGACTACATTAACATTGATGTTGGGGAGACTTTTGATTTTGAAATAGAAACTGATCAGCCTGTGGGGAGTTACTGGTTGAGGGCTGCTATGTTGCAGGATAGGTCCAAGTCTGATACTGTACGTGAGGTTAAGGCTATTGTCCACTATGCCCCTACTCCTGCTGATTCTACCCCCACCTCCACACCCCGACCATGCACGGCAGATAACAAGTGCCTAATCATGAACTGCCCCTTCAGTGCCTTCCCTCCCACCTTCAACGCCACATGTCTCCCTAAAGGACAAGTCAAGACCAAACTCAGCAATGAGATATTATCAGTTAACATGGGGATGGGGGAGACCAATGTGAGGGAGATCTTCCTCAACATGGGTTTCCATGAGATGGGGGTGACCCTGAATGGTCTGAGTTTTGTGAAGCCTACAGTCCCACCCTACCAGGAGGATGCAGAGGTAGTGGACTGCATCAGGGTGTGCACTGATACCACGGTGCCCTGCCAGTGTACCCACAGGTACAAATTGAGGTAAGCATATATTCTGGTCACACATTCATCTCATTTTTTATGTAGTTTAACTTCAGATATGTTACATTATTCCTTTTTTTGTTGAGGGAAATTGTGATTATAGTAAAATGCCTAGGATTGAGATGCTTTTTAAAAATATGTCTTACAATTGACTTCTGACAAACGTTATCTTGCTGATTGTGGTAGAAGTTGGATAACTTTGATTTGATTATGCTGATGATGAAGATAGATATTAAGCAATATGATCAATTGCTCAAAGTTCAGAAATATTTGATGCTATCAAAAGATTGTTGCGGGCTTGATTTGTAATATCCAGATTATCAGATCTATCTCTTGCCAGGAGTATTTCCCTCGCATACTTTTAAATGGAGGCAATCTCTTTTTATATGTTTCAGCTACAATGAGACTGTTCAGCTTGTGATCAGTAACTTCCCTGAGGGGGACACCTTTGACCACTACCCCTTCCACCTCCACAGCCACTCCTTCGCTGTTCTCCATGTTGGTTACCCGCCCACCGATCCGATCACCGGACTGCCTACCGGATTTAACACTGACGTAATGTGCAATGATGATGGGAGTGTGTGCAGGTAGGACATCTACATTAACCCTTTACGTACCACATAATGATTTAATGTCCTTTACAACGACTCAGCTTTAGAGAGTTCGAAATGAAGCAAAAAATATGCAAGAACAAAGCGTCTAAAAACACGCAGCGTTTCGCAACGTTTCGCAGCCACCAGTATCGCCCAACCCAGTGGGCACAAAATTCAATTCAACATTGAATCAACGTTGAATCAACATTGGATCAACGTTGACAACAAGTTATCAATGTTGATTCAATGCTCCGTGCCCACTGGGAAGTGGAGCCCATGCTTTACTCTCCCTTTCTCCTACAGAAACCCCAGCTGGAGCCCTGGTCAGGGAGCACCCACCTTCAACACGCCAGACGTGGTCGTCAAGAACACCATAACGGTACCCGCCCGGGGGTACGTGGTGCTCCGCTTTAGGGCCAACAACCCCGGCTACTGGATCGGGCACTGGCACAACGGGATGACCGTCATGCTGGAGGAAGCAGTTGATCAGGTAATATGATTCTTAGAGTTTGAACTTGAAACTCTGAACTTGGAAATTTGAACTTGAAGCTTTGAGCTTGAAACTTTGAACTTGAGATTTGTTAAATGAACTGAAGGCCTTGGACGTGACACTCTAAAAGCATTCTATAGTTATTGAAGATATCAACAACTTGGTCAAATGATAATGTTGCCAATCCAGAGATTTAAATGGGACGGGGCACCAATTTAAGTCTTCTGACTTTTCGGTGCAATTTTTATATGTAAAAAAGAGTACAGAAATTGTCCTCAAATTATCCAAGACGGACTGGGTATGGGTCCATTCCATCCATTTAATGCTCTCCACTTAGCATCACCGAGGAACTATGCTCAAGGTCTTATATAGCAAAGCTGGGGTTTTAAATAATCTTATATCCCTCGTTCCCCGGTCCAGGTGCGTACGGCCCCGGCTGGGTTCCCCACGTGTCACGACTACTCGTACAGTGACGAGGAGTACGTCACCAACGTGCGGCCTCTACAGGGTGGGGCACTGCCAGAGCCTAATGTCGAAAACGGTGAGTAAATCTAAAGGATGCCGTTTGCAATCCTATACGTTTTTAAACGATTTGGAATTGATGAGTCAATTTCTATGCTCTCGGATAATTTGTCCAGAGACAAGTCCCCACTTTTCACATGTTTGTGAATTTATTGGAGCGAATATTTTTCATAAGTTATTTGGATGAGTAACAGCATAATCATGTAAGTAGAAATAGATATCCATAATTACATATAATGTGTCAAAGAGGATGTGTTGCATTCTATTTGACTTCTACAGGATGTTTTATCAATTTCAGAACTGAACATAAATAAGGACTGAGCTTTAATACGACTCTCAGTGTGAATAAGTAAGTTGAAGGTAGGCATGAGTTTTCATACATCTACTAAATAGGGGCTAATCCTAGCCAAAGAAGTATTTTTGGTACGTGACATAAAATTGACAATTGACCATATAATTGAAAGCAATACCTTTACACATAGAATTGAGAGTGAACAGTTATAGACACCACAGTACTTCATCAGTTCATCTTACCAACACCAGGGGGCTGTAGTGTTTACTTCTGTGGTGAGCATGTACACCTTCCGGCGCATTACTCTTGTCCACAGGAAGACTCTATGGCCGGGTTCGCGCGTGAACTATGGTCTAGCTTCAGTCCATTCCAGATCGGTCAAGGGGGTTCAAGGTCGGGTTATATCAATATGCAGGCATGCCCAAAACTCATACTAGGGAAGGCCAGTACTCCACATCTTTGCCAATTGCAATTTCCCAATTGCCATTGGTTGGATATGCATGCCCAACATATATACATATGTGACATGGGCTGGGAAAAGGGACCTTAGTGTACTCTGCAATAAGGTCCTTTTTTGCAGATTGTGCCACAGATTTATGTGTAGATTTATGATGTATATAGATATAAGATAATATATGTAAATATAATAGCCATACATATATATATTTATCTTCATTCTGTTTATCCATACATTTCTATTGACTCATATTAAAGTTGGCAATTGGCAATTAGCAATTGGCAAATGTATGGGCCACTGGCCTTCCATATGGACACTGGACCAGACTAGACCTACACATGAACGACTTCAGTCCAGCTTCAGATGACTAGGGCACTCCCAGGATTGGCGCGCGAACCCGGCCCATAGTAACCACCACTATATGGCCTTGAACTTGAATTTTGCTCGGGTTGGGCACTCACTGCTGCTAGCTTGGGACCAGTCAATATGAACCAGAACGTATGAGTCTTTGGACCATACTTTCTGGTTCCAGTTCCCAAGCTCCGCAAAAGTTCAAGCCCAGCAAGTTCAAAGTCATACTCAAGTCATAGTGGGGTTTACAAGTGCCATTCTTGCGAATCTACAGTGTATCTACAGCTGTAATATATATGTACACCGGTACTATGTGCGATCAAAGAGCATAGCATACTGCTAATGTTATTTGCTCTTTGATGAAATGAATGAGGGGACGGTCAGTAAAAAGTAGTGCATAGTCCAGGCATTAACTCCGTGTTAGATTACAATGACAGTGCAAGCTGACTTGTATTTTTAGTGGTAGGCCAAGCTTTTTTTTCTTGTGTTCAGGTAGCCTGGCCTAAAGAACTAGGGTAGGTCGGTAGATTTTTAGACCATGTTAGTTGTTACTAGAACAATTCCTATTTTAGGCCTTAGTAATTCTCAGTGATATATACAATGTGATAGCCACCCTCCAGGCCTTAAGGTGGTTCTATATGGTACATGTAGGGGGAGCCACAGAGCCTGCTAACAACCAACACTGGTGGCTGTACGGGGTTTCTGTGCCCGACTCATTAGCAGGGTTTGCTAACATAGCATAGGCGATTAACTTGCCACCTCTGTATTGGTGCATCATGACGACACTTTTGGAGTATATCAACCCCACAGGGTCATCATGATGCATGAATGCAGCCCTGGCGAGTTACTCATCAGGCGTGCATTCATGCTGATGACATGATTTGATCATACCACGGTAGTGTATAATGCAGGGTGTCTAATTATTACCTTATATTATCAGACTCTCTGTGACATGTACTTTTCCTCAATTGCACATCTTCTAAAATTATTGTCTGCATGATCAGGCCTTTACGTTTAATTGTTTTCTTTTTGGTGAAATCCATCATGAACTTTTATCAGTTCACCCTTAAATTAAGGGGCGCACGGTTCTTTTATGCATTATGCCCTTTATAGTCAAGATGCATAAATGCAGCCCTAGCGAGTAACTCGCTGGGGCTGCATACAAGCATCATATGTCAACCATACAGGTTTGATACACT
The DNA here is from genome assembly GCA_947462335.1 of Harmothoe impar. Lineage (NCBI taxonomy): Eukaryota > Metazoa > Annelida > Polychaeta > Phyllodocida > Polynoidae > Harmothoe > Harmothoe impar. The sequence goes on from OX381717.1 coordinate 26,813,292, forward strand.
CACGTAGGTTCGGCATGATGCAAGTGTGCAGCCTTGGCGACTCACCAGGACTGCATTCATGCATCATGCTGACAAAGCACATAGCACATGAAAGCACCGTGTCGTGCTGAAAAGGGTCGAACAATGCCTAACACAGAACAAGTGGCTGTATGCCCAGGGTGAAACAACCGGGGCCCAGCAACTCTAAACTCACAATTTTGTCTATGGAAACGTTCAACTTCGCTGATGCGGTGGGGGTGGGATGGGGGAGGGTGTAGGGTCTCTTGGTGTGAAGGAGAAACACTTTTAGAAATGCAAAATAGTGACACGAGGTCCTGAAACATGGTCAGAAATCAGTGACATAATTGTTGAACGTTCCCGATCTGAACTGATCACTTCTATTTCCAGATGAGACAAAGTCCAGCCATCAGCCTGTACTGAATCAACGGTATATGTATGTGGAACCGTTCAGCGCCAACAACAAAGTCCTGTCTATTTGTGAAGTACATAATACGAATAAATGTTAGCCTGCGTGGCAATACATTGAACAAAGAATATGACATATATTAACTGTTATGATGAATATGTAACACTCATCCTATGGAGTTACTTGTGAATTGTCTATCATTGTAAAGAACTGTTATGGCTATCACTTTATAGCCAGATGTATATCTTCTCGTCGACTATCTACTAATACTCATCACCGTTGTTAAGCATGAATAAAAACCTTGTACAAGGAATGACAGTCGTTTGTTGTTAGGGTATAATAATTAAACATTATGAAAGGTAAATGCTCTCAGTAAATGCATGTAATTAGCCGACTGCAAACCCGAGAAACACTGGTAATTCATGGTTCAGAAATGATATAATGCAAATTTCTGTTTTGAAAGGGTAGTCATCTTTTAATACGGAGAGGGTTTGTATAGGAAATGTAGACATCTCTAGGGGCCGGCCAAACTGAGCTGATTCGGGGATTTCGCCCCCGCCCCCCAACCACCACCGCCACCACCAAAAGGTTCTAAACGAATTACACCACATATAGCTGAGAGAACAAAATGGCCTGGCTGTATTTTACATACATGGCTATAGCGATGACACGGGTTTCACCGTATGGGCAGACATGTTAGTTCTGTCCTCGCAATTTATCGTGAGACTTAGGCAGTGGCCAGACACTCACACACCATAGCTTCCGGGGAACAGGCTACAATACGAGAGCGGAACCAAGGTCTCACGAGATTGCTGATGTCAGTGTATAGGGCACTAGCAGGATGCAGTAATTCTACCTTGTGAGACCTTTAGCTGAAGCTGGTTCCTGTCATGTCCAATATCTGAGTTTTAGGGGTCATAAACCTTTCACTTATAGCCCTCTATTGTGGGTCCTTAGGTCATCTGTTCAGATTGGGGGAGTGGTTAGGACTCTGGCCTACCAATCAAAGGGTCATGAGTTCAAATCCATGTCTAGGCTGTTTTGTTCACATATAATTTTAACATGTATTTTTGGTAGGTCAAATTGTGATAGTAGGGACCTTTAGCAACCACGTAAAAGCTCATTAAACGCAGACGTAGCAGTGCTGAAAGGATAGGATACGTCTGCGTTTAATGAGCTACGTCGGGTTTGCTAAAGGTCCCTAGTATACGATTTCGGTTTTAAAGATCCTTTACACAAGATCAATATTTATAGTGTAATCTAAAATGGTTTTGAATCAGTTGTATTTGAATATTTCTCATGCCACCTGGCTGCATTGGGGGAATGGTTAGGACACTGGCCAATCAATCCAGGGGTAATAGGTTCAAATCCATGCCAAGGCAACATATCTTTTTTTATAGTTGGTAAAAAATAGTAATATTATTTACAAAGAAAACCCAATGCAACAATACAAAACCATTTTAAATCTTAGATTTTAGGTGTTAAGGATCTTTATAACCGAGTTGTATACTATCACATTTTTTGACCTAACAAAATACATCTTAAGATTGTGTGTGAACAAAATTGCCTTGACATAGATTTGAACCCATGATGCATGGATTGGTAGGTGAGAGTCCTAACCACTCCCCCAATCTGAACAGGTGAACTAAGGACCCACAATACAGGCCTATACTTGAAAGGTTTATGACCCCTAAAACACCAAATTTCGGTCATGACAGGAACCAGCTTCAGCTAAGCAGCAGGCTTCTATAGTTAGCAGAGGAAAGAGCACTGGTACCAGACAAGATGGCGCTGTACAGTGATCATCTAGCTAATGCGGAATACAGGGTGGTTGCGGGAACAAGTCCGATCCCGGTAGAGGCCTATATGTTGACGTGGCCCATTGATCACACTCTCCTACTGTGAGTGTAAGTCAGATATGCTACTCGTGACTAGCAACATAAGTGTTACAAGCCTTGGACAAGGGTAATTATACGTGGCTGACACCTTGGACAATTACCCTGTCTTTTGCTTATAAAACTTATACAGCAAGTCACTTGTATCATATCTACCACATAACCGATTCCCTATAGCTGTTCTTTCCCCAGCAATATGTACAGACGCTCATGAGGGCACACTTTCTCCGTAACAAGTGTATAGGGTTGTATTCAAACAGAGTCATGAAGGCTATGTCATGTGTGTCCATTAAGGATCTTTGTACCTTGGCACACACACAAAGCAAAGTGTGAGTCATTGTCACCAGAGAGTCACACGAGGTGACTGATTCTTTGTATAGACCCCACTACGTACTGCTAACGTGTTGTTATGGACACATAATTTCCAATTAGTCCCTGCCAATACTTTCTCTCGGCATTTCATAGATAGGTTTTGCTTTAGGCAACCGGACCCTAGCTACAGCAAAACGAGCCGACGATTCATTAGTCAATGTCAAAATGATACATTCATGCATCATGATGCATTTTGAAGCCCTGGTTTATTGGATACTCGTGTGGACTGCATTCAAGCATGCTGTTGACAAAACAGCACGCTATATAAAAGCACTATGCGACCCTTAAAGGGTTGATAGCGGAGTCTGACGTATGTCATGGTTATTTTCTCCACAATCCACCAAATAATATTATATGCCTAGAATGTTATGATATAATGTGTAAACTCTCTACATATTGTAACAATGGTCAACCGTCAAAATATGCTCGTCATACTTTCCCACAACATTCCATTCAACACACTATATCAAAGTAAGAAAAGAGCTGCAGTCATATGATATAACATCTCCAAAATTTAGTATAATGATTATAGCTAACACTCAGACATGTGTGACATGACGATAGATAACTTTCAAAATCAAAATAGCTCGGTGCTACTTGTTATCTACGTGTCAGGTATACAATGTACATGGCACGAACTGATAACGGGAGATAGGGACCCTTACCTAGACCCCGTGTACCTGACCTAGGTTGCACTGATTGTACAGTGGTGAGATATCCTGGTATGGTCCCATAATGTATGTCTATGTGACTAAACTATAGTGAAACAAAAAGAGGAAAGGTGGCATGTAAAACTCCGGTCGGTAATAGAGATCCATATAATGTGCACCAATGTATGGTGCTCGTCAAGCCCCACGTAATACGTAGATCAGAGGAATGTTCACAAATGATGTCACCGTCTAGGGGGTTGCGGGGGCATATACAGTGTCATACATATATATGCGAACATATAGGATATTTCCCCAACAAATTGATAGGAGAATTGGGGGGGGGGGGGTTCTTGAGAAAGGTCTGAAATTCGGTTTAAGGTACTAGTAGGCCTACTTGTAGATAGATTTATGCATGTATAGAATGCATGCTTGGCGGACAAGATGTATAAAACGTACAGATATGGTCGGTCGGCATTCGTAGTCTTTGTTGTTCACTACAACTCTGTTAATAGTAGCTGAGCAGGCAGTAGCATCTACTATAATGTATAAGTATAGTATATAGTACACTTATACCGTAGTATATACTACGGTATAAGTGTACATGGGCAGTAGGATATACTCTTTACAGTATATATAAAGATATATTTTTTGTTTCACTATTTACAGTGAATGCACCTTTATTTTATTTATTCATAGAAGAGAGCTGTACACACAAAGCGGATACATGGGGGGGGGGGGGGTCGCTAAGAGTGAATAGGTATGACAATAAACCGACATCGATATTACCTGTGAGCAGAGACAGTCTATGTGGATGGTATATCCATTCTCTTACCTTAACAATATAGTTATGTATGAGTCACATGTGTAGGCCCAGCAGTAGAGGGGTGTGTATAATATTATAGTGGGTGGAGTAGAGTAGAGGGTTGAATAGAGTAATGATGTAGAGAATAGAGCGTAATTAAACATGTAGAATCAGACATGTAGAATAGGTAATTACAGGTAAATGAGCCTCACCTGTGTCAGTGTCCGTGTACTCCTGTGTGAGGTGTGTTAACTCCAGTACATGCGGAGTGGAGATGGACTTTGGTCAGTCCGCCCGACACCCGCTTACACCTACAGGAGGTGCCACCAGGCCACTGATAACAGACATAACTTCTCATTTAACCATTTAAGGACGGCATAAAAGCTTTAACCCTTTAAGGACGGATGTCGCTAAAAGAAGACATTTGTCGTCATGATGCACCAATGCACCAATGCAGCCCCGGTGAGTAACTCGCCGGGTGCATCATGTCGACCCTTCAGGAGTGTCTAAATCCTGTAGGGTCGGCATGATGCATTTATGCATTATTCCGTACTCAAAGGTTTAATGCATAATGCCCTTTGTGGCCCTGGTGAGTAACTCGCCAGAGTTGTATTCAAGCATCACGCCGACCTTACGGGGTCGAGGCACTCTCAAAGAGTCGGCATGATACACCAATGCAGCACTGGTCAGTTACTTGCCGGGGATGTATTGGTACATCATGATGATAAATATAATCTTTTAATCTTATGTAAGTACTGGCTTTTTTAAAGGATATGACATTTATCCAACAACAGAAGTATAAGGGGTGGGTGGGGTGGCGGAATTTCGTGCAATGACAGGGTCGATATTGCTTTGCCCCCATTCGATCGCCGAGTTTCCAGAAATCGTTCACATACTCGGCTTGTTACATATATCATTGTAACTAGAGGCTTCATTCAGGGAGAGTCTTAAGGATAACGAATCCCTCAAAATCAACAAAGCAAACTTTCTTTTTCATGCCCCGACCACAACAGCGGTCAGCTATTTTTACGCCTCCTGCTCTGTTGTTAAAAAATAAATCCTTCAACGTCCCTATGGTAAATAGAAAATAACAGCTGACAAAGTGGTTGAGAATGGTCTAACTTGGCAACCTGTCCACAATTCGTGCACAGACAGTGTAGGTATACATATCCCCGCACAATTCGCGAAAATATGTACAGCGTTATATAAAATAAAATTACGGTGTATAGGATATAGCCATAATCACAACTCAACCAAAAAGCGGACACAATCGAGGGGTGGGGTGGGGGGGGGGACGATAAACATAACATATTGGGCAATTAGCATACTAAGGGGTGGGCCCGGGTGTTTGATAAAAAAAAAAGGGGGGGGGTCCACTAAACAGCAAAGTATATACCGAAACACTTCTGGGCCGGAGTTATGACCGATCAAAATACCATTAAAAAATCTTAAATCTTAAATTTGAAAAAGGAGCCAGGGTGGGGGAGGGGGGTACTGAAACATCGCAATGTTTAGGTGGTGGTGGGGAGGTGCGGGGTAGGTGTCCTGCCTGGGTTGAGGTGGGGGACGGATGGGGGGGGGGGCGTCTTCTGTATCTATAACCAGGTGCATTCAGCGTGTGCCAACTCTAACCGTGAGAAGTAACCACCTCCAAGGCATCCCAAGTACCATAGGGGACTGCAGAAGACAATCGAAAGAGAGTGGGGGGGAGGGGGGTTTAAACACTAAAGTATCCCCTGCAAAGCATGCAAACGGTACCCATCGTGGTAGCTGTTATCAGTGCCTATCTCACTGCTCCCAGCGAAATCCCATGGCAGCGCACACTAGACAATGTGCGGAGTCGGATGGGGATATAATTAACATTGGGTCATAGCTCGAAAAACAGTAATCATTAGTTCGTGCATTCATCGGGGAAGGGGGCGCTATTTGGAGACCCCACCCCCATTTTCTTAAGGGGGAGGAGGGTATAGGGGGTAAAGAAAAATTACTTGCAGCAAAATAAAACATGCGTTACTATACATATATATATATATATATATATATATATATATATATATATATATATATATTGTAGCGGGCGGGAGAGGGGAGGACGGTCACGCGAGGCCTCCCCTGTCGCTACACTCTCGGGCGGGGCGGGTTCGTACGAGGACAAGTCGTACGGAACCGCCCCGACCCTTTTCCGGACGAGCGTATGGACGCTGGGGTGGGTGGGGGCTATATAAAGAGCGGCACCGCCGCAGTTGTGTCAGTTGAGTTTATGTTACCTACAATAAAGGATCGCTTGGAATACCCTACATGGTCAGCTGTCGTGTTCTCTATCCGATGCCCTTAATTTCCTTACATTGGTGACAGCGGTGAACAACAGGCATAGGACCCACGGACATTACACGATGTTAAGGGGCGAGAACGGGATGGACAGCGGTGAGAGGGGAGAGGCATTGCGGACGGGTGACGAACACCCGGAGGGAAGACGCACGGTGGAGATGCGGGACCCGGGAACCGCGGGGGAACCGAGAGGGGCGGCGCTAGAAGGGCGCTTGGGCGGCAACTTGGTCGAATGCGCGGACGAGGATGTCTTCCTGCGGAGGAGCAGGGACACAGAACGGACGCCAGACGTGTGGAACTTCGGACGGCCGGACTCAGCGGGCGGGGCTCGAGGGACGGCGCCGTGGCGCACAGACGGTCGGCGACGGACGGGATTGGGCTCGGCAGAATCTGCAGGGGCCGGTGGCGACTTGCCGCGAGAAAGGGCCGGAGGGCGGCGGAAGGAACCCGTCCGGAGAGGGGAGAGACCGAGGAGTGGCGAGGGGGACGAGTTGGGGGGCCAACGGATCGTCCGGGAGCAGGGACCGGCAGGGGGACTGCAGGTAACGGTGCCTAATACGCCGGCGGGAGACGGGGGACGCCCGGTGGTGATGCCCGCGCAGTTCGACGGTACGACCGACCTGGATGAATTTATGGCGCACTTCCGACTTTGTGTGCAGGCCAACAAGTGGGACGACCAAACGGCGGGTATGTTTCTGGGAATAAGCCTCCGGGGGAACGCGAGACGGCTCCTGTCCCGCCTGGCGCCGGGGGAGCAGCTGGCGTACGCGGAATTGGTCGGGGCGCTGCAGCAAAGGTTCCAACCGAGGAACCAGGCGGAGTCGCACAAGGCTGTATTCCGGGGGCGGGACCGACGAGCAGAGGAGGACCTGGTCTCCTACTCAGAAGAGTTGGAGCGGCTAGCCAGACTGGGATATCCGGACGCGGACGGGGAGACTATCTGCAGTCTGGCAAAAGACAGGTTCCTCGACGGCCTGAAGGACAGTCAATTGAGGTACTTCATATTATATTCCCAGCCCCGGACGCTGGAAGACGCGGTAACCGTGGGGGTACGGGCGGAAGCCCATCTAACGAAGGACCGGCAGTCGGGGAAGAGGAACGATCGGGTATTTGCCACAGACGCCACCATGGCGGACGAACTCGAGTCCTTGCGGAAAGAGTTCACACGGGAGCTGGCGCCCCTGAGGGCGGACTTCATGCGGGAGCTGGCGAACCTCCGAAAGGATTTGTGCCCGCCGGTCGGGGGTCCCGGGGCGGCGACGGGAGGACAGCGGCCCGCCGGGAGGGGATGCTTCAGGTGCGGACAGGACGGACACTTCCGGCGGGAATGCCCGGAGCGGCCTCCCGAGGAGGGCCGGCAAGGACAGGAAGGCGGAAAACCGGTGGAGGGGAAACCGGCATCGGGAAACGGCCAGCGGCCCCAGAACTAGGGAGTCCTGGGGCCGAGAAAGGACGACCGGAAATATCCGTAACGTCGGTACAGGGCCGGGAGAAGAAGGGGACAGGCCTCATAGTGGAGGGAAAACTCTTCGGACACGACATCAGTATGTTGGTGGACACGGGCGCCTCGGCCAGCATGCTATCCACGCGGTGGTGGCAACGACAAAATGCCCCGGCGGCCCTGGTGGCGCACGACCGGACGGTAGTGTGCGCGGACGGGAGGCCCATGCAGATAAAAGGTCGTACGGAGGGGGCACTGCAATTCGCCGGAGAGAAGATGATGGGGACGTTCTTGGTCGCCGACATCTCGCCGGAGGGGATACTGGGAGCCGACCTCATAAGGAGCAACGGGATACTAGTAGATATGAATGGGGAAAGGTTGCTGTGGGAGGAGTCGGGCGAAGGACCCCCGGAAACGAAGAAGGCTCGGACGGGCGTATGCGGGGCAATATTAACACAAGACTGTTGTATACCGCCGGGAGAGCAGTTGGTGGTGACGGCGCGTATAGCCGGGTGGGACTTCGACGACGGGTTGTATTGTGTCATCCAGGGGATACCGGAGAACGAGCGGAAAGAAGGTTTCCGGGTCGGGCGGGGGATAGTGGCACCCAACAAGAAGTGCCGTACACCGATCATCCTATTGAATGTGGGGGCCAGGCCGCTCTGGCTAAGGGAGAACACCCGCCTGGGGACGGCGCTGCCCCTGGACGATTACGAGTCGGACGAGGAAGGGGCGTCGTGTGCAATGCTAGGGGCGGCACCGGCGGGTCCGGACGGAGCGGACGGGGTGGTCAACACGCTGCTGGACGGGGTGGACGAGGGGGCCCGGCCGAGCGTGGAGGCCATGATCCGGGCGAACATCGAGGCATTTTCGCACTGGGAGGACGATATGGGGGAAACGCACCTAGTGAAACACGGCATACAGACGGGGGAGGCTACCCCGGTGAAACAGCGGCCCCGACGACTGGCACCCCACAAACGGGCGGAAGCAGAGGCAAAGATCGGGGAGATGCTGGACCTCGGCATTATTGAACGTTCCACAAGCCCGTGGGCGTCGCCCATAGTCCTGGCACGAAAGAAGGACGGCCGCCCGAGATTTTGTATCGACTACCGGAAACTTAATGCGGTTACGAAGAAAGATGCCTACCCCATTCCGAGGATAGACGACTCGCTTGACACGCTAGCCGGGGCCAGCTGGTTCAGTACCATGGACCTGACTAACGGATATTGGCAGGTGGCCATGGATGAGTGTGATCGGGAGAAAACGGCGTTCGTCTCCCATAGCGGCCTTTTTCAGTACAAGGTCATGCCGTTCGGCCTGTGCAATGCGCCGTCGACATTCGAGCGGCTGATGGAGGTAGTGTTGAAGGGATTGCACTGGAAAACGTGTTTGGTATATCTCGACGACGTCATAGTGTTCTCTCCGGACCTGGAGACGCACCTTCAGAGGGTGGCGGAGGTGCTCCAGAGGTTGGTGGGGGCGGGCCTGAAAGTGAAACCGCGGAAATGTCAACTAGCCCGGAGGGAAGTGTCCTTCCTCGGACATATAGTAAATAAGGACGGGGTGGCGACGGATCCCGAAAAGGTACGGGCCGTAAAGGAATGGCCCCGACCACAGACGGTGGGGGAAGTCCGGAGCTTTTTGGGGCTGGCCGGGTACTACCGGACGTTCGTGCGGGATTTTGCTAGCATAGCTAAGCCCCTCTCGGCGGCGGCGGAGAAGGACCGGAGGTTCACCTGGTCCCCGGAGTGCGAGGCTGCGTTCGAAGAGCTGAAGGCGAAACTGACATCTTCGCCGGTTCTAGCGTACCCCGAACCGGAGGGCCAATTGATCCTGGATACCGACGCCAGCAATTTCGGCCTGGGGGCGGTACTCTCCCAGAAGCAGGGCGAGACCGAGAGGGCGTTGGCATACGCCAGCCGCACCATGTCTAGGCCGGAGAGAAATTATTGCGTCACCCGGCGGGAACTGCTAGCAGTGATGTTTGGGCTCAAAAAGTTTCGGCACTATCTGGTGGGTCGGCCGGTTCTCATCCGCACTGACCACGCGGCCCTCCGTTGGGTGACGGAGTTTAAGGAACCGGAGGGCCAGGTCGCCCGGTGGCTGCAGGTGCTGGGGACGCACGATTTTACGATACAGCATCGCCCGGGGAAGGACCACAGCAATGCGGACGCCCTCTCCCGACGACCGTGCCGGCAGTGCGGGCTGGGGGGGTCGCAGCCTACCGCGTGCTTCGCCCTGACCCGGGGCAGGGCTCAGGCGGAGCCGGAGGAGGAGGATATGGAGCAGGGGGCGGATGAGACCACAGTCACCCGGCTGGGGAGCCCGGCGGAGTGGAAGGCGGCACAGGACCGGGACCCGCTACTGGTCCGGGTCCGTGAGTGGGTGCGCGGGGGAGACCCTGCCGCCGGGGCGGACGAACAGACGGAGTCATACGATCACCGGACGTATGCCCATCAGGTGACCCGGCTGAGGGAGGGGCCTGGAGGGGTGCTATCGCGGGCATGGTACACGCCGGGAGGGGCAGACAGGCTGCAGATACTGGTACCGGCGGAAATGCAGTCGGAGGTCATGAAGGGGCTGCACGGGGACGGGCTGGCGGGGCATTTGGGGCGGCGTAGGGTCATCCGGAGATGCCAGGATTTCTTTTACTGGCCAAACTTCAGGAGGGACCTCACCAGTTGGTCCGCCCGGTGCGTCCCGTGCAACCAACGGAAGCCGCCGGCGGCCCCCCACCGCCATCCTATGGGACATGTCCCCGTCGGGATGCCGATGGAGCGGATCGGGGCAGACATAATGGGCCCGTTGAGCCCCTCGGCGGGCGGGAACGTATACATACTGGTCCTCGTGGAGTATTTCACGAAATGGGCGGAGGCGTACGCGCTCCCGGACCACCGGGCCCCCACGGTGGCCAGGGCTATCGTGGAGAATTTCGTGTGCCGGTTCGGCACCCCGGTGACTCTGCATACGGACCAGGGGAGAGAGTTTCAGTCCTCCACCTTCCGGGAGGTGGTGAAGTTGCTGGGAGTCCGGCAGTCGCGTACCTGCCCCTTCAGCCCGAAGTCGGACGGGATGGTGGAGAGGTGTAATAGGACCATAGAGGCCCTCCTCTCCACCGTTGTGAGGGAGGACCAAAGAGACTGGGATCGGCAGCTCCCCTTCGTGATGGCAGCGTACCGGGCGACGGAACACTCTTCGTCGGGAGTATCGCCAAACGCCATGATGCTGGGGAGGGAGACGGCAGCGCCCCTGAGCTTAATATATCCCGTACGAGAGCTGCAGGATGTTCCCCCGGGGGAGGGCTACGTCGCCCGCCTGCAGGGGTGGATGGCGGAGGCGCATGCCTCGGCTAGGGAAAGCCTGGGCCGGGCGGTGGAAAGACAGAAGAGGAATTACGACCAGAGGGCGGTGTTGGACCCCATCGAGGACGGCGCGCAGGTGTATTTCTATCACCCGATAAAGAAGGTGGGGCTCAGCCCGAAGCTACAGAGGTACTGGACGGGGCCCTGGACGGTTCTGAGGTGCATCGGCGGTCCCGTGTATGAGATAGAGATGGGTCGAAAACGGCGGGTAGAGCACTACGACAACCTCAAGGTGGTGCCGGGCAACCCAGCAGAGGGGGCGGACCTGGTGGGCATGGTAACCGGGACGGCAGAGGACCCCGCCGGCCGGGGGGGGGCGCCCGTGTCGCGGGATCCAGGGTCCCCGGGCCGGCCGGAGGGTGGGGCGGGAGACAGGGGCGGCCCGGCCATTCGCCCCGGGGAAAAAGGCGGGGGTAGCCATGGCAAAGACGGGTCCCGGGAGGGCTATATAAGCCCGGGGGATGGCTGGGAGCGGCCAGTCATGGCTCTACACCCAAGAGACGATTTCTATCCGGCTATACTGAGTGGGATGAAAGGCTGGGAGTCGGGATCTGAGTCGGCGGAATCGGGAGAGGTACGAGAAGAGGAGCTGGCGGAAGAACAGAGGAGGCAAGTACGAAGCGAGTCGCCGACCCACTGGGGGGCGATAGCCCGGAACAACGTTCCCGTGGTGCGGAAGTGGGTAGAACGGGTGGAGAAGGGGGACCGGGAGCCACCGCCGGCTGAGTATTATATTTGGAAAGAGGCCCACGGAAGGAAGAGGGAGTTCCAGTTGCTGAACAACATTTCTTCGGACGAAGAAGACGACACCATACGAATTTCTGTTACGTGGGAGACGGCTACAGCGCAGCGGGACAGGCCGTGGAAGTCGAGGGGGAGGAGAGACGAAACGATCTCCGTCCCGGTACTACCTAAGACGGGGAAGGAAACCCGCACGATCACGGTGGGGGGACCCTTCCCGGGGAGGGAGATGCCGCAGGGATCCACCAAGAGCCGGGGCAGGTCCCGCTCCCCGGGGAGGCCCGCGGGGAGTCGGCACGAGGGGACGAGCCGCAGGGAAGGAAGCGACCGCCCGGCGCCAGAGAAGAGAGGCCGAGAAAAGGACAAGTCGGATAGCAGGGGGTCCTCCCGGCCGGACAGGTCGAGGGACCGACGCCCCTCGGGCTCCTCCTGTACGGACGGCTCGGGAAGCCGAAGATCGTCCCGCACAGAGAGGGGAGAGCGACGGTCCTCCCGGGAGGGGAGGGGGAAGAGCACCCACCAAAAGCGGGCAGGGGACAAGAGGGGAGCGTCCGACGAAAGAAAGGGGGATTCCCCACCCCGGTCCCGTGCGAAGGGTGGGAAAAGCGACGAGACGGGCGCGAAACAGACACTTCCCACGGCGGGGAACGACGACAGCCAGGGTGGCGCGGGTCCCACGCTCCGAGCGGACGCTGCGCCGCACCTTCCCACGGTCCGGCCAGCGGACGCGCAGCCAATCAGCGGTTTGGAAATCTTCCGCACGGACGGAAGTCACCCGGCTCCGCAGGACGACAGCCAATCAGGAGGCGAGGAGGTAGAGGAGCCGGGAGGGCCGCCAGTATATAAACCGGAGGGGGAGTCAGGCCGGGACAACTTTGACAACTTCTCGTACGACATGGACACCGAGAGCTACAACTGCGGCTTCTGCCATGAGCTCGACCCCGAACTGCCCTGGGTGATACCGGCGGCGGAGTGGAAGGCCCACGTTGCGGCCCACCCACAGACTATCATCGGGTGGAATTGCCCGGAGAAGGACGAGGAGGGGAACCCCTGCCGCATCCAGAAACCGAAGGACCGGAGGGCGGACTTAGTAACCCATATGAAACAGCACAGGGAGGGGGGTGCCCGCAGCAGCAAAAAGCACCCGTGGGAGAAGCCAGGGGGGATGCCGGACGCCACCCTCCTTACCAAACGACCGAAACCCGCTCCCAAAGGCACCGGCACCGGGAAGTCCTCCAAGAAGCGGAGAGCGTCCTCCGACTCGGCGGGGGGAAAGTCCAAGGCCTCCAGGGAGGAAGAGGAGCAGGACGATGAGCCGGGGAGGAAGGAGAGCCGGAAGAGCCGCCAGAGGAGGGACTCCTCCTCCTCTCGCCGAACGACTTCGCCCTCGCCGGAGAAGAGGGAGACGCCGGCCTGCAGCAGCCCCCGGCGGTCTAGGTCCCACTCCCCGGTCACCGGCACGGCCACCCCGTCACCTCGCGTGGAGGGGCGTAGCCCCCCGAGCCGACAGAGTACCAGCGGGGGGAGCCGACAACCGGAGGAGGGGAGATCCGCCCGGTTGGCAGCAATCGGGGGGAAAGAAGGGTTGATGCACCTCCTGGCCGGATTGTCGGAGGAGACGATTAGGGAGGTGATGGGTGCCTCCGGCACCACCCAGACCACGACGCTGACCAAGACGCCGGGAGGCAGTGTGACAGTTCTCCGGGAATCAGTCACGGAAGTCGTCGGGACCCCGAGAGCAGGGGGGGCCTCCCCGGATAAGGCAACCCCACGCTCCTCGCCCCGACGAAAGTTATACTCGGACGTATCGCCCACCACCCCGGACACTGGTACCAAGGTAACGGTGGTGGCCCAGGTGCACAGGGAGGGGGGCGGAGAGGAGGAGAGCGAGACCGCCCCGGACGAAGCCGCCGCCGGCGGGTCCGAGGCAATCGAGGTGTTGGAGGAGGGGGGTGAACCGGACGACGAGGAGGAGACCTCCCCCGAGGGACAGCCGCCGGGCGACTCGACGCAGCAGCCCACCCCGGAGAAACCCGACGGAGGGCGGACGGGGACGAACCCGCCGGACGAGGCGGGTACCGGGCGGCTCTGGGGGGGCGACGACCCGCCACCCCACACCACGACCTCGGGAGGGCCGGGGCGTGCCGTCGACAGAGGCGGTCCACTGCGGGGTGCAGGTGGTGCTGCCCTGGAGAGCAACCGTCCCCCTAGATCCCGAGCTCGAGCTGCGCCGGCACCTGTCCCCCACCGGGATGCATCTGGACCAGCGCCCCCTGACCCTGGTCGGCGGCCGAAACAGCACCTCCATAGAGGCGCGCGGCGGAGGGGAGTGGCTGGTCGAGCAAAGAAGAATCTACGTCTACACCGAGAGTAACGTGGTAAGTCAATTGATACTCCCGTACGAGGGGCCTGTACCGGCCGGAGGGGAAGTAGGACGTACCCAATCGCACGAGGTGGGGGAAAGCGAGCCTGTACTGGCAGAGGAAAGAACGACCGTGTATACGGGGGAAATGCAGTTCGGGCCTGTATCGGCCGAAGTAGGCACCGCACCTGTACGGGTGGCGGGGAGTAGAGAGGCAGAGACGGGAACGGCGTGGGCAACTCCAGTACAGGAGACAAGCCCCTACATCGACTTGCTGTCCGAATTGGTGGCGGTGGTGGGCCTGTAGGGGCCCGCCCCCCCCGGGGAAGAGGTATCCGGACGGGATTCTGCCGGGCGGGGGTAACACGACCGGGTGTAAGTTCTTACGAGGGCATCATTCCTGTTTTGCAGCCGAGAACAGCACCGGAGCGGCCGTGAAGCCGGGGGTCGGCACCCGGGTGGGTCCGGAGGCGGCGGGGGACGCCGGGACGTCGTGGCGGGCGGAGGGCGGAGAGGCCACTCCGGGACGAGGACGACGGGGACGCAGGAACGGAAAACGGAGGGCAGCGGAGGCCCCCTCCCCGACTAACGCAGTGTAAATAGTTAGGTACAAGACGGAGGGCAGCGGAGCCCCCTCCACGACGAAGCCTCGAACGGCGAGCTAGTTTAGTTGGATAGTGCTCAGGGAAACGTAAGGGGAGGGAGTATTTCGTACGGGTTGGGGCTAGACGTAAGCTGTATATATATAAGTTATGATGACTACGTTGTTGATGTTAACCGAATGTATAAGTTAAGGGGACATGTTATAAATTAGGGTGGGGAGAGTGTAGCCGGCGGGAGAGGGGAGGACGGTCACGCGAGGCCTCCCCTGTCGCTACACTCTCGGGCGGGGCGGGTTCGTACGAGGACAAGTCGTACGGAACCGCCCCGACCCTTTTCCGGACGAGCGTATGGACGCTGGGGTGGGTGGGGGCTATATAAAGAGCGGCACCGCCGCAGTTGTGTCAGTTGAGTTTATGTTACCTACAATAAAGGATCGCTTGGAATACCCTACATGGTCAGCTGTCGTGTTCTCTATCCGATGCCCTTAATTTCCTTACAATATATATATATATATATATATATATATACGTTTGAAAGGGAGGGGTGGGGCGTTCAGCGTCTTTCATGCTGCAGGGGATGGGGATGGGGGGGGGGCACCATTCTGTGTACTCGTGTTGCCCCCAGTTTTGGGTGGTATACTGCCCAATCACTGAACAAAGGGACATGAACTAAAGGAGTGGGGTGCTTTTTATAGTTAGTATGTAGCTTCATGTTGATTCAAGGTCCAGTGGGACAAAGGTGTAGTTCACGTCCACGTTCTCAGTATTGTGTCTATCCTATACTGCTATAGATTCCCACAGACTAAGGGCCGGGGCTGTTAGATTTTCTGTGAACGTATTATAATAATTGATTGGTAGAGACAGTTAGCCAAAGGGGGAAATCCATGCATAGATTCATATGAAAAATATTTTATTTTGTATTACATATTGCTGTTCAAAGCACCACCGGCAATGTAGTCGTTGGAGCTGAATTGGTGCAGCATGCCTCCGAATCATGCCTATCCTCAACGCCGTGGGGTCGGCATTATATATGCTTGAATGCAGAGCTGGCGAGTTAATCGTCAGGGCATTATGCTGTCTTTGAAAGGTTAACTTATATTCTTATAAGTATAGAAGCAACATGTGAATGTTACGTCTGATAGTTTAGGGCTCAAAAATCAATTCCATTTGAATCCTCGAAATGATGTCATCGTCATGATGCATTAATGCAGGGCCAGAGACTTACTTGCTGGCCATGCATGCACTGGTGCATCATGCTGTCCCTTGGGGAGTGTCTCAACCCTGTGTGATCCGCATGATGCATGAATGAAACACTAATGGGTCACTCACCAGGGTTGCATTTATGAATCATGATAACAAATGGCAAGGCACATAAATGACTGGGCCATCCTTAAACCCGCAGGTCTCGGTACCCCTCCACCGACAGTCAGGGCGCAGTCGGGACGGGTACTCAGCCCTATTTATAGGAGAGCTGGGGCTTTAAAGCGTTAATGCCCCCATTCCCTGTGAGGGAACGTTCAACAAGTATGTCACTGATTTTGGTGGATTTTTGCATCTTTTTCAGGACCCACACACCCTTTGTCACTGTTTTAAACAATGTGTGTTACACTAACTAAAAACCCTCCTCCAACCCCCTAGCGGTGACGTATTTGTTGAATGTCCCCTAATATAGCTATACTTGTACTAATGGTCAGTTATGTGCTAAATTTGTTCACTTTTATAATGATTCCACTCATTGGAAGCCGGTATAACTTAACCCATGCCAGCCCCCCCTCCCTCGTACCTGAGTTCATTATTAGCACTGACCATGGATTTTTTTTGGTTCAATGAGTACTGAACGCACTCGTTTATTATCAGAAAATATACGTACGTGGACGCGGTGCTCCCTGATGAACATAACCAAGAAAATCAATCCAAATACAGTTGCACACACTACCTTTCTTTCCAATGTCGTTACATGTTTGTATGTATGCATTATATACGGATTTATACATGAGGATGCAATGCAGGTAGGGATGAGATGATGATAGTAGAAACAGAGATATTGGCAGGATTACAACATTTCAGTCTTACAACGTCAATGTCTGACAAACACATAACCATAGTAGGTATTTTCAATAAACAGTGCATATATTATTGATACAGGAATATTTAGACTGACGACAATACCGTGCAGTGCATGTACACTTTAGTTCTACGAACTATCTTTCTATTACCCAACTGTACTTATTTTCTATCTAACTGGGTACTTTTCCCTCAGGTTGGGTACCCGCTTCACATTGGATAACTAGGTGGTCGTAAATTAGTCTGTAACTATGATTCATAAAACCGATACATATTGTACTGTGTAGAAGACCTTTATGTAGGATATTAAAAATTAATAACCCCCGCCCGCATCAAATTCGATAAAACTTTATGTGAAAACAGCTCATGGCCATAACATAAGGTTTCAGACTTTGTATCTGCTGTGTGACCACTGTATGATAGGGTGGGTGGGCACGCAGTATAGATAATAGTTTGGGAGGAGGAGGGCGGGACTAGGTTGGACAATACTTATAGTTATACTACAGTGTTCTGTGTGTGGAGGGGTGGGTGAGGTGGGGTATTGTATCCATGCACGGCAGGTGTGGAGGGGATAGTGTGTGTGTGTGTGTGTGTGTGTGGGTGTGTGTGGGTGGGTGTGAAGGGGTGAGGGGTGGTATCTGTACCGTATAGGGGACTAAACACGTGCCAGGGACACCTTTTAACCATGGCTACATGGGGTGACAGGACACCCACCCACCATTCCCCCAGGCACGCCAAGGGCCCAAGCCTACCGTGTGGAAGGGATCGTGCAGAGACTCAGTCAGGGGTGGGTGGGGGTACAGAGGGTGTCTTGTATGTCTATAACTGTATATGGGGGCCTAGTGTGTGCCAACTCTAACCGTGAGAAGTAACCACCCCCAAGACGTCCCAGTACCATAGGGCACTGTATTGTTTGATCGGACAATGGCCAACATATCTATAGGAGACACAGATTCTACTTAAGACCTGAAGTGGAACCAGAGAACTTAGAAATGGAACATCCGGAACACCAAATGCCTGGAGCTCCAGAACCCGAAGCTCCAAATAGATGAAAGTCACCCTACAAGAGAGCGCCATGCCCCTGCCTAGATAAAATACTATGTGACAAAAATTGATAGATACACAAATTATAGACTGTCAAGGGTGACAACGATTGATTATTGTGATTTCAATTTGATTATTGAGAAACACACTTTTAACAATGATCTAAGTCTTATCATTTCAGAGTTGACCATCCTGTTTACTATGCAATAATCTTGTTTTATTAAAAAGAAGGATATCGATGAGACTATATTGTAGTTGATCAGATAACTGCTAGAGGGCAGCTCTGTTCCTCTCTTAGCCCGGCTTGTATGCACGTGTTGTTGTACAAGCACTTGTTCTGTCCTCATCTAAAGAAACAAATAGAAGCTATTGATAAAAAGGTACATTTAGTACAGCACTTAGTTGGTGTGGAACAAATACACATCCCCCCATAACCTAGTAACAGTTATGTTATGATACAGATATTATTACTAAATTGGGGGGGGGGGGGGTACAAGGTAACCCATTGGTTACACTGACACAGCCTCTGCGGGGTAGTGGAGTTGCTAGCTGGCAACTAGATGCCAATCTTTAATATATTAGCAATTGTTTTTATTGCCAAGAAAAAAACCAAGATTCACACTTTCTAAAAGGCTCCCACTGACCCACCCAACCACTCATAGTTCCTAAAGTAAATAGTAAGTCATCTATATGAGCTAAAAGTCAATGTGGCGTCGCACAACTCATTTGGTACTTTCAAGATTTAAAAAAAAAGGTAAGAGAAATTGTCCGACCTACCTATCTTAATTTGTGGACGGTGTAACATACCTGCGTGAAACACACTACTATTTATTTTGGCCTAGTGTAGTGAGTACTCATATATGTAGTATACTGTGTCATAATACCACAATATATATCACAATAGTCATACTGTATAATACCAATAAAACTACTGAAACGCTGACTCCAGGCAATGACTTCTCCGTGGCGATGATTGTATAGCATGTGTAGCTTGGCCTTTTCCAGTCCCCGGTCACCCTACATGGTCCCACCCCAGTGCATCTAACTGGCCCTCCACACGAACCAGACCGGGCAGTCTATGGAACTAATATTACATAGACTTACGATAGTGTTAAATTAACAATTGATATAGAATAATGTGAAGTTTTAACTGAAATCGTTCATTGATCATTTTGAAACGATTTTTGACATGCAAATGCGTCAAACCTCTCCGCTTTAAACAATGGATATACATGACAAGCAGGGAATAAGGGGCGTATGGAACTCAAGACCTTGGGCTTTAAAACCCAGTGTTTGAAAAGTGAATTAGATTTGGACTTTATAATAGCTACTTGTGCTCCTGGTGTTGCATCAATGGCATAGTGTGGCATGCATAGCGTCATTTTAATGTATTTGATCTTGAAATTTCAATATTCAATATTGAGGTTTTTGATATTCAAGGTTGACATTTTAGTGTTGAAGATTGAAGTATTGGTATCCAACATTAACGTTTGAACAATTGGTTTTCTTCAAATCGTTTTGATATTCAGTATTATTGTGTGATTTTTTTATTCAAACAAAACCCGAGGTTTCACCGTGATTTTCAAGAGCTGAAACAATAATTACACATGTATATTTGTTGTTGTTGATTGGACCTCTCACAATTTTAGGCGAACACCCACAAGGGGTTCTATGGCGCTGGATCCTCTGCGTTCTATGCATATTGCGATCTGGGAGCCCTGCTTATACTCCAAATTGCAAGCCTTCTTACATATTACTGCAAGTATCAAATCCCACTGTTATACACTATATGGTACATAATCTCTGCGAATTGGAATACATTGACTTTATATGTGAGTATAATTGGTAGTATTTTGGGGGAGTCACTTCACAATAATTGTGGTTATAGATTATTTACTATCCTAAGGATATCCAGTAATGTATGATTTGAAATAATGCATACTGAAGGACTACATCTTGGAAGACAATAGACATTATTCATAATAACGGCCTAAAAATGATGTCTGTGAATTATCAGATATCTGGAGTGACCCCCCTTAATTGTTTGCAGAGTGAATTCGCAGAGGTTTTCCTATTAAGCAAGGGAAAATATCTAATTATCTAGATCTTAGTTTGTGCCCAATTCGCAACAGTTTCATTGTAGTTATATTTCCCTCTTGTAGTTACATCTGTTGCGATTTGGGACCAGGCTCCCAAATCGCAACAGATTCCCAGATCGCAGAGAATCTACAGCATTGATCTCCCTGTGGGATTTGACCTATACAGAAACATGGGAATCGAAGTGCAATATGCATCAAATTGTATACAGGATTTGTTTAAGTTTTGTATTTGCCCTCCAGATTGACCTCTCAAGGCTCAAGGGTGATGCTGTCGGAAGCCTCCGTCTCTAGGTATGTCTATTCCCCTGATTAAAGATGTATACACGTAGCATGACCGAGAGCGGGGGTAGATAAGGTCAGAGTGGTAGAGTAAGCAGGGGTGTATACAGGATTTTGAAAGCGGGGGGGGGGGGGGGGAGGGTAGGGAGTGGGTTATTGTTAAAAAATCCCATAAATATTTACATTAAAAAACTCAAATTTTGAGACAAGGGTGGGGGAGGGGGGGTGGTGAGGCCCCCATATTACAAACAGCGCCTACTGTCCTAGTGGGGGTGAGGAAGGGGACGGGTGGTGTAGCGGGTGGGTGGGTGGGGGGTGGGGGGGGTGTTGTATCTATTACCAGCTTATATCGTGAGTGCCAACTCTAACAGTGAGAAGTACCCACCTCCAAGACGTCCCCAGTACCGCAAGGCACCATAGACGTGGCGCTACATCTACCGGCGTCACGACTCGTGTAGGGGGCGGGGGGAGGTCTGAAAACCTTTAAAGTGATACCGCACTGGGGCGCTGAAGTGACATGGTCCAATGTTTTCCCCATAATTGTTTTAAATCATACTTAAATGTGTTCATAATGCTAGTAGACCTTCATATTTGAATGATGGGCACAATAAAATGTCCTCCCTGGGTATTATACTCTAAATGAAGTGTCTCGTGTTAGCCCAGGTAAAGTTTTTACAGTGTATTTTCAATGGGTGCATGAACATAAGAATTATAGCATACACTCGAAAAGTATTAAAATGACCCTAAATCTGATATTAGTTGAATTCTAGGCTGAATTCTATGGAATGCGATTTAATAAAGTAGGTAGCGCATACGGAACATTTTGGTTAATTTTTGAGCCCTAATCATCGGACCATGTCGCTTTAATTGCTTAGGAAATTTAACTGTGTACGAGGGGGACGAGGGGTCTGGACCATGACGACCCCTCCAACCTCCCAATCTGTCACTCCAACCTCTCACTGTGTTTTGGTTTTGAACCTCAGTTCCATGAAAAATGTAGGTTTCAGCCAACCCTTACCTAGCTATAAAGCAAGCCTGGACCACATAGCAACCGCCCCTGATTTGGGGAATTTAGATGTCGTCAAGAAAAGCAGCATTGACACCTGTCAACCCTAACTTTTGGACCATGTCACATAAAAAGCATATTTATTTACATTACCTACATTGACCTAATATAACCATGGTTACTCAGATGCATCTATCGTAATACCACAAAACAATGACTAAAACTACAGAACACTGACTCCTCCATGACATTGATTGTATGGCATGTGTAGCTTGGCCTGCGGCAGACCACCCTGGTTCTACCTCGGTCCCTGTAGGTGTAACGGGTCCTCCACACGGACCTCACCTACACCACACGGGACAATAAGTAATAGATAGGCAATGGTTATGAAAAGGTATACAGAATTAACCACAGCTTTCTGGTGGGGCCAGACGAGGGCAAAGCCCAAGTCGCCCTACCAGAAAGCTGTGGTCAATCCTATTTACATTTTCATAACCATTGTCTGTTTTAAACCACGGTATGCAATATACCCAAGGTGCGATTCCTTTGTCTTTGCCCTCCACCGTGGTTTAAGGGGAACTAAACAAGTAGACTTATAATACTAAGTCTTGTTTTATTTGAGCGATACATAAAATTGTGTCAGGTTAAACCGAAATACATCTTTGATCCATTTGATACGATATACTGTAGATTTGAGGCCCAAACTACAGACAGATTCCCTCTTCTGAGCCTTGTAAAACTCTTTCAACAGTATACATTCAGTGCGCGGAGGAGTAATGGGGTGAATTGGACTACAGTAATTGGACTCTGGAAATAATATTATTATGTGCTCTTGGTACCGCTGTAATAGCCAAACTCCACAGTACGATTTGGGTAGGAAAACCTCTGCGTTGATAGATGTTGAAGATATGTTGGCAATATCCAAGGACCCACAGCTCTATTGCAAGACATTATCGGCTAAGACCTCTTGCCTATGTGTTGCAATTTAGAGAAAGTCAAACATCTAAACATTTAGATATTTTTCCCTGCAATGCAATGAAATCTCTGCTGTTTACACATTTGCCATGTTTTTTCTCATATTGCAAGATATTTTAAGTCTGTATAATGGAATCCCATGGCCACAATGTGTAAATAACAACAAATATGTCTAAAACGCAGAGGTTTCCAGTCAATAAATCGTAGTAGTGTAGCTTGAAATAGGCAAAGGTGTGCTAGAACCCTTGCAGTTTGGGATATCCGCAACAGGCCTACATTGCAGTATTATCAAAACGCAAGGTTTTAGGGCCCATAAATCGTACTGTGGAGTTTGGCTATAAACAATACAAGTAGTCTGGGAAGTGACTATACCCTAACATCGGCATTTCCATGGTCAATAGTTTCAATATGCAATGCATGTATTGACGTTTTGGTGTTTCTGATCATTTTAAGTTCAGGTAATGTGAAATACAGAAACACAATGCGTGGTGGGGACTTCACTCTGAGACCATCTCACAATGCACCTCAGGGCCCGGTGGGTGGTAGATTCTCCACAATTAACACTAGTGAACGTACTAGTAAAGCTAGTGAAGTCCCCACCATGCATTGTGTTTCTGCATTTCACATTACCTGAACTTAAAATTAATTTATACACATATTTAATCAGGGGAATAGAGAGACAGAGCCTTCCCCGCTCTATTATATATACACAATGTACTATTGCAACAAATATAAACACTAGAGTTTTCCTAGATTCGATATCAGAGTTTTTGGAATCAATGTCATAAAGCTGATATTGCAGAAATTCTAATGTGAATTATAGCAAAGTCGGTAGCGACTATTAACCACTCGGCCGAAACAATAACTTGGCTGAAACAACAACACCTACATATTCTACATGTTGAATTGCATCTAGTTGTTCATATAAATTACCGGTTTATTCATTTTGGGGGTGAGCTAAATTCACAATTTACACTTTGCAATACATGGAGGGTTCTCGTTTACGTTATACAAGCAGACAAAGGTGCTGACACTTGCAACATACCGTTCCCACACATACCGTACTGAGGGAACAAAGAATGTGTACACACATCATTTACACTTGGCCATGGTACCTATGGGAATATAGGGAGGGAGAGAGGGTATCTGAGGGTACCAGGGGGAGAGAGGACGGTGGGGATAGAGAGAAAGTGCCTGAGAGGGAGAGAGAGAGAGAGAGAGAGAGAGAGAGAGAGAGAGAGAGAGAGAGAGAGAGAGAGAGAGAGGGAGAGAGAGAGAGAGAGGTGCAGAGAGGTAGATAGCGTAACAGACAAAAGAAGCCTACCGGGTAGATGGAAAGCAGAGTCGATTACCAACGCATGCGTAGCGTCTTCTCGGACAGTCACCATTCATGGGCCGTACATGGCTTTAATGCATCATTACCCTTCGTCGTTATGATGCATGCAGTGTTAGCGGGTAATACACCAGAGCTGCATACATGCATCATTCCGACCCCGTTGGGTTGATACACTCCCTGGCGAGTAGACTCGCAGAGCTGCATTCATGCATGATGACATGAGCACATTCTAGCATCAGGTGTGTCGGAACAGCCCCCCCCCCCCCCCCAATCCTAGACATGGGGGAGGGGGTACAGAGCATCTTTTGGCCTCACAAAAGTTGTGAAAATGCTAAACTGTACATATATATAAAAAAATACCCTCAAATTGACCTTAAAATGCACCAAATCATGTCAACATTTTCAAAATTCTCCTTGGGGGCAATACCCCCCGACCATCCTATACATTTTTCAGTGTGTCGCTTTTAACGCTCACAATCGTGCACCCTGAACTTCGGTCGTTTCGGCGGTGCCCCCCCCCCCCAAAAAAAAAATCAAGTTGCTTCCGACACCCCTTAGCGCTATGCCTTAAAGGGTTAGGCCCTACAGAAATATGTATACAGGCCTACATACATGTAGCACAATATGCACGAGGCCGGCCACACGACGTGGAATTGGCAGAGAACACGATGGTCTGGGAGACACACTTCTAAGGCATAAAGATACAGCCTGGTTGGTGTATGGTGTGGTGTGTGTGTATGTGTATGGGAGCAGGGAGTGGTGGGAGAGGGGCAGTGTCAGCACAATCTCCTGGCACCTGTATCGTGGAACCATACCTACAGGGGAGTTCCCAGGACACCCTGGAGGATCTAACATTATGTATACACAGGAGGAGAATGTATACGTGTGTGTGTGTGTGTGGGGGGGGGGGGGGGGCTTGCGTCTATGAGGGCAGCAGTTGGTGGGGGAGGGGGGCAGGAATTTGAAAGAAAAGAGGTGAAGTGGGGGCGGGGGGGGGGGGTGGTCACTAAACTCCAAAATACTGATAAGCTTTACACCACAATTCGTAGCAGATCAAAGTTATCATTATAAAAATATGACCATTTTTGAAAAAGGCCGGTGGGGGGGGGGGGGGGGGGTTGTGGCGGTCCAGACGAGGTAGTGCCAGGGGGTAGAGGGGGAGATATGGAGGGGAAACACTGTAATCGGTGGTGTCAGGGTGTGCAAGGTGTGCAAGGTGTGCAAGGTACGCAGTTCTGGCATCAGCAAGAAATGCCCCCGCCCCGTCTAGACGTGCGCCGTCATGCCATGCAGGGTGACTTTCTAGATCGCAATAACCCTTACACAGATGGTGATTCCTCCAACCATAGCCTACAAGTTATATATAGCATCCAAGTCAATGATCTGCATTGTATCTGTGTTCAGAAGCACGAGAGGCAGGACGGCTGCATGGTCTATAACCTCCAGATAGAACTTTTATCATTGTTTGCCTCATTGTTATTACCTAGTCATCACCCTCCCGTTTGGACCAGTAGGCCTAAATGCACTCCCCTGGGAAACACTTATTCTTGTCATGCACAAGTGTGGCTTTCCAAACCGAAATAACCAATATAGGCTAAGCAGATGGCAAGATGTTTGATTTTAAACTCTATAATTTAGATCATTGGCATATGTTTTGATCATATATTACTTGTTAGACCCTTGGTCCTAGCAGGCTGTTAGTTAAGCGTTGTATCCCTTATGAAGTATGATTAGCGTGTATGCCAATAGCATGAGTTTTTCTGTAAAATGTTGTTTAAGACTTGACACATTATGCAACTTTTAAATAATTAAGGTCTTGATAAAACCATTTACATAACTTACCATCTTCACTGGCAGTCCTGAAGATGAACTCATCACTAGGTTCCCCATTCCCCATACCAATTGCAGCCATCATTGAAACTGAGTATCTGGTGTTTGCTTGCAAATATGTAAGTGTAGCGGCTAGGGTTATACGAGGTATTATATGACGGGTTCTGTTGGATGCTGTGTTGCGAGCTCAGTCCGAACCCTTCAGTCCGACGGCAGGTGGCGACACCTGCCTCGGGCTTGGGGTATGGACAGAGGTCGCTATAGGCTTCCGGTCTGCGTGTGCGCGCGCAGGCTGGCTGCCTATATATACCCAGCATCCGATGGGACTCGTCGGTTACTCTGAGCCACGCTGGTAAAGAGACCCCGTGATCACTGCTCGTGATACTGACCCGTTCCGAACTCTATAGGGAGTTCGCACGCATAGATATTGCCTGTCTAGGTTCTTGAATAAACCTATTGATTCGCAACCTGTAAACACTTGATCCGAACTGTGTTGACTTTGTTCTTTACTTGATACTCTACCAATATCATAGAGATACAAAGTATCGTTTATTACACTGGTGCCGTGACCAGTTCTGAGTGAAACGCAGGTTAGCCTGTGCAATAGCACAGACCTCGTGCTCTGGACGGAGCAGCGAGGTCTCCCGATGAGGCATTAGCCTTGTCATCGGAGGGGTTATGTGCCGCAGATGAGGCAGATACCCCCACCAGGAGTGCGGATGTTCCACCCGGAGCAGGTGCACTAATGGGATCTAAGGGTCCCGGAGTAATGAGTCGTTCATTGGAAGAGATGAACCTGTCGATGTTTAACGTCGGCGGGTCACGCGCAGCCGCTCCGACCCCTCGGAGATTTGCTATTTCGGAGGAGCGTCGCTTCGACGATATGAGAGAAGCTAGGGTACAGGAACGTCTGCAGATGGCTCAGATGGAGTTGTTGACCATTCAGAAACAGTCAAATGAATGGAAAAGCAGTCTGATTGCGTTGGAAGGCGCAGTCACACACCGGACTTCCAAAATCAAGGAAAAAGATGCGAGGTTGTCAACCTTGCTGGAAGAGAACGAGAAGCTGGCGCAATCTCTAAGCATGGTCCGGTCGGAGTTCAACCAGAAAGCGGCTGACCTAGAGGCGGTCCGTTCCGACTTTGTCAGTGCGAACACGGAACTCAACCAGATTTGCGCGGCTAGGGATGCCGTAATATCAGAAGCAGAAGGGGTCCATTCCGAACTTGTTCGGGATACGGAAGACCTTAAGGAGGCTCGTCAGACTCTGGCTACGGAGTGTGACATCTTGAGGACCAAGAAGAGTGCTTTACAGCAGTTCTTGTTAGAGGCCCGGAGTAGTATGCAGGACAGTAGTACCTCATACGCGAGCTGCTCATTACAGTAGTTTTACGGACACCCCAAATCTGCCCATGGGGCGTGGGTTAACCGTAGAGCCTGCATTGTCTACTTCAACGCCAGGTCGACCTCTTAGGGTGGGCCGAGCAAGAGGTAGAGGAATGGCAAGTGAATACTCACCAAGGGTGGGTATTATGGGTATCCGTCCCATCCCGAAACAGGTCTTTTCTGTTCCGACAGGTGTAAATCCGGCGGGAAGGGGAAGATCGTTGTCGGAATTGGTACAGAGTCCACAGTCCCAGTTGAGACAGGACGAGCGACAACTGAACTCGGAACGCTTGAAGAAAGCATCCGAGCAGGAATTGGTACGGAGTCCACAGTCCCAGTTGAGACAGGACGAGCGACAATTGGACTCGGAACGCTTGAAGAAAGCATCCGAGCAGGAGAAGGCAGCCAGGAGCGACCTCACTCCATCGAGTCTGTTACAATGGCGAGAGTGCCAGGCGAACATACTGTTCCAGGAACAGAAAAACTTGGAAACAGAAAGGCGAGAAGTGTATCGCCAACAGCAGGCTGCTCTGGAACAAGAACAGAAACGCATGCGGGAGAACGCAGCACTGGCGGAAGAGCTAGCGGAGCAGGAAGCGGCAGTTCTGAGAGCACGAAAGGAAGAGCTCCGGGCAGCCGGTGAAGCTGCTAAAGCTAAACTGGAGCAAGCTCAGCAAGAAGAGGAAGCTGAGAAGCAAGCCAAACAATTGGAAAAAGAGAAGTCCGAGCATCAGCGATTGCTTGCTCTGGCTCAGCAGTGCCAGTACATGACCGATCTGGAGAAAAATTGGTGGTTCAGTCAGGGTGTGGACCCCACTACGGATTTGGTGGCGTATGGTACTTACCAGGCCTACCTGGAAAGACAGAATAGCTTACCTACTACGGGGGCTACTCCTGGGATGAAAAGTCCTAAGAAAGCTCCGAGACGATCAATTCTGAGTACGGAATTGCAAGAATTGTACGATACGAATCCCGCTATAGCTGGGATAGGATTGCACAATGTGGGCGCAGAAAGGGACGCTTCAGCTTCTATTTCCAAATGCCTGGCGATAACCTCTAAAATTAGGGGATCGTCCAATGCTGCCAGACGGATAGCTAGCGAGCCTTTTCCATACTGGCAGAAAAACTCTTGGGAAGAGTGGTTAGGAGCCACCGTTGAGGACATTAACCTCAGTGGATGGGATCAACAAGATGCTATCCCTTACATCTGTAAAGGATTGCGCTTAGGAGACGGCCTGATGGCAGTGGAACAGTGGAAAGATGAATGCGGATCCCGCGGCACTTTCAAACAGCTGGTGGAGATCGGATCTATCTTGTTCGGAGACTCCGCTCGGGGCGATCCGATGGTCGCTTTTAAGAAGCGAGTGCAAGGCAAGAACGAGGCCCCGAGGGTTTTCGGACTTGCATTGATGCGACTCCTGAAGAAGGTACATCCTGCTTCAGGGATCCATGATGCCTTATTCTCTAAGGAATTGTTCTCTCAGTTCGTCGCCGGATTGAGAGACCCAGATATACAACAGACGGTGTATGATACGTGGAGGGCGGATACGTCGTTGGATGACCTTTTTAAGGCCATCGAAATACACACCCTCAAAAAGTCGCTGCTAGGGGACCGGATGCCAACCCGGGCCTCTGCCATTATAGAATGTTCCCCGGAACAGTCTGATGGTGAGGGCAGTGAGGAGGAGGCAACTGCTTCTGCGGCTCAGTTCAAGAGGAACGGAAATTCCTCTAAACCACCGTGGAAGAATAGGAAGCCGGAAGGGGGTGGAAACCCTCCTCCGAAGAAAGAGTCATCGGATCAGAAGGCTCCGATGATGGACGCAGCGTTCTTTACAGCGCTGTTTGAGAAAATGACGACTTCCATCCAGGGGGCTACACAGCCGAACAGGAGGAAGATCAACCGGAGGACCGCCAAGTGCTATAGGTGCTTGGAGATCGGTCACTTTGCTGCGGAGTGTACGGCTCCGAGTCCGAATGTTCCCGGAAAGGAGGGAAACTAGAGGGGGTGGTCCAAGCTGGCGAGCGGACGGCCCCTGGAGATGAAGTACGCCAACATACCAGAGAGGTAGAGCCTAGTGGAGTTCCGAAGGCAGGAAGGGAATCAGGGGTGGCTTCGAGCTTGAGGGGTTCGGATGCCGGCCTGGTTAACATTCCAGTCCAACAGTTGTCCGGCAATGAGGCAGGGAGGCCCATTACGGATAGGAACGAGGAAGTTGCGGCTGTCACAGACACCGTGTGGGTAGGGAGTACCCAGCTTTCCCCAGATCATCCATGTTTCGACCATTTGAAGAAACATGGCCTTGATTTGGCTGCTCCGAAGGATTTTAACCCCTTCCACGCAGTAAGCCAATATATTGCACAAACTTGCATTGAGTTACAAAAAACCCAGTGGTGAAAGGGTTAAAAGCTTCACTGTAAACCCGTCTCCGCTGGGGGGGAGGCGGTGGTATGTGTCTTTTACTGTGGCCGGTAGGGCAGGCGAGTCTTTAGTAGATACAGGAGCTAGCCACTCCTTTATCTCCTCAAAATTCTATGCTCTTATGCCGGACAGTCGTGATAACTTCAAAACGAGGGTAAACGCCTGTTCGGCCGATGGGTCGAGTATGCAGACGTATGGGCGCGCGTTCATACCGCTCCGGATTGGAGGGAAGGAGTATGTGGCTTCTCCCACCATCGCGGATATAGCTGACGACGGTATACTGGGGTTGGACTTTTCGGCGTTGTATGACGCGGTCCTGAACCCTGGTACAGGGGTACTCCAGATAGAGCACCCGTACCGTGCGGTGGAGCAATGTGTGCTCCGACAAGTATCAACAGTGGCAACGGTGGTCCAAACTGTAAAGATTCCTCCCGGACAGACGTGTGACGTGCTGGTCCGAAGCACGGGGCTTAGGAGAGAGGAAGAGGCAGTTGTGGAGCCGGATGTGGCCATGTTGGGAAGCATCGGTTTAACAGGCATGGACACCCTGGTGGGTGATGGTGCTTGGACCGTGGTGCCGGTTTCTAACCCCGGGTTAGAGCCGAAGTATCTGAAAAAGGATACGATGCTGGGGAAGGTGTTCACCAGTGAGGCAGTAATGCCTGCTGGTCATGTGAGCATGAAGGGTGACCCTTCTCCGACCATTTTGAGTGATGGACTTGAGAAAATGATCTCCGAAACGGATCTGACGGATCGGAGGGATCTCGATTCCTTGAGAAGGCTGGTAGTGAAGTATCAGGATGCATGGCAAGTGGAGGGGGAGCCTTTGGGCCGAACTGACAAGGTGCTGCATTCTATCAATACGGGAGATGCACAGCCGTTCAAAATGCCTTACCGACGCTTACCGTTGGGTAAGAAAAGAGTTGTTGAAGAACAAGTGAAAACCATGCTGGAACAGAAGGTGATCGTGCCTAGCACTAGCCCCTGGTCCAGTCCGGTTCAGATGGTTACTAAGAAGGATGGGTCTATCCGATTTTGTATTGATTATAGACGCCTAAATGGAGTAACCAAGAAGAATGCGTATCCTCTACCCCGAATTGATGAGACTCTGGACTCGCTGGGTGGGAACCAATGGTTCTGCACCCTCGATTTGCAGTCCGGATATTGGCAAATCGGAATGAAGGAGGAGGATAAGGAGAAGACGGCTTTCACAAGTCACATTGGACTGTATCAGTTTGAGCTGATGCCTTTCGGGTTATGCAACGCCCCTGCCACTTTTGAGGCTATGATGGAAACTCTGTTGAGTGATCTGTTGTGGCGCAAGTGCTTGGTATACTTGGATGACGTCATTGTTTTTGGCAAGACGTTTGAAGAGTGCGCATTGAACCTCGGAGAGGTATTGGAGCGAATTCGGTCCAATGGTTTGACTTTAAAGCCAAAGAAATGTGAACTTTTTCGGAAGTCCATGGTCTATTTGGGCCGGATCATCTCCACTGAGGGTGTGCAGGCTGATCCGGCTAAACTGGAGACTGTGGAGACTTGGGAAGTTCCAAAAGGACCAAAGGATATCAGATCCTTTTTAGGGTTCTGTTCCTATTACAGGGACTTCATCCCCGGATTCTCTAGGGTGTCTCAACCCTTGCAAAAGTTGAGCCATTGGACTCCGGGGAGGAAGAAAGAACCCTTCCCATGGGGGATGGAGCAGAATGACGCCTTCAAAGAGATTAAGGCATTGTTCCGAACCACCCCAGTGCTGAAATACCCTACGGAGAAGGGGCATTTCATCCTTGACACTGATGCGAGCAATGAGAGCATCGGGCCGAATTGTCCCAGATCCAGGACGGAGTAGAGGTCCCGCTGGCGTTCGCTAGTAACAGTATGAACAAGGCACAGAGAAATTATTGTACTACCAAGCGAGAGCTGCTCGCAGTAGTGGTGTACACAAAGAAGTTTCGGCACTTCTTGTATGGAGGGAACTTCACACTTCGGACTGATCATTCCGCCTTGAGGTGGCTCCTTAATTTTAAGGACGCGGAGGGAATGATTGGTCGGTGGTTGAATCACCTCAGTGAGTTCGGGCTGGAGAACTCTCATATCCAGCACCGAGCGGGCACGAAGCATATCAATGCTGACTGCCTAAGTCGACGTCCGGTTCGCCGTTGTGTGCGTCCGGAGTGTGGGGATTGTGGTGCTCACAATGCTGTGGTAGCGAGTGTGCGTTTGCCTTATGACGGGTTGTTGCAAAACCTGTTGGATTGGTCCACCGACACTATAAGGACGTACCAGATAGCCGATCCTACCATAGCACGGCTGAGGGAGCTTGTCCCTACTAGGGTCTGTCCAGTGAGACCTGAAATATCACTGGAAAACCGTGAAATGCGACGTTTCCTGGCTCAGTTCCACGAACTGGGGGTCCGGGATTCGTTGTTGTGCAGGTGGAAGTCTTGTCCCGGGAAGCGGAGGGTGTTACAAATGGCGATCCCGGCTGATATGAGGAAAGACATCCTGTACTATTGCCACGGCCATTCCACTAGTGGGCATTTCGGAAAGAAACGCTCTTTGGAACGGCTGAGTAGAAGGTATTACTGGCCGGGAATGTCCGGCGACCTTTTAAGGTGGATCGAGACATGTCCGGCCTGTTGTTTAGGCAAACCTGGTCCTGGACTGGGAAAATTGCCATTGCAACAAGAGCTGTTCGGAGTAAGGTTTGCTCGGATAGCTGTAGACATTATCAGTGGGGTGAAACCCACTCCTAAGGGAAATACGTGTATGATGGTGGTCTCCGACTACTATACAAAATACACCCGAGTGTACCCACTTGAGGATCATACTGCTGCTACTTGTGCGGAAGCACTGGTGAAGGGGTGGATCCTCCATTTGGGGGCTCCCTTGATGTTACATAGCGATCAAGGGAGAGAATTTGAGTCAAAATTATGGGCTGCTATGTGCCATCAGTTGGCTATATGCAAGACTCGGACCAATCCGTACCGGCCCCAGTCCGACGGGCAGGTGGAGTGGTTCAATCGGACCTTGATCCAGGTCTTGAAGCCATTAGTGAACTCCCATATGGATGATTGGGATGACCAGTGCGAATTTGTGGTACATGCGTATAATAATATGGTCCACACTTCGACAAATTGCACACCGAACCTCTTGGTGTTCGGGGAGGACTTGATCATGCCGGCGGATTTAGTATTCGGAGTGGTAGGGATCAGTCCAGAAGCACCTTGTACGGTGCTGTTTGTGGAATCTCTACGAGAGAGGTTCAAATTCGCCTACGAAACAGTGAGGGCTCATTTGCTCAAAGCTGCGAATTGGCAGAAGGTGGGTTATGACACCGGATTGAAGTTACGGCGGTTTGTGGTGGGGGATCGAGTGATCCGACTGCATGAGCCGCTCTGTAACGTCAAACTGGCGAATAACTGGGATGGACCACATACCGTGGTTAAATGTATCAGTCAAACCACTGTATTGATCCAGTCTGCAGCGGGACGCATCCGGACGAGCCATGTGGCTCGGTTGCGTGCTTGGGCTGGGAGGGAGCTCACCCCGGAAACGGAGGTGGAGAAGGAGAGTTCGGAAGCTAAATTTGTACCTTTAGAAGGGGTGTCGGCGGACCCCCCTAAGAGGGTGGTACAAAGGAAGCTCCGAAAGACCGTGAAAAAGAAAGTCTCGGCAGGCGAAGGAAGAAGGGCACGGAAAACTAAAATCAAGGCTGGAATTTTAGTTAAGAACGAGTGTCCTTCGGCCAGGTTATTAGATGCGAGCGGTAATCCCGTGCGGAGAAGCCCTAGGCTGGTGGCTAGAGGGGCGGTAACCTAGCTTGTTACACAACGAGTGTGGTGTCCTGTGTTGTCCTATATGTTATGTGTGTGCTACCAACAGGGGCACTCAGAGTCAATAGAAAAGAATGTAAGAGTGCTCCCCGAGGGTGGTGGACGGATAATCCGGTGGGGTAATCTTCCCATATATATCCACTAATACTCCTGATGAGCTCTTTATTCGAAGTATATTTCGACTTTTGTGGAGCCGCCCGAGTGGCAGTAAGATCCCTACAGCCCGGAATGCGGGTGGGAGAGGTCGTGACCTGATTAACCGGTAATTGGGTCACTCCGGATAACGGGATCGCGTCCAATCACGCGAGACGCCGCGCATGCGCTTTGTTTTAAAAACAAAAGCGAGGGAACCGCCATATTGATTTTGGGCTTACCCAAGTCAGTAGGGGTGACGGTCGGCAGCGGCGAATTCGGGATTTGGGACGGTTGGAAGAGGAGAAAAGTCAGTGAAAGAGTTGTAAGCAGTGAGTACTCTTTCTAGCGTGTTCTGAGACAAAAGAGGGCGGCGGGGAATTTTTGGTTTCCCCGTCAAACTCCTCGTCGTAAGACACCCCGTGCAGAAGTAAGGATGGCAGAGCAGCAGCTCCGTCAGTCCGAACTTACCGGAGACTCCGAGGCGGCTTCAGCTGTTAAGGGTCTAGTGGATGCTCAGAACCCCAGTGGTGATGAGCTCAGCGAGAGTCTGGCGGAGATGTCGGTGGATCCGGCCGTCTCCCCGATTAGGAAGTCACCATCGCCCGTGGGCAGTGAGGACTCCCAACTGCTGCAGGGGATCGCCTACTCCGGAGTAGCGCAGGAACCTTCCGAGAGCACTGTCCGACCCTCGCGGTTGTGCAGTTTGAGTATCTCTCCCATCCTCCAGAAGGCAGTAAGTCGTAAACTGTCTATGGAGAGTGGTAGTGAGTCCGACACTGCACGTCCGAGGACGCGCGGTGGAAAGAGTGCTACCCGGGATCGGTCCAAGTCGTCCGATTCGAAGGTTAGTACGAAGGCTCCCAAACACGCGAGTGCTGGGAAGAAGCCTCCGGTCAAGGTCGAGTCCAAGAAGCCCGACCCTAAGAAGAGTAGTACTCCGAGTACTAAGAAGACGGACTCTAAGGCTGCCACTGCTATGGCGCCTAAGGATCCGAAGACGACTGTTACTCCCCAGCAGCCCCGGACAGAAGTGGCCATGGACGTATCGTCTGGCGCACATCTCGTCCGGACCTTACAGACGGTGCTGTCCAACATCACCTTCAAGGCCCCGGTTACACCGGAGCCCCGGAAAGAGGTACCCACCCGAGTGGACCCACCTCCCCAGACCAATGAGCCTAACCCGGAGACATCTGACATGGATACTTCGGATGAGGCCGGCAAGCTGGACCAAGCTGCGGGTGGTGGTCCGTCGGGGTCGGGAATACACATCCTAGCCCCGCATGAACATGATGACTGGGACAAGGAAGACGCCGATGTCCCATCCATCCTACGAGGGGCCATCATTGACCAGATGAGCAGTGACGAGGTTAAGTCTTTCGACCTAATCCAAATGAGGACCTTCCGGGGGCTGGACAGTTTGTCCGCTAGGTTCCCGGCATGGTTCCCGGACCGCTTAACAGCGGCCATGGAAAACGTGAGCAACGTGGCTAGCAGGGCTCGCCTAGTCGCTCAGTCGGAAGGTAACCCCGAGGTTATTGAGGCTTTGGAATCCGATATGCAAACCGCTTCGGAGTACAAAGTTGTCCATAACCGAAGGGAGAAGAGTCGATGCCTGACACCAGCAATGAAGCTGGCTCGGGGGGTGGAATGGAAGACCAAAGAGTCTATTCTGGACGCAACTCTGGAGGATGAAATCATCCAACAGACAACAGCAGCGACTAGGAATGCGGATACTAGTCGTATGGAGAAGGCCAACCGTCGGGACGCAGTCCTTAGGGAGACCATCAAGTTGACATCTCTAGAAGCGGGGCAATCCCCGGAGGAGGTGGAAGCAGTCTTGAAGGGGTTGGATGAAAATACCATCCCGGATGACGAGCTCGAGGTATTGGTGAGGACAGCACTCCGAGCCAATGCCGCAAGTGGGTTCCGATACTTCAAGCCTATGTGTGTGATGGACTGCGTCAAGGACAAACGTTCCTCACACCACCCGGAGGAGGTGGGTCCAGACGGCCTCTCTGATGATGAAGAGTGGATCAAGAAGGATCCTCTCGACAAGTCGGTACAATTGTACCATTTTGAGTTACTGGAGAAAGTTCGGACTGTTAGTACCAAGTACCATAACTATCACCAGAAGACTAAACTGGCCTGGGCAATGGCGAGATGGAATCCATCCAGCTGGTGCCCCTTCGAAAATTGTCAAAATATTGACGAGACCCCCGAACCTGGCCAACCAAGGTAAGGTACGCGCGGCACATCACCCGATACCATGTGCGTCATTTCATGCGATATGACTGCCTGAGTGTGGGTCCGAGAGGGAGCAAGAGTTGTCCCGATGGTGGTCTGTTCTATACCAGAGCGGACATCATCCGACACCTTGCCAAGAAGCACGGCTTGTCCTTGGAGACGGCGGCAGAGCGTATACAGCTCGCCCATGCGGAGGTCTACTCCCATTTCGGGGTAGTAGGCAAGAATGAGAACCTCGAAGTGGACTTTGGCTCCAACGAGAAGGGAAAGGTCCGGGTCTTTTACAAAGTAAACCCGGACGGCAACTACCTCCGCATTCCGGAAGGCGAACTCTTCGAAGAGTTCGAGGAATACCAGAAACGGACCAGCACGAAGAAGGTACGGAAAGCTCCGAAGAGACAAAACCAGTCCTCGGAGCCGACCGATGCCAAGAGAGCGAAAACGGATGAGAGACAATCCGTTCTGGAGAAGGCGGATCCTGGCTATCAAGGCCCGGCATTCACTTCCACTAAGACGGACTGGAAGACGGGCCCTCAGGGCAGACCATCTCGGCCTGCTCCGGAGGATCCGAACACCAGTATGGAGGGAACCTTTGAGGAGAACTTCCCACCTAGTGACCTGGTTCCGGGAGGGGAAACTCAAACCCTCACCCAGACAGGGAAGACAAAGGCTTCGGTGAAACCTAAACCGAAACCTGCTAAGTCACAGGATCTCCCTCCAGAGACTCCGGCTGAGGATACTTTAGTCTTGCGACTAAGAGGTCCTCCTTCGTTCCCTCGCGCTGACTTCGCTTCTTACGAAGCCGGACAGCAGGCGATGGACAAGTGGCAGGACGGCTTTCACCGGCTGCTCACCGACCTCAGTCAGGAGGTGGCGATGATGTCCCTGAACACAGTGCATCATCTCCATGAGAGGGAGGTCTCTCTTCAAAAGGCAGCGGCAGTGGATACGGTTCAGGAAGAGCGGGACAAGGCTCGGACTGAACAAGTGGCTGCTAAATCCGAAAGGAAGAAGCAGAGGATGGCGACTAAGAACGCCGAGGAGAAACTGGACCGGGAACGTCGCCGGTTCAGGGATTGCTTCGCGCATGAGATGCACGAGTGGGATGGTACCAGGGCTCAAATCGAGTCTTGGCTCCAGGAACTGACTCTGGCGGAGGCCGAGTCTGACTCCGATGAGGAGGAGGCGCCGGCTAAACCCGACGCCACAGGTGACTCGGAGTCCGGATAGGATTAACCTATCATAGGACCCGACTAGGAGGGGGTGGTATTCATCTGATACGAACCCTAACAGCAGAACACCTTCTTATAAGGTGAAGGAGTATCCGGGCAGCAGGACGAGGCAGGCTAGCTACGTGAGGATCCAGTCTGCCCGGGAACACTGACGGAAGCTGAGGAGGAGATCCGGAGAAGAAAAGCAGAACTCGGGACGGGAGCACGTTAACAACTAGGATCCAATATGTCGTTTTTTTGTGACATTTTCATAATCAGGACCGAGTGCTCCTAATACATAGTCTGAAGATCGCCTGGAGGCAGGACTAATTTTTTTTTATTACTACCTGTACGCTCCCGAGTATGAGCGATGAACTTTCTTGTTCCGGTGAGTAGGAGCTGAACGAAGTAGGTTCCGAAAGCCGGGCAGAATGCTACAACATCTACAGAGGATCCGGATCTTCGACAAGGAACACATATGATGTCCTTTTTTTGTTAATACTATAATAAGTACTTATTTCTTAATTCATAAGAAAAGTGATATTGTTTATCACTTATAGTATTATTCATTACAAGTGTAAATAGCTCGGGGTCCTGGAGGGACGAAATTTTTTGTGATATTGTACTTTTTCAAGTGTTTGTATACTATATGTATAGGTTAACTCCATCTATCCTAGGGAATGGAGCGTAATTTTTATTACAGTCTATATATATAGTAATGTGTGTAAATAATACCTTATTGTGTTCATCAGAACACGTCATATTGTTTAAAGGTATAGCTTTAATAGAGCCCCTAAGGTGGTATTTATAAGATAATGCCAGTCCAAAGTGTTTTCGGACTATAACCTTAATTATTTACCTCCCGGTTATTATCTGGTAGGGGGTAGTGTAGGGGCTAGGGTTATACAAGGTATTATATGACGGGTTCTGTTGGATGCTGTGTTGCGAGCTCAGTCCAAACCCTTCAGTCCGACGGCAGGTGGCGACACCTGCCTCGGGCTTGGGGTATGGACAGAGGTCGCTATAGGCTTCCGGTCTGCGTGTGCGCGCGCAGGCTGGCTGCCTATATATACCCAGCATCCGATGGGACTCGTCGGTTACTCTGAGCCACGCTGGTAAAGAGACCCCGTGATCACTGCGGCTGATTCGCCTACTGACCCGTTCCGAACTCTATAGGGAGTTCGCACGCATAGATATTGCCTGTCTAGGTTCTTGAATAAACCTATTGATTCGCAACCTGTAAACACTTGATCTGAACTGTGTTGACTTTGTTCTTTACTTGATACTCTACCAATATCATAGAGATACAAAGTATCGTTTATTACATAAGCAAATGAGAAGTGACTGGTGAAAATAGGCTTTGTCCTACTAGACACATCTGAAATCATCTGATCCAACCTGGTAAGAAGAATAAAAAGACTGTGGAAAATCATATTTAAAATGACCCAAAAATCTCCAATTCTGCATAAGAAAAGTTGCCTTTGGTTCTGCCAGCTTCATGAATTATTTAATCTCAATTATCAAACGTTAGATCCCATATCAATGTCAGTGCCCCCAGTAGATATCAATTTTCCAACCAAATCCCGCAAGGGGAATAACATTATTACAACCACTATAGAACTTTCCTCACTATTGGGGTACAGCAAGTGTCTGCCTGTCGAACTGGGTTCTTGATGACACAATAAAAACTCCTCAAAATCCTTGTTTTAGGGTACATCGAAAAAATAATATGAAAATGGCCTGTGACAAATCAAAAAGCTACACATATCAAATCATTAACCAAATCAAATTGATATCATTCTCATCATAAGGCCTACTTAACCATCTCTCAGTAAATTGTAAAAATGTAAATGCCAAGACCATGCACGAAGTTTGGCATTCAGCTATCCATGGTTACAAAGGATGGCTACTGCATTGTCTATGCCATCTTTCATCCCTTTTCTCTGAGCTTGGCAGATTCCACATTGCTGTTGGCCAACACACTTTCAGCTAAACACCCCACCCTCTACCAAACCCCCCTCCTCCCCGAGACGATGTTCCTAACTATTCCTCAGGATATTCCTGATGCCAGTTCCCACTCTACCAGACATAACTACCATGTCCTCTCTCACACCTCCGCTGCTATGTATGGACATCTACCTGTCAGCATGGACCTGTACAATTCCATGCTGTCAGCCACTACCCCACTCCCACATACACCCCCTGCACATCCCTGCCGTGATGACCAAACACAAAAGAAGTGCCACATACTAGACTATTCATATAAAACACCCTCCC
This sequence comes from Harmothoe impar, assembly GCA_947462335.1. NCBI lineage: Eukaryota > Metazoa > Annelida > Polychaeta > Phyllodocida > Polynoidae > Harmothoe > Harmothoe impar. Next base: position 26,852,397 of record OX381717.1, read on the forward strand.
CGACCCCTGTGCAACATCCCAGTCCATATAAAACCCCACACTTCTAGTTCCCAGGCACCAGCTTTCCTCAAACTCCAGGACAGATCAGACGAATCCAGGACTCCCCAGAAGTTGTAGAGAAATAGCTGAGACTAGAATCGTCTTGGAGTATTCGTCAACATGAAGTCGCTGCTCATCCTGACCTGCCTCGTGGCTGTCTGCTTTGTGGCTACAGAGGCTGCTAGTGTGGACACTCGATCCCTGATTGACCTGCTGCAATCATTGGTAAGCTTAAACAATTTTTTTATGCAGCAATGGTGTGCCCTTAATAAAAGTATACATCAGCTGTGCCTTTATTGTGTTTCCACAGGTTGACTGCATGAGAAACGATAGTACTGTAATGGTATTATATCTATAGGTGACAGTCATTAGTGTTTTTTTAACATGTCCAAAGAGCGTACATATCATATTATCTAAAGGCGTGATATAAATGTTTTCTTTCAAATCACATGTGTGCAAAACATTATTCATGAAGAAAAGTGACAAAGACTTTAAAGAAAAGACCAGCCTAGATTTTCACATGGACATCGGTTATGTTTTTAGTAAATTCTAAGCTTTTAAGGTTACATATGCTAGTTTAAGACTATGCAGATTGTGTTTGCTTATTCCTGGGAGCATTCTATCTCTGGGGCCGTTTTCCATGAAGCCGTTTTCTCTTTGGGGTTGTTTTCCTCGTTGGGGCCGACACCCTTGGGGGCTACTTTCCCATGGCTTGGATAGCTACTGCAGCATGAATGTCAAGAGCAGTGGCTGTCAATTTTCATTTCATCCTGAAAAGGGGGCGGCCAGAGGTAATTAAAACCCTGATTATCTAGGGAAGTCAAAATTATAACCTTGAAATTGAAATTTCTTGGGGGTAAAAGGGATGGATTTCTACAAAGTAGCAGAAGGCCTAGACTTGCACTAGCCCACACAGTGGCCTTAACCGGTGGTTGGAGATGGGTAGTCTATGTACAGCTTTTCCATAAAAATATAGGGCAGTCTAATTTCTTAACCAGCTTGTTGACGTATAATTATGGTTCAGCAAAATAGGGGAGCAAAAATAAGTTGGCCAATCACCGGTTTCTGCATAGGCTCGGTAACCTCGGTAGGGTTGGGCCTCTTAATCTCTATATTGCTTTGCCCGCAGACAGTCAATAATATGACCTCATACAATACACCATTATAAGTTACAAAAACAAGATTATGAAATAAATTGAATTCATTTTGTTGTATTTTCAGGAAAAGCGAAATCGTAAGGCCTGCAGTTTTTTATTCTTCAGTATCACAGTAATATGTTAACGTGCACCTCAATTAATTTTAGTCATATAAATGTTACGCTATGACATCAAAGTTAGACATTATATGGCATACTCAAATGAACATACATGCATCAAATACTTTTGATGGAAAACTCCCGATGCAATGTTTTGGGCAATTGATATCAAAGTTATATGAGCAAAATAAAACGGACTTTATTATACTTACAACCGTAACAGATTACAGTATTGCGACGAAAGAAAGATTATTTTCAGGTGTCCGAAGGTCAGATTTGCGTAGTGTTGCATAAACATAGGAATAATAGTTGGCAAGATGGCCAGCTACCTAAAACAAAACAGTTTAGCACTTTGAAACGTATTAACATTTCGCTTTAAATCCCAACCTTGGTAGAACTGGATCACTCATTTTAGGGAGAACTGGAAATCTTCATTTGAATATTTACAGTGTTTTTTCTCTCTCTCAAACCTACATTATGTCTTATTTTATACTGATGCCTGAATGTTACATATAATCATACCGAATGTAAGGTAAAGCCAAATGATGTTTTCTCGGTTAATAATCACATTATGTATACTTTCCCAGTTCTCCCTGGTGTATCCCATTTCTCCCTGGGTAGGGTCCCAGTTCTCCTTGGAATTTCTCAAAAATTTAAAAAGCCCTAAATAGGAATCTTCATGTGAGGGAGGAGTCGTCGTGTAACAACCTACAGCTATTGACAATTCTATACATTTTTAACACATACCAAGTCCAGGCATGTTTAAATTACCAACTTAGGGGGGTAGTCCAGTTGCAGAACTGGCCTATCTGCCTGGACCTCACAGCGAACGACGTATGGAGGGTTTTTGGTGATTCTGGCTGGTGAGACTTCACTGAACAAAATCCCACATGGTGCCAAGCTGGCACCGTCAGGGAAATTCCGTAAAAGATGTTTTTTGGCTCCCGGGAAAATGATGACATTCAGAAAAGTGGATATCTCTGCTGTTAGTAGGTCTAGAATTTTGGTTTCAACACCAAAGGATATGTTTACAAGGTCATACGTTCATAATTTGTCCATATGAAAGTGATTCAAGGTCAAGCTCAAGGTCAAATTAGAGGTCAAACTTCATTTTCTGGCATTTTTCATTAAAATCAACTGTATAACAAGTATTATAATGCTAGATATTATTATCAGAGGCATATTCCATGGTAAATTATTGTCTGAAGGGAGACTATAATCCGGAGCAGTATTATAGAAGCAATCTCCATATTCACATGCAGGTAATTTCATATTAATTAATACCTAAGCTGTTGCCTTTTAATAAATGATAATATAGACAAATTTGGTGTACCTCATGAAACATTTTTTTACGGGTGATCTGGTTATGTCTGGCCCTGCCACACTGAGGTTTATTGTAATTCAGGCTGGCACCTCCCTCCAAACTTTATTTTGGCGCAGCCTTTGCCTCAATGTACGCCTGCCGGGGCTCTTGCCACGGTTTCAAAATGATACACATGAAACGTAGACATAACGTAGGTTTTTACCTTGCCACCCTGTTCTATTCCAGACTATGGCCAGGAAATAAATGTCCAATACACTGAGCACTTAGGTATATGTGGGGTAAATAACCGATGTAGTTAGAATAGTTAGATATATCAATGGGAGACAGACACAGCTATAAAGCAATTTTTCTGTCTCGATGAGAAAATTGGACTTTTTTCACAGTCAAACATTCAAACTCCCCTGAGTAAGAAGATTACAGAGGAAGTCATTCTCTTTTTTCGCTATGCATACAGTACCACATAACTTTAGTTTCTAATGGCAATTCCATTTCACATGAATAATCCTTAGCAGTAAAATAACAAATCTGATTAGGCCTAGGAGTTACTGAGTCATGTCCATGTGTGAGACATTCCTCTTTTTATTGTTCTTCTCTTTCTTCTTCTGAAGTGGTGTTTCCTCCTGTTGCCTTTATGTACTGGTTAATATATGTTACTTTTGAATGCCAATTTGGCTGTTTGTGAATAGATATATATCTGTGGAGAATTGTATATCTCCCGGTATGAGTAACTGAACAAACGCCAGTATCTTTACTTAATTTTTGATATACCAAGACTGTTATAGGCAGCAGTGAGGGAGTGGCTTAGCTCCCTGCATCACATAAAGGAGTCATATAAGGACCAGGACTCCCCTAGAAGGGGACTCATTCTGGAGGCAACCTGGACTCCCTTTTGACACAGTTTCTTTTCTCTGTACATGGTACTCCTGCTCTGCAGCCTGAGTACATCAATGCTCCTGAATAGCTACATGGTACTAGGTCTGAGGCCAAGGTTTAATATTTTTATGTTTCGTTCACAATTTGAAAAACTAAGGCCCTGACATTTGGTGTCACGTGGACCCAGTGGGGCATTAACTGCTAAGCTTATCGATCATGTTACTATAACAGTAATAGGGGTTGTCTTGCAGAAAAGAAGAAAAGAGCAGAGAAAACGAGAAAAAGGGGGTGCGGGGGCAGAGCCCCCGATGTAGCCAATAGAACTTTCCAATACCCAAGAATACTGAAGGCAAATAATCACCTGACATGGAAGCCTGGACAAAAGTATCAAACTGATGAGAGCAGGGGGTGAATTCCGAGTGGGAGAATTCCAGGGGGGGGATGGGTATCCCGGGGGGGGGGCAATTCCAGGGGGGAGAACGCCTAGCACCTTTACATATAGTGTAAATACATCGTCTCCCAATGAAATAGACAAGAAGCAAAAACACAAAACATATTTCTTCCCTGCTTATACAGCAGAATTTCTAATCCATTTGTTGTTTTCTTTCATGTTCATCATACAAGCACCACGTAAGTATAACTGTACTGCCTATACTAAAAATGAATTTACTATTGTTTATTAAAGGCTTTGGAAGAATATATCACAGTTACCATCCTAGCCCTTAATCACACACTACTCATGCCTTTATCCATCCCAGCGTTATGGGCGCCACTCAAACGCTTAAATCTAGCTGAATGCATCTACCCAGGAAGTTGTGTCACCACAACTGACATGTTCATTTCTAGGCAAATAACTTGTATTGGATTAATTAATTAAATGGCCAATATAGTATAACAGTACAATATCATATAGTGGTTCACAAATCTATGTGTATGAAGTCCCCTGCATTCGTAATTATTTTGTATAAAGCAGATTTATTGGGACATAGACTTTAATACAGCATATTCTATGTCCATGATTGGGGCAATAAGAAATATTTTTAAGAATCACACTTTCTGCTCTTGTTGCTCTTTCTAAAAGGAAAACACATCAAATAATAGAATTTGAACCTCTAGGGGTACATAAGATGGTTAGAGCTTGTTTGAAACCTTAGGTGTTGCGTGAACAGATGAGTTAATTTGTGCAGGGGGCTACCACTCACTTTCCCACACATTATTTGGCCTAAACAGAAGAAAAGCAATGTTTTATTTATCATTGTATATGTATTATCACTCCCCTGGATCCGACAATGTGGGACATGTCTATACAAAGGTTATATGGAAACAACCATCTACAGTGCTTTACCTGCACTATCCCGAAAGATAATCACAGTGAATAATAATTGTAGAACGATCTAAACCAATACCTCCTAAAAATAGAAGAAACATTGGAAAATCTAATGACATAACAATGTGTACCCAGTTCAAATAATATGATATGATTATTGTTTTTCATTGATTTTCTAGCCTGTCAAACAAGTGAGTGTTACATCTTTATAAGTTGAATGTATAATAATATTGATTCATTACAAATTCCTGTCAAAGGAATACTGTATATATATATATTTTAGCAACTATGAACCTTAAAATAGGCAAATGCTATTATTCACCTCAGTATTGAATAATTTATTTCTAATCACATGTAGCAGATAATAAATATTCTGCCATCTTTCAATCTCTTCATATGAACTTGAATCTTATTTCTAAACTAGATTCATAAAGTCCAAATGCAGTTTAAGTTTCAAAGTCAATTGTAATTTCAACTAACACTATATATTGCACTTTTTTAAAGATGCCGATTGTAAGTATAATCTTTACCTAGTGGCCTGATTCCATGAAAACTCATGTGAAGCCTGTATCATAACTTTTACTTTTGGTTCTATTCCTATTATCGAAAACCCTGCATGGAAGACATGTAGCCATAGCTGGTCCATGCAGGACTAGGAGAGAACCTTCAACCACCAGCTTCTTTTAGCATTATTTTTTTCTCAAACACAGATGTAGTCATGCAAAAAGCATAGGCTATATCTATACTGAATGAGCTATGCTTGGTTTGCGGGAACTTTTGCAAACAGGGTGTTTCACAAGGGGGATATACGTTTAATTGTAGAATAAGTGTTTCTATAGGAGGACTTACTTGTATATAACTAATAAGACCAACATTTGGTTGTATCAATTGTATACTGGTTATAAAAAGTGTTTCAACCAAGATGTTATGCCTGGGTCTTTGGCCTACAATCGAGATACAACTAATGTTTGGTCTTTTTCACCTTCCACCAGCCATACAATAAAAATACCTGCACTATACTAGGTCTCTTTGATATCATGTAAGAGGGAACACTCTAGCCTTTCAGAAATTAAAAAAAAAAGTGAATCAGACTTAGGTTTTTGATTTATGGCCCCTCAAAGTTGAAAAATACTCCTAAAACGTGATTCCAGGCAGTTTTAATATTTTTCATATGTCCCCTATCACTACTGTTGCAATTAGAACCCTTCCTGTCCAACAAATATTATGTGGTATATGTGTTCACTGAAAGGTTCAAGCATTTTTCCCTGGATATCTAGCCCAAATATTTTACCATGGCCCCTACTTTCAGAAATGGCACTCATATAACCTCCGCCACTTTTACTTTCTGGACTGATGTTTGCCTGCCAAGAAGAATAATCTTATATTTATTTTACCCTCAATATAAGGGAGGCTGTGGGTAGAAATTGTGGGGCTAACTCTAATAGTTACGGTGCCAGCACCCAAAGAGTGGTTTTGTTACCGAGGTAAAAGTGGCGGAGGTTACACCGTTATACCTCAATAACTGTACAAATACCTTTCAACTCACTCTTCTGACCTTTATATATCATGGGGACATACATTTTCCATCATTCGGGCCACTATTTGCAGCCTAAACTTGCTTCAGTGTATCGGGTGACTGTGTTTTTGTTGTTTTGCTGTAACCTCTGCCAGTTTTATGTAATCTCCGCCACTTTTACTATGATACCACGCCCCAGGCTCAGAATATGGACTGCTCCATAGTTTAAATTATACCTGTACCCAGTGGGCACAAAATTCAGTCCAACGTTGAATCAACATTGCATCAACATTGAATCAACATTGACAACCATTTAACAATGTTGATTCAATGTTCTGTGCCCACTGGGTACCTCCCTTTAAGCTGTTAAGTGTGTCAAACCTTACCTGGGGCCCCATATTTGATTACTGGTAGTGCTTTCAATGTAAATGTAATGTAATTGACTTGCTTTAAGATAACTTGAGTTTACCAAAGTGCCCCAGTTTAGAGCATTTTTGACCCATATTAGCGCAGAGCTCAATACCATGCCCGCTAATATTTTCTTTATAGATTTATTCCAATACTTTGCACATAATGTATTTGTCATAATACACATAAAAATCCCTGAAAATATCTGTTCATTCAGGATGAGATTAATTAATGCTACATAGTTATTAAGATCGACTTACTTTTACATAATGTTAATCTTAAGTACTGTTGGTGTTTCACAAGCCGCATTAGTTTCTACAATTGTATCTAAGTATACAACCATAGATGCAATCGAATCTTTTTCTCTAGACTGCAGTTCTGTTAATATATCACTTAGAGCTATCATTGAGATGTGTATGGAAAGAGGAGTGCTGAAACATTATAGTAAATAACAAATTATTGCATAATATGTAAATTGGAATGAACTATTCCCCATCAAAGTTAGCGAATTTTAAATCCCAATTTCACCTGAAGTCGGACACTTTAGGTTTCTATTATTTTCTTAAAATAATATTGAATGATCTGTCTTACTAATATAGCAGATATATTGTAGGTTATCGAGCCTTTATGTAATATCAAAGATATTTAACACATTCACCATTGGAATATATTTTTATTACTATTGAACATGCCAAGTGTAGAAATTCTACATATACTTCTCTTATTCTGAGGTAAATTGGTACTAATTGGCCCCTTCAATCTTAGAATATATTTTGAGTGACATAGATTTGATAATATGTACTTGGATACCAATAGTTTTGTATCCTCTATATTTTAGAGGAGAAGAAAACCGCAAGGTACAGTTGTGTCCGGCTCAGGGTGTAATTACATCACATCTTTTGAAGGTCTCTAAATAATTGTTTCTGTTTGTTAATTCAAATGTTTCTGCTATTATGGATGACAGAATACATAACCTTCTATATAGCTCATAAAATATTGATTATGTATGGATTAAACAGCCAGATTTACTGTGACAACACTCCTGTCCAACTTAAGGTACTACTTAAGTAGACTTACATGGGTAAACAGTAGGCACAGCCATCCAACTGATAAGTGTGACCAATTGGTGAGGCTAATATAAGATTAGTTTAAAGACATGCCATCTCCTTTGTTTGTAAGAAAAACACCTGAATTCTATTGTGATGTATATACAAAGGTCAAATTATTTAGGATAAATTATGCTTTTTAATGCTAAAGGTGTCCGACATGAGGTGTGTGTCTGTCTTTAGGTGAATCTACCCTATCCCCTTGTGCAACACCCCACAGGCATGGTACTCTATTACCTACCACCTCAATGGATCGGCCCGGTTAGCACAGTTGGGAGATGGAGAACAAGGGGTATGCCAAATGAATAAGTGGGTGAGTGAGTGGGTGAGTGAGTGACAAGCTTTATGAGTGAGTGAGTGTGTGAATGGATGAGTAAAGGAATGAGTAAGTAATTAGGTGAGTGATTGGGGTTGGAGAGTGTGCTTGGTGTGTGAATGGATTTGGTCACTGTGTCTCTGTCAATTTCTCTGTCTCTATTCTCTCAAGTGTTCTGAATAACCATACAATTAACTTGTTAGGTAGCACTAACTGGGAAATGCTCAAAACTTAAAAGGGGGCCGCTAAGGTGACACTAAGGGAGTGATCATTTTTTAAGGTAGCATAATAGTAGCATAACACTAAAGTTAGCTAATATAATATGATGACATTGCCAATAGGATTCTTGTTAGTGGAAGGGATCAGCTTGTCAATTTTCTGTTCCCCTTGTTGCCTCTCATTACAGTATCAAAATGTAGAAAAACGTTTATAACATTTATATACCTGATAAATGCTTTACGTTCTCTTCCTAGGTACACTGACATGTGTCTCCGGTAAGGGTATCTTTATGAAACAAATATCAAGTGGAAATTCTTTAATCTATGAAAATAGACTTGAAGTATTCGATTTAATAAGCGCACATCCACAAGAAATAAGCACAAACCTCTTTTTGCTCGGATTTTAGAGTACAACACACCTAACATATGTCAAACTTAACTCTTAACTACCGGTACTAGAAACGTGCTGAGAATAATTATTATTTGTTTACTGTTAATATTTACTTAAACTCTATTTTACTTGTACCAAATTGTTTGATGATTTAAGAACCCTTGTTATCCTTTCACAGGGCTATGCGATCCACGTAAGTAGCAACTCATGCCAATTAGTTTATCTTTTGTACATGTTGACCAACTGTATCATACAACACATTTCCTAAGCTTTCTGCAGTCCACATGTCTATGGATATTTCAGTTCAACTTGTATGAATACAATCCAAAATCTTTAGGCCTATAGGTAGGCCTCCACAGACTATTCCGAAAATGCACATTTCTTACTAAGTAAGGGAGTGCTCATTTTTTAACAACAGGGGGGTGTGGTGAGATTTCGCGTGGAGCGCGCGGAATTTTTTCACCCCCCCCGCTAGAGGGGTCGAAATTTTTTACCCCCCCCGGCAGGCCGAAAATTGCCCGCCTTCGCGCCCCTTTGTAGCATAGTAACGCGCAGGCTTTTTCCCTCAAAACAGGTTGAATTTTTTTCACCCCCCCCCAAGAGGGGTCTAAATTTTTTACCCCCCGAGGTCAAGGGGTCCAAATTTTTTACCCCCCCCCCAAATCCACCACCCCCCCTGTTGTTAAAAAATGAGCACTCCCTAATATAAACTCTGAGCAGTAGGGTTATATGTTCTACATTTACAGACACTGTTAAACTTACAGAAGCCGAAAAGGGTCACTCCCAAAAATAAATTAATGTATGTTTTTTTAATTTCTCGAGCTTTTATCAAATTTCTCTAAATGTTTTTTTCTTTGTTGGTGTCAACATTGCAAATTACTGCTGTCGGTGTTAAATTCATCAAAGGCATAGCTGACAACACCTTTTGAATTTATAACGTCTTATTTATATCTTTATTGCATAAGAATACCCAAACCACATGCTCTCTATGCACATTCGCAGTAAAGGGGATCAATCACTTGAAATTTCATTTGTGTTTGAGAGATATTATACATGTGGACTCTCTTGATAGAGTAGACTTTCTAGTTTTTTTTTACTTTCTATCACAAGGATTAAAATAAAACCATCTTTAATTAAGTTACCTCATTTATGCAGGCAATTTATATGGCCAAGTATCCCCTACAACCCCGCCTACCCCAAAAAATCCAATCATTAGCTAGAATATAGGTTTGTGAGTATTGTTATTTTGACTTGTTGTAAAAATAGTAGGCGGAAATCAGTGATAGGTCATTCCCTGGAACATAGCAATTAACCCAATATTTCATTCCCTGGAACATAGCAATTAACCCAATATTTCATGTTTATTCTAATACAATGTATACATTTTTTACATTAATGTCCGATTATTTGAAGGGTCTAATGCAGATATTATGACCCCGGAATAATAGAAGGATTACAAACCTTTTTCAAAGATTTTGCAGCCCTCCTTTGTATCTTTCAAAACAAAACACATTTAGCTTACTCACATAGCAATCGTTTAGCTTCATATGACCCATTTCTAATGCAGGATAATTGACAAATTGTTGTTTTCTTTCATGTTCATCATACAAGCACCACCCGGTGGACGTAAGTTTACCTATACAGACTATAATGAAATACATTTAACAATGTTCTTTACAGGACTCAGCAAAATCTAACACTGTTACCATCCTAACCCTCAATCTCATAATGCTCAAGCTTTTATTCATCCAGGTGTTATGGGCTCCAATTAAGGTTGGTCGCTGCCTGTTGAAAATGAACTCACTGCGCATACAGCTGACATAATATATATTAGTATGAGATCGTATTAAATGGCTTGATATTATACATCTATGTGGATTGCCCATGCCATATCAAAGATAGGCCTATAGAGCATTTGATATTTGTAACTGTAAAGGTAGAGCACTGACACAGACAGTCAGTGTGAGGGAGTGGGAGGGTACAGGGGTAGAGCAGACAGGGCAAGATAGGAGACAGGAGGAGGGCAGGGCATGACAGGGAGGGGAGGACACAGGTGGAAGTGAGAACACAGGTGTAGTGATGTCAGGATTGGACCTGGGAGATGAGGATAGTGGGGATGAGGGGATGATGTAGTAGATCTTGAGGAGGACTTGATGCTGTAGGAGAAATGGAAACCTTGGAGGAGTGGTGAAATCCCAAAAAGAAGGGGTGGGAGCCTCATGAGGAGAGGAGGGAGACCCGAGAGGAGGGGAAAGAGGAAGAATGAATGGGGGCTCTAAGAGGAGTGGCAGGAGAGGTGGACGCCATAGCAGGAGGGGTGGGGGCCCTGGCAGGGGTTTGATGACTAGCAATTTTTTCCCCTCTGACCCTGGACTATTTTAGTACCTAACTCCTTCTGAAAGACAGCTACCGGTATTCTTTCTTGTGGGCATATTTTTCTAGTTATGGTATGAATCAAGCTAGGGAACAGGTAAACATGTGTTGCTAGGCAAATAAATAATTAGAATGGCCATTGCTAAGCATAAGTGGACTATAGTACTTTTAAGATCCACATATCATTTGAAAATATACTTCACATCATGTTCAAAATTTAAACATCTGCAATTATAATGTTGAGGTGCCTACAATTTCCCATAATCTGCTTGTGGTTTTATCTAGTGAAAATGTGTATAAATTGCACACACTTTCAAACACTAAAACAGTTTTACCAAAAATATGTGTAAATAATTATGTTCCTGCTGTAAAGTTTGTGACATATCAAAATTTGTTGAACATCATAAATATGTATGCTACTGATTCCCCTTGCTTCCACAAAACTAATACCTTTTTTCTTCAGTATATTCTGCCAAGTGAAGGCAAACTAACTAAATGAATACATCCTTTCCCAAAGACACATACATGAAAAAGTAATCAAAACAAAACGCATTCACCTAACTCATTATAGCAACAAATCTACTTTATATAAATCATTATATGTATATCATATGAATATTGCTATTGTCTACTTACTGAATAAATCTTTACAAACTTGAAACTTGAAACTTGACCCATTCTTACTGCTGGATAAATGACAAAATGTTGTTTTCTTTCATGTTCATCATACAAGAATCTGCCATAAGTAAGTTTAACTATACAACCTATACCAAAATTCATTTACCATTCCTCTTTACAGGCTTCGGTAGTAGTATAGTATGTATCGGAACGGGACTATAGTTAAGTACTGTTTATTACTCAATCGACATGCAGCCAATCAGAGGCCTCCATTTGGTCACGTGACCCGTTGCCATGGTAACGTGACCTACTTAGGGCTCTCAGCCAATCAGAAGCCAGCATTCTGGGTGACCTACTGACCTACTTAGAAGCTCTCAGCCAATGAGAGGCCGGCATTCTGGTAACCATGGTAACGTGACCTGCTTACGTCACGTGACCTACTTAGGCTCAGCCAATCAGAAGCCGGCATTCTGGTAACTAGGGTAACGTGACCTACTTAGGGTTTGTTTGTAAACAACACCACGTGGCTCTCTTGTTTGTAAACAACACCACGTGACACGTGCCTGTTTGTAAACAAACAACGTATATATAGAAAAAAACACAACAAGTTCCATCTTATGTTAAAATTATATTTTCGAATAAAAAAGCACATCTGTAACTACGCGCGTTCTCATTCAAACACTATAACACTATCATACCGTAGCAGCAGCAGGTAGGACCGGAAGAAAAGCAAGCGCACGAGCAGAAGCGACGACACCATTTGCACCATCCGGCCGTCGCGTTGGTAGCCCTACTACCCGTCGCGCGTTCCACTGGAGCGGCTTTAAGAGTGACAAATGACGATTCTTTGTCGACGCGACTGCTAACATCAGCATCGGCAGCAGCATCGGCAGCATCGGCAGCAGCATCGGCAGCAGCGGCAGCAGCCTCGGCAGCAGCGGTAGCAGCAGTAGCAGCAGCGGCAGCAGCAGTAGCGTGAGCATTAGCAACAACAGCAGCAGCGACAGTAGCAAGGGCGGCAGAGCGGGCACTAGTAGCGTTATCAGCGGCGTCATCGGCAGCCGCAACAGCATCAGCAGCAGCAGCGTCGGCATCGGTGGCATGAGTAGCTGCATCGGCGGCAGCAACAGCAGCAGTCACAGCCGCAGCGGCAACAACAACAACGTCATCACGACCCGCGTCACTAACAGCCGCAGTAAATGCAGCAGTAGCACGCTGAGCAGCACTAGCAGCAGCAGCAGCAGAGGCTACAGCATCAGCTTCACATTCGCGCGCCGCTTCGTCATTCCGCTTCATGTCACGGTAGCAACTTTCCATCACGAGGATCTGCAAATTGAGGCGCGGTGCTGGTGGTAGTAGTAGTAGTAGTAGTAGTAGTAGTAGTAGTAGTAGTAGTAGTAGTAGTAGTAGCGTGAACGATGATGACGATGCTGAATGTGGTTTCACTCCCCTTATATACCCTTACGCCCCGCCTTTTTTCAAGCCACCGGCCAGCTGCCCCTTCACGGCAGGTCTTTAGATCAGCCTTAAGTCGCTTACTACGTGGCTCATCATCCCTCTAATCGCATTTTCCAGCCGCCAGCCGGCTGTCTGCTGATGACAGGCGAGGGTGATTTGTTTTTTTCTTTAGATATAAGCCGCTTACCACACGCGCACCCTCTAGTCACAGACAGAGTGACAGAAAGGGAGGGGGTCGCTTTGTTCACGCTACCTGTAGTTGTTTTTCTATACACACGCTGAGCCCATGACCCGTTAATCCTTTATACAGGTAACACGCGTTCAACTAATTACCCTATTGTATGACAGTCGGTACACGGATTTAATTTTAAACCGCCTTCCCATCTGGGATCCATGTCTGGCGGGGTGGAAGGATCCAGCTGAAAAGTGTGATTAGGGCTTTTGTTTCTCTTATGCTAGCAGCAGGTCAGCATGCGACAGCTGAAAATGTCAGACTCGCCGCTCCTATAAAAGACTGAGATGCGTCTCTCTTTCCACACACCCTTCTACCATCGCCGCCGACACCGCCACCGCCGGCCGGCCAGCCGACCGCCGCCACCGCCTGCAGTCACCGCCATCACGCCAGCAGGGAATTTCGAGCTGAGTCTGCTTATTGCTTATTTTTTTTCTTTGAGCTTTTTTTTGTTTTCTTAAATTTGTATTTTCACTCAGGCTTTTTTGTTTCGGAGGAAAGAAATATGGCGCTGCAGAGGGCGCGAGTTTCTAAAAGACGGTCGCGCGAACAAAGCGCTCTCCTCAACTGCCCGGCTATTTTTTTATCTCAAAGGAGAGAGCGTCACGTAGTTGAGGTTCACGCTTCTCTTGAGGCGTACCGAATTCTCGAGAAATGCAAAGCTGAGCGCCATCGTCGTTATACAAGAGCGGAAAAGGAAAACGTAGCGACATGGCCGAGAGCCGTCTTCTCAGAACAGCATTTACTCTACTATTGCATAACAGCTGCTCTCAGCGCCCCCACTCGTTGGGCGTTTCATGAAAAGAAAGAGCGCCGCTACTCTCCTCACCCTGCCTCCTCTTATAAAGTGAGAATAAGTGCTATGAAACGATTCGACAAGCCGATCGGTTTCTTGGGAGCGACTGCAGCTCCCACTCGGTGGGCGCGCGTTGTGGCCGACGTGAACACGGTCTCTAAACGTTTCGACGTCGTCACTTGTTATCCCGCATATTGCAACGCAGCCGAATTGAAGAAGATAGGGACGCACTATTTTAAACCATACGCTCCAATATGTATTTGTCACCGCCGCGCTCACACGCCTTATTGCTTTTTCGAGACGATCGTGTCACAACACAGAAATAGAAAAAAAAAACGGCAAAGCGACGAGCTTTGCCTAAATGATCAAAAAAAAAAAAAAAAAAAAAAAAAAAAATCTCCTCCTCCTCCTCCTCCTCCTCCTCCTCCTCCTCCTCCTCTTCTTCTTTTTTTAAAAAAAAATAAATATTTGTATCAGACTCCTCTAGAGTCTGATACAAACATTTATGACTATTGAGTGAAAATAGAATTTTATCGCAAAAAAAAAAAAAAAGCACTTCTGCCGCCGCTACTGTGACACCGGCCGGAATCAATAAAAAGGTCGGCGGAGTTTTCTCCACAACCATTCACCACCGACCGTTCGAGTGAGAAACACAGCAGACAGTCAGACACACAACCGCTCTCTGACGCGTCCTGAAAAAAAAACAAAAAAAAAATGTCCAGTAGTAAAAGCAAACTCTTCACAGAAATTCATTTCGACGCTCGACTACAAGGACCCTTTAGTTGTATCATTAGCGGTCCGTCGGGTTGTGGAAAATCGCGCTTGGTGGATCAATTTCTGAGCGACGTGAACAATTTGGTCACGCCGCCGGTGGAAAAGACTTTTTACCATTACGGCGAGTGGCAACCTCTGTTTGAAAAAATGGCAAATCGGTACGGTGTGGAATTCAGAGAAGGTCTTCCTAGCAAAGAGTCTATAGCGGGAGACGTGGAAGTAGCAGAAGACGCTGTACGACCCCACACTCTACTGATATTGGACGATCTGATGAGCAGTTCCAATCAGCAAGTGGTAGCCGACATCTTTACTAAATACTCGCATCACTGGAACGTGAGCGTCATATACATCACTCAGAACCTCTTCCAGAAATCACCCGACTTTCGAACTATGAGTCTGAACGCTCACTACATGATCGTTTTCAAGAACCCGCGCGACATGGGGCAAATAGCTAGTCTGTCTCGCCAGGTGTTTCCGTCCAACGCGGCGGCCCTCTCTAGTATATTTACCCATGAACTCAAGCGACCTCACTCATACCTCCTCCTGGACTTCAAGCAGTCAACACCTGACGATCTGAGAATACGCTCCTCTTTGACGGCCATACACTCTCAGCTAGTGTTCGTACCGCTAGACAAAAAAAAGAACAACAGAAAGCAGTAGCAAAAAAAAAATGTCTTCTCATCTACTCGAAAGACACTTTGGTACTCTCAAGCACTTAGCTAAGTGCTCGCCAAAGGACTGCTCGCATCTAATAGACTCTGGAAGCGACGAGCTGATCGCAGCGTTGAGTGAGATCTGTCACAATTTACTGGTAGGGAACATCCCGCTCAGCGACAAACAACTGGACAAGCTTCGAGAATCGGCTGACGTGTTGAGGGAGGTCGGCAAAAAATCTACGCCCATCAAAAAAAAGAGACGCGTCTTGGTACAAGAGGGAGGTTTCCTCATTCCGGCTCTCATAGGGATGGCCTTACCGCTTATAAAGAGCATTCTCCGTATATGAGACACGTCATTCGACACCTACTCGCCGACAGCACCACCACTACCGCCACCACCAGCGTCATTGCCACCGGCGTCCCCATGACGGACTCAGAGCAGCAACAACACTACAAACGTTTAGCGCTCGTGGATCCTGAGACGCTCTACAAATCATCACGAGCAGGTCTACTTCATCATGTGCCCGCTGCTGCTGCTACTACTAGCGCTGCTACTACTGCAGTCGCTGCTGCTAGTACTTCTACTGCTCCAAACCTTCCTCCTCTTCCTGATGAGCGCACTGAAAAGAACGAGAGTTCCGCTCCTGCCACCGCCGCCCGCCTACCCGCCGACATGGCCTATTACCACAAGCAGGCAGAGCAGTCCCTTCATCCCGACGCGGCCTTGCACCAGGTGCTACAGTTTATCTACAGGGACTTGGATTTAGTGTTGAACGACCCCACTTTGGAATCGCGCGAGAAAATGTTGAAATACCGAAGGTTGTTGAATAGATTGCAATTTTTTCTCGCGAATCCCCACAACAGCAACATCTCTTCGTCCTACTCTTCTTCGCCCCCGGCTCACCTCCGTCAGTCTGCTGAAGAGGCCAGCGCGTCCCTACTCGAGCGGTTGGCGAACCAAGTTCCCAAGAGGAGTCGCCGCCGGACCGTGGAGCTGTACAAACAATTGGAGAAATCCGGAGTGATCAAGTGGAACGAGGACGGGGCGGTGCGCGAGATGTCGGGTCGGAGAATACCACCTGAGCAGCGCATCAACATAGTGGACTTACTGAACGACGCCGCCAGGTTCAGGAAGACGGCGCCCAGACCGGCGGGCTACTCGCCGTTCACGAAAGCGCTGCGCGAAGCGGTTCCCACCACAGACGCCTTGATCGGAAACCATCTGTATAAAGCGAGCGGACCTGGCCAAAGTTTGGACACACGGCTTGCTGACAGAGGTCGGAAACGACCGAGCTTCGAATCGGAAGAAGGAGAAGCAGCAGCAGCAGCAGCAGCAGTAGCAGCAGCAGACTCTTCTCTGCAGGTGGTGGACGATCAATCCTCTGACGACGAGGAGGACGACCGTGAACTTTTCCAAACTCCGACTTCCTATAGGAGCGCGCCGCGTAGTAAGAAAAGGAAAGCGCGCAACCGCCTAGCGGCGAGCTCGTCTTTCACGCCCTCAAGAGACCCGCGATGGGCAAACCAGTGAAGAGACTGACCAAGAAGGAAAAAGAAAAGAAGCGCGTAGTAGCTAGATATACCGACGTCAAAGCGCCCTCCAGTTTCACTAGCGTGACTAAACTCCAGAAACAGCATTTTCGCCACTTGAACTCGGCCGTCATCCGAGACGCTTTAGTGTCGCTGGACGCCTACACTAAACATAAACCCATTCGGAGAAAATTCGCAAGGAACAAGACTATAACCGGCGCAATCGATCAGCAGTGGCAGATAGATCTGATGGACATGCAAGCTTTGGCGTCTCACAACGACCGCTTCCGGTACGTGGTGACGGCGATCGACGTTTTCTCTAGGTACGCGTGGGCCGTTCCCATTAAATCCAAGAGCGGCGCTGATGTCACCGAGGCCTTCCGAGAGATGACAGGCCCTGGCGAGAGACGACCGCGCACTGTTCAGACAGACAAGGGGAAAGAGTTTTTGAACAAGATCTTTCAAGATCACTTGAAGAGCGAGGGCATAGAGTTCTTCACTGGCGAGAACGACGACATCAAAGCTAGTCTAGTGGAGCGCTTGAACCGCAGTCTGAAGGAGAAGCTGTGGCGTTATTTCACACACAAGCGCACGTATCGCTACGTAGACGTGCTGCACCATGTAGTGTCTTCTTACAATCGCACTCACCACAAGACGTTGAAAATGGCGCCGGCTCAAGTCAGCTCGGAAAACAGCGAAACAGTTTTCTACCGACAAGATCTCCCAACTAACAAACAAATCGACGAAATATGGAAAAAGAAGAAAAAAACAAAGACGTCCGCCGTCGACGTCATCGCTCCGGGTGACAGAGTGAGGATGTTGAGAACCAAAGGCGCCTTCGACAAAGGGTACGAGGGAAACTGGCGCGAGGAAGTGGTGGACGTTGCTAACACGTTGGGAAGCAGAGGGTTCGAGCTGAAAGACGACAAGGGCGAGGAGATAAAAGGCGTCTTCTACCCGGAAGAGGTTCAGAAGGTGTACAAGAGTCGTTACGACAAGAACTACCTGATAGACGAGGTGTTGCGCCGCAAGACCGTCGACGGTAAAGAGTTAGCTTTCGTACGTTGGTTAGGTTACGACGACAAGTTCAACGAGTGGATCCCCGTCAAAAAAATAACGTAACAAAATGAACATCACTCTACCTAGCAACAGCTCTATGGAGTATTATCCTGACAACAGCTTGACGTCTTTCCGAACTCACTTCGACTCGCCGCTCCTTCTGCCCGAAGCGTACGAAGCGGCTCTGACTGAGATCATCCTCCCTACAGAATGGACTAACGTGCACGACGACGACTTGATCATCGTTGTTCCTCTGCGCACCAAAGGTTCGCTAGAGGAGGCGATCCAGGTTTTAAAAGAAACTAATTTCTCCGAAGGAAAAAAACCACAGGTAGACTGGAAGAGAATGAAAAACGCGAACGGTCTGAGCAAGCTAACGTTCAGCTCAAAATTCCCGCTGAACTGGAAGGAAGCGAGCTATGTAACGGTGGAAGAGATATCAGACACGTCGGAAGAGCAGCAATTGAAACCGGAAACAAAAAGGTTCAAGAGAGAGGTCGACTTGAGACAGACGAATGCCGTATACAAGCAGTTCTTGTCCCCGGCGGTGAAGAAGAAGACGATCAGCCATCAAGCAAGACAGATGATCGAAAAGATGGAGAAGGACATGGGAGTGCGCAGTTTCATGCCAAACATATTCGAGATACCTCCTATTTTCACCGGAAGCAACCACACCCTAGTCGAGCGCTTGAGTGAGACGTTGCGAGATGACAGACTAGAGGGCGACAGCTTCTTGCTCAAACCGATGCGGATCTTATCGTACGACGCCAAGACGAAACGCGTCACCATCAAACCGCCGAGACACTGTGCTGTCCTGCTGAGTCAGCATCTCGCATGCGTTCTAGGCTTCGGAGAGAAGACGTGTTTCGCGTCGCCGACTACCGGCGCCTACTCGATGGATGTTTACGGGGACGTGCACTCTGTGTACATATACACCGACATGATCCAGGAGAGACGTGTGGGCGACATGCAAGTGCCGCTGTTGCGCTGCGTGGCGGTGGACAGAGGCGGAAAGCGTCGAGGTGGCGTGCAAGCTATCAGTTTTCCCCATTTGGATTATTTCCCCTTGAAATCCAAGAGGTTTACCGAGGTCGGCATCTATTTAAGAGACCGATCCGGTCATTCCATCCCATTCGGTAGAGGCGAGGTGACCGTGACACTTCATCTGAGACCTATTGAGCGCTGAAAGAGAGAAAAATGATGCGTCAACGCGTTCCGTACTTTCCACCCAGGCGCACCGACTTCGGCAGAGGGTACAGCGATTACTACAACGCGCAGCTGGGCAACGGCGTGACCGTGTACAGCGGGCGCTCTTTCCAGAGCGGGCACGGTTTAGGCGGCGCTCTGTTAGGTCTGATGCGCTCGGCTACCCCGCTATTGAAGTCGGTGGGAAAAACGCTGCTCCGCGCCGGTGTGGGCGTAGCTAAAGATGTGCTGGCGGGTCGGACTTTAAAGAGCAGCGTGAAAGACCGAGGCGCAGGCGCTCTGAAGAGACTGGCGAGTACGGCGTTCTCGGGAGGAAAGACGTCTGTCGCGTCTAAGAAAGGGTCGAAACGTCGTCGTGGGCATTCCCCTCAGACGGGCGGTGGCTCTTGCAAGAGACGTAGAGGGGATGTATTCGACCGGTAAGCGCCTAGGCGTTCAGGTATAAATAAAAAGACTGGAGGGGGCCGGCGTCAGTCTGTCGGCCGCGTGAAGAGAGAACACAATGGCTTACGTACACGAGAGCAGTAACGAGTGCGCGCTCTCTGAGCTCGACCTGCACACCGTAGCGCCGACTCAGACTACTATCTTAAAGTCGTCTTTCCTGGGGATAGAAACAAAAAACTCTTTAGAGGATGGAGGTAACATAAATTTCACCATCAACA
This sequence comes from Harmothoe impar, assembly GCA_947462335.1. Classification (NCBI taxonomy): domain Eukaryota; kingdom Metazoa; phylum Annelida; class Polychaeta; order Phyllodocida; family Polynoidae; genus Harmothoe; species Harmothoe impar. The sequence goes on from OX381717.1 coordinate 26,872,534, forward strand.
AGTCGCAAGAGTACACAGACCTGAACGAGAATTACCTTCATCTGGAATGTCAAGTGCTAAAGGACGGAGCGGCGATCGCGGCCACCGACGCGGTAGCTCCGGTGAACAACTTGGCTCACTCGCTCTTCAAAGACGTCCAAGTCTCCATCGGCGGTTTCAAAGTGTCTGGCAACACCGAGACCTACCCTTACCGAGCTTACTTGGAAGGGTTACTCAACTACAACAAAGACGTGAAGGACGGCGTCATGAGCGCCCAGGGGTGGCATGAAGATACGCCCGGTCAGTTTGACACGTTGACTGACGCGAATGCGGGGTACAAAGCGCGCAAGAAGCTAATCTCCAACAAGCGCTTTTCGCTGATGGCGCGACTGCACTTTGACCTGGCTCATCAACCGAAGCTCATCGTTGGAGAGACAGAAATCAATCTCACTCTGAAACAAGCGGCGCCCTCTTTCTATCTGATGTGCGCCGCTGACGGAGGCTACAGCTTGAAGATCTACAAAGCAAAGCTCTACGTGCGACGCGTGCTGGTGGCGGACGCTGTAGCGGAAACGCACGAGAGAGCGGTGATAGAACACGGGCCCTTCGACTACCCGGTGAACAGAGTGGAGGTGACGACCTACGCCATCCCTCAAGGTAACAGAGATCACAGCTACACGCACTCCAACACAGGCCAGCTTCCCAAGTCGATGATGATTTGCTTCCTTGACCACGACGCCTTCAACGGTAGCTACACCAAGAACCCGTTCGAGATGAAGCATTACGACATCAGCTCGCTTCAAGTGATAGTGAACGATCAGAAAGTGCCGAACGACGCCTACGTGCCCGACTTTAAGACCAAAGCGGCCGTGAGAGAGTACTTGGCGCTACACACGGAAACGGGGATGTACGAGGGCGCGCGCTCCTGCGGTATTTCATACGAACAATTCCTGAACGGTTACACGGTGTTCCCCCTCGACTTAACCCCAGACAGATCGCACGACGGGTGTCGCGTGAACCTTATAAGAGCGGGTCAGCTGAGGGTGGAAGTCAGTTTCCGCTCGGCGCTACAAGCGACAACAACGGTGCTACTCTACTTGGTGTACGACAACGTCGTCGAGCTGACCCGAGATCGACACCCCGTCACCGACTACCACATGAACTGAAGACAAGACGGCGGTACTTGGCGTATCGTATGAACACGCTTGAAATAAGCAGAGTGTTGAAGGAAAACGTTCACACAAAACATCGTTTCCTGGGCGTTTTCTCTTGTGACACTATTCCGAAGCACCCTATCAAAGACACTTGTTTCGTGAGCAACACAGATCCGCAACATTTACCAGGTCAGCATTGGGTGGCGTTTTACGTGTCGAGCACGGGTGAAGTGTACTACTTTGATTCCTTCGGCTTACCGCCGCTGAGTGCGGAGTTCTTGTCTTTCGTGGAACGCTCTGCTCCGTTCAAGTGGCAAAGAAACCGCATTCAACTACAAGACACTTCTGCTGACACCTGTGGACCTCATTGCGTTCATTTCCTAATTGAAGCATGTCGAACAAGAAACCCCAAGAAGTGCGTCAGGCGCATGAGCAAAATCCCAAAGCTGAGCGACCGGGTCGTGAGTCAGAAGCTATCGATGATGCTGTTGTGACGGGTTGTTGCGATGGCGGCCGTTTCATGGAGACAAAGATTCTCTGCCTTGCCGAAATGGTGTTGGATTTATCCAAAGTCGTGCAATGTCTATTGGAGAAAAGTCGTCCGGGGTGTGGTGGTGCGAGTGACGGCGGCGTGAGACTTTGCGGCCTGTTGAGTTGCTGCAAATCGAAGAAGCGAGCTAAAAAAGCATAAACTTGTGTGTTTTTTCTGATTGAAAATGAAAAAATAAAGAATAAAATGAAAAGAAAAGAAATTATCTTGTTGTGTTTTTATTTCTATATATAAGTTACATAACTTTTTTTTGTTTGTTTGTTTACAAACAGTCACGTGTCACGTGGTGTTGTTTACAAACAAGAAAGCCACGTGGTGTTGTTTACAAACAAACCCTAAGTAGGTCACGTTACCCTAGTTACCAGAATGCCGGCTTCTGATTGGCTGAGCCTAAGTAGGTCACGTGACGTAATTAGGTCACGTTACCATGGTTACCAGAATGCCGGCCTCTGATTGGCTGAGAGCTTCTAAGTAGGTCAGTAGGTCACCCAGAATGCTGGCTTCTGATTGGCTGAGAGCCCTAAGTAGGTCACGTTACCATGGCAACGGGTCACGTGACCAAATGGAGGCCTCTGATTGGCTGCATGTCGATTGAGTAATAAACAGTACTTAACTATAGTCCCGTTCCGATACATACTATACTACTTTCGGTAGAACCCATCTTTGTTACCATATAGTTCTACTCCTTGATCACACACTACTTAATTGATCCCAACAATTTGGGTTCCACTTAAACACTCTCGCTGATTGTATCTACTTGGGAAGTTGTCTCGATCTAAGTAACAACTGACATGCCAAACATCAGTTAAGATTTAACTTGTATGGTATAAAGGTATGTTTGGTCGATCAAAAGATCTTTATGCTTGTTTTTACTTAATCATAATAATTTATTGCAACAATGAATGGATCGTAATGTGATCTTTGTCCTAGTATATACCATGGAGTTTAGATATTCAGTGTAATTCTTAAATCTTACTAAACCACACAATGTTTAACTGTCTCAATGTCTCTCCTATTCTGGTGACCATGATGGCAGTTCTCCTCTGTCGAGACGTTGTCATCTTGTGCATTGCAAGATTGCAGCAACTCATGTTAATCCAACTTATTTCATTTTCATCTCTTTGAATTTCCAGGCTGCAGCGCTAGTAAGTCTTTCATTCACGAAATCGATTCAGTATCAAAGATATCCAAAAACTGTCTTATTCAGACCATACAAATCAATGGAGATTTTAGAAACTGTCAGTATGATGCTGTAAATTTCTAGTTACTTGTAACTGATATATTTTGCGTTTCCCTTACTTTCATAATATGACTTTATAATGTTGAAATACAGTTTATCATTCAAAGTCAGCCATAACTTCAACTTCTTTAACTGTGCGATTTCTATTTACACGTATAGTTATAGTGTAATATATTGCAATATTCTATACTTTCAGATAACGCTTGTAAGTGTGGCCTGTTTCCATTAGCCAACTGTCATATAATGTGATTCCATGTATGCCAAGATGGAGAGGACTGCTTTGTTAAAACTATGTGGTGAAACTAATGCTAGGTAACCCTAGAACCTTTAACACACATTAACCCCCCCCCCCCACCCCGAGTCTCAGGATTAGTCCACAGAAGCAGAAAGATACATCCATCGGTTAACACTTAAACTTGTATTCACGGGTAAAAGGTTGTATAGAGGTGTACAGAGTTCAATTTGCCTAAGCGTTAGCACAAGCATGAGCACAGCATGTTCGAGTTCGTAATGGAACATCTTACATGGTTCCAGTACGAATTTGATCACATTATTTTTTATATAGGCTCCCAGCACCCCCTGAAAGGTCAAATGAAACTGTCAAATTTGTGTCTCTTTCATGCTTTGGTCGTTTTGCATCCCAACTCTTCATTTCGCGAAATTAGGGCCCGTATCCTCAATGTACCCCAAGCTCACATTTTGGGATACACTGCAAGGTATGGGTACTTTGGATGGTTACCATGGCACCGTTTTGATACCAAACTTATTCCATTTGAATTTTCTATAAATCAAACCATGAAAAGCAACTCATGTAAAGCTGCACCTCAAGATGCTATACACATACAAAGTACAGGTGCCTACATCCTAAAATACCAACTCCCACAAAGCGATTCATGGGTAAAAATGCTCTGCAATTTGGGCCTATTGCGAATTGTGAACCTTGCTTGTACCAAAATTCGCAAGTATACCTGAAAGCCTTTTACTTACTTTTAATCCCACTGTCGCTTACAAGCAGTACTACAATTTTGGAATACATTGTTGCGATTACTTCACTACTTCCTTTTGGATGATTTATACCCTAATACACATGGGGAAAATACACTTGTAACAACCTAATAGACCCGTTATCTGTCTAATAAGAACAGGGGTAAACGGAAAACTGTAATACTTTTGCCCTTAATTTCACAATCTTGAGGAAAGAAAGTAGTACCACAATTTTTTTTTTGGAAAATATTGGAAATTTAAAAAAAGAAGAAAAATTACTCCCACTGACCTCAGAAGCCTGAATGATAGATTGCCTTCATGAAATGGCTATTAATCAGTCTACACTCCGGGTTGGGAGCAAGCACGGGCTAGGGGACCACACTCTACCACACTCCACCGTATGAAATGGATTTTAAGAGAAATATTTAACAACTTCATGATATTATTAACTAATGGAAGAAGTATGTTTATCATAACTATTAACTGTCCATTGGAGGCCATTCGAACATTTGAATTACGCATTATGTCTTTTCAAATTTACAAGTTGACAATACTGGGATATCCAGGACATCATCTGCATTGTGTCATCAGTACAAATATTGTAATTCATATTTTCGACTTCATATATTTCAACTGGTGATGTACCTGAACTTTCATAACATTTTATATCATAAGAATTATAAATTCATTATCTTTCTTTTTACTAGGTCCCTCGCCTGTATGTAGGGCTGGTAAGTGTATCTCTATCAGCTGTTTATATATATTGACACTAATTTTTCTCGTTGTAACTAATTATGATTACCCTAATGAATTTCAACAATTCAAAATCAACTTATCCAGTTCTGTGTGTTACATATTTGTTCTAATTCCTATATAGAAACAATTGCAAAGTTCCTTTCACTAATGTCACTACCCTCAGTATAGTCAATTATAGTTCTCAATTTGATATCATTCTCGGCAGGAAAGATGAAAGACCTGTAATGGAGAAGGTCCAGGAATGTCGAGACCTGATAGTTATTCGAAGTTGTTAACAGTCTTTGCTTTCATTTTACAGATAACACCTGCGGGCCACGTAAGTAGTTCCCAACTAACTTAGTAGTGGGTTTTTCAAAATGCAGTGCATCGTTCTTGTCCTCATAATTGTAACACGTACCGTAATGGCCCGTTTAAGCACAGGGGTCTCAAATAAGCGCAGGTCTCATTTAAGCGCAGGTCTAGGACCCCTGTGAAACCCAAATTCTCTCTTTAAAGGGACTCATATAACAGCAGGTCCCTGTATAAACGCAGGGGGTAGCAGGGACCTGAAATGTATAGGTGCAGGGGCACTTAAACGGGCCACTATGGTATGTGCCGACTCGCAAAAATACAACAAGGTTAATGATGATGTGGATTAAGTGTGCTTCTATTTCCTGACCCTCCCTAGGTCAAACAGTTGTATTAATGATATTGACTACCTCAGCATAGAATGAAAAAGATACTATACATAACTTCATTCTTTATAACTACAGTTAGTAGTGCTTTTGCTATTCACAAATAGCAAAATATGTCTAGAGCTGTTGCTGGGCAAGCTATGGGCCAATACATACATAGATGTATATGGCATGATATAATTCAAGATGATATTTATATATAACTGTATTTTGCAGATTTATTAGATAAGTAGCAAAATATGCCTGCTGATTTAATTACATCAATTAACTTATTGTTAAATAGTAGAATGAATTCTATGTTGCATGTCAGACATACGACCTCGTGAAATATGGCCTGCCATTCAACTTGTGTAATATCCTAGTCAACAGACGATATAACTCGCTGACCTTTGTCTTATATCAATTGTGTGTGAATATCTGACACTTTGTCATACATGTATTATGTTTGGTATTTCGATGAGTGCAACTGACTAAGGGCCTAGATGAAACAACATTGTCATATGAGTGTAAATAAATGACTGTATTCTGGTTGTAATACAGTTTGTATATTATCTTTACTGACTGTTGCCAATGCACTAAATTAGTCTTATTAAAAAGATAAATCACTACCCTGACATTAATTATGTTAGTATGTTATAATACTGATTTGGAAGGCATGTTTCACTTAGCTAGCCATTCTTATAGCACTTGAATAGCACTTGGATAGCACTTTTCCATTAATCATTGATGTTATCTCCTGCCAGCTGCTAAAAAACGTTCACTCATCAACGAACTCGAGGATATGGTAACTATAGTTGATACGTGTGATCATGTCTGGTTGTTTTCTCACTGATTTTCTCTTATGTTATGGTAATTTTGACGGGAATCTTGATAAAACAGAGGATATTTCTATAGGCCTTTTGCATGATTTCAAGAGGGTTTCCCGGTGCTGAGATAAAAATCACTACACTATCACTAACAAATCATTTTAGCAATACTTATTGGCATAGACTTCACACGCTTGACTCCAATCTTCAAAAAAGAAGGTTTATTGGCCAAAGCTTATGAAATAATCATAGGGTGTCATATTTCTATCTAACTCAATTTACAGTGCATGACGATTGAGTTAACACAGTATAGTTAGGGAAAAACGGAAAAGGACTTCTTGTCCCTACCTTTCACAACGACCAAATGCCTTGTTGACAAGGCTAACACAGTAGAGTTGTAGATTCATATTGAACCTTGTGTAAATGATCTCATCACGTAGTACCTTAAATTGGTATTGTATTATTCACCGACGTTCTTTTGCTTTTCATATTGCTACATGAACTGTTCCCCTTCCTCAAATATTACATAATGATACATTTATCTGCTTACCTGCCACATCCTGCAACGTTATATTTATATTGCATTAGGTTTTTGATTATATCTTGTTATCATTAAGCACTATATTTATTTGAAATTATGTTAAAAAAATGATAAGGTAATTCTCTGTGACACCACTGACACATGAGATGGACAATGTTACATGATTTACGAATAAAGATGTAATGTTGGTAAACCTTTATAAATGGACGTCTAACATACATTTGAAACATATTTAGAGTTAAATTGATGATACCGGAGGTACCCTTCAGTAACTATTTAGTTTGTATACTGAATAAGTGTACTGTAGCTGAAATAATATGCATAATAACCCATAACAATAACTGCTATACTTGAATTTCTATTATTGCTGAAATACAACAAAGGGGTCGTCCATAAGCTATGTCACATAAATATGATCAATTTTCAACGCCCACCCACCCACCCCTTGCCACGCTTATTCCCCACAAAACTAGCATCCGACATGGCATGATTTATGGACGGCCTCAACATTCCTCACCATCTACTTGTCATGCTACACCTTTTTTTACAGCTCAAGAAATACCAGTAAATCATTGCCTGATGTGCATTTACGATCCATTCCGGCGGCGATACTGGACAGCTACCCCAGGACAATGAGAAAAAACTGAATGAATACTAATTTATCCAGAAAACACAATCACGGAAATGTCTCTTTAAACTTACACTGTAACTTTAAAGTATGAAAAAAAGTTGAAAAATGTATACATCATGTGGAATACAAAATGGGCATACTCCTAAAATGAAAACTATTCTGCAACGAACATTGATGCTTTGGTCATTTAAAACCATAAGGAACATCCAAGTGATGGTTTTATAGATAAGAAACTGATTTATTATTGCAATATTCCCATGGTGTAAGAGCTCCAATTTCTTAATGCTTTCAGAGATGTGGACACCCTTTTTTAAATGTTGCTCAATTTTTATTGAATAAAGAAATTATTTGCATAGCATCTCTTTGTTTCTGTCGTTATTAACATATAACACGCAGTGATTACATTTACTATTGCAGTAACGTTTCAAGTATATCAATATCACTGTCTGCTTACAGATGGCTTTTGATTTCTAGAAATATATTCAAGAAGGTTAACAAGTAAGATTTATACAGATACTGTACCGATTTCATGAAATTTGTATATTTTATTTGGCACCTGACCAGATAACATTTTTGATCTATGAGTTCATCATTGAGTTGTTCCTATTAGACCATGATAACAGTACATTATGGCTCCCCTGAGCTGCAGTAGATTCTGGTATTTCTGGCCTGTATTGTTTTTGCAAATTCGAAAATTACAACTTGATTTTTATTGTTTATTTTTACAAATTCTTTCAAGAAAAACAAGCTCCCAGTGATCTCAGAGGCCTGAATAATTGATTAACTTCAGAAAATGGCTTTTTAAGAGGAATATGCAATAACTTCTTGATATTCCTAGTCAATAGAGGAATTATTGAATCATTCTGGTGAGTCGCGAGTCGATTTGTCGATTCGCGACTAATTCCTGGTTCTCTCTATGTTTAAAAAAAAAAAAAAAAAAAAAAAAATCCGACCTACCTACCCTAGAAATTCTGACCCTGTTGCCTGAAACACACCTTTTTTTTTTTTTGGCCCTATAGATGTTTTCAATTAATCCAGGCATTATGATCAATTTCTACCACATTCCATAATAATGAGTATTAGAAGTTCGAAAAACTTTTTTGCTTCTAATCACATTCCACATACATTGAAACTGTATCGCTGTAGAATGTATTAGATGTACAGGTTTAAGACGTTTCTACTTAATTATAGATGCTAATCGCTAGTGGATTCTGATTATTACGAGACCCTTTTTCTAATAATATTAGGCCACTCAAAAAAATCTGGTTTCTCATCACTGCGCATGAAAATCATGATTTGGTGAATTTTTAATTAATCATTTTTTACAATTTTAATGAAAAAATGTGTTAAATATTGAGAAATATTGCTGTTTGCTATCAGATTAAAGTGCATACTAGCAGTAATGCAGTGGGCTAAGAATAATTTACATTTACCAACCTCTGTAAATCAATTCGAGTAAAAGAAAAAAGAATTAAGTAAAAAAAGCCCTCATCATATTTTTCAGTGCTTGGTGATGAGAAACCAGATTTTTTTTTTTGCGTGGCCTTAGTAGGCCTCTTTCCAATTTCTTATTCAATTATTATATTCATTGTATAGGTGGAAATAAAATAGCGAAAGGAATTATGATATTATTTATATCCCAGATGTTATTGTAAATGTAGCCAAAGAAATGCAAATACCTAAATAGGCAACACCCTCATGACTACTCAGGGAATAGCAAACGATGTTCTTCATGGCCACCGTCCACTGGGCTCTAGTCGGCCAATACTATGAAGTAAATGTATGGTCTTAGCCGGCCCAAGTTCCCCATTGGACGGTGGCCATCACATTGACACTGTCTGTTGGTAGTATAACGCACGATGGAGGGCCGGGGACAAGAGTATCTTATAGGCCTACATGCAGTCAAGACATGAATGGGGAGTTATCTGTTGTCTTGATAAAAAGGATAGGTGACATCTGCCTATACAAGGGCCAGCGACCTTGCCTGTAAAATAATTGACTATACGAGGCAACTTTGTATACCCAAAAGAATCCACTTGTATCCCAGAGATTCTGGGAATAGTCGACATCCCTATCTTTAGGCCATGGGAAAACGAGTCCCGCTACGTGAAGGTTGTAACAAAGTGCTAATGGACCAGCAATAAAGTTCATTATACAGAGAAAAGAAATAGCGTCAAAAGAGTCCAGGTTGCCTCCGGAATAACTTCCCCCTTTAGGGGAGCCATATGTTATCTGACATAGCCTGGGTGACTCCCTGACTGACCTGGGGGGTCACCTGGGGGAGTTACATAGGGACGCTGTTTATTTTCTCTGTAACAAATTTCGTAGAATCCAAATAGAGCATTTTAGAGACCTTGATATTATGAGAAAATCGTGTTTGGGGGTGGGGTACCTCGATGAGGGAAGGCATCATGGAAGGTTGAGGTGGTGGGGACGGATGGGGACAGGTGTGCCACAGAGTCAGAGAAGCCGTAGGTCCTCACTCACCTGTGGGATGTTTCTGACGATATCGTTATAATTTTTCTGTGCAACATCCCACAGTACTAGGTAGGGTGTGAGTGTAGGCAGGCGGCATGACAGAGCTCAGACATCACAGAGAAATTACTTCTCAATGGTACATATATTTCCATCAAAACATTCATAACTTGGCAAAATCAAATTCGTTATAAACGAATTCACAACTCAAAAGGTTCGTAAAAACAGGATTTTTCTACTATAAGATTGTATGGAAACGAATTTGGCGCAGCACTTTGTTTGTTGTATTAAAAAATTTGTTAGAACAGAATTCGTCGAAACGACGACGGATGAAGGTCCTGCCCACGCCCCTGACCACCAACCTTTTGCAACAGACTTTCAGACACAAATATCCTGTTCGTGCACTCATTCACAGGTAATGCTTACTCTTTGTTAATTGAATCTATAGTTACTCAAATTATTCTCAAAAAGAAATAGAAATTACGTTTGGTATACTGCAGTCACAATTTCCCTTTGAATTTAGGTAACGTACCCCTCCAAGAGTGTGCACTCATTTGGCTTGTCAGTAACCATGGCAACCAGATCCGTCTTAACATCCTCGTTGACCATTTCATACATTTCTACGTAAATGATGACTCATGATTGACGCACCTGTCGTATCCCTTTTTCACAATTTTGAAACTATTTATCACCCACTCTCAAATGAAGTCTGATTCTATTGGTTAGGCAGAGTACACATTGCCCATACCTGAAATAAAAAGAGGCAAACCCACAAAAGCATTAATTGTTCCTGTTTACCATTAATAAAAAATTAGTACAACTATAATTTATGTCATGTCCTATTTACACACTGGTCAAATATATTTACATTTGGCACCTTGCCCTTACCGTCTACGGACTATAACAAAACTGGAACTCCACTATAAAATATTATGGTCTACTCTGGCTCCCAACATTTGTAGGGAAAATACCGAATTCTGGTGCATTTTGGCACAACGTCATACATTAAGACTTGAGATCGACACTATCCTATATGATTGGGGCTGAAACATGGATTTTGAGAGAGATTGGGTTTGGGAATCTAGACTTGAAATGGTGTATAGGGAAACTAAGGTCATAATTCGAGGGAAGCGGCCTCACGTATACTGTGTGTATTGACCAATACACGACCATCTGCGTCACCAATCGGGCGCAAGTTGGCATCAATAAAGATAAGCTGTGCTCTCATATCGCACACAGGATAGGGGAGGAGCAGTTGGGAGTCCGAGACTGGCCAGAATGGGACAGCGTTTTGTTGTTGCTGTGGCCGTTGAGTATGCTACTTGGCATCATTACTTGCTGTTGCTATATGCGTTGCATGAACAAGGGGGTTACACTGTTGTTACACATTTTATTTTATAAGTAGGTTTGGGAGTCAGGTTCAGTTTCTATTACTATCCAATTGAGGGGTTGTGTGTGTGTGTGTGTATGTATGAGGGGGGGGGGTTATCCAGTACCACCCCCCCTTCTCTGTAATCTGTGCCCCCTCTCCCAACTGCATCATACACTCAGTCTTTGCGAAAACATGCAGGACAGTGGCAATGGCCTACTAAAATGCCACCGGTCCAGCAGGTTTACAAATGTAGAAGGACCGAATGTCCAGTCGCATGTTTTCTGAACTTGAAAAATTCAGTTGGGCTTCTAAAGCTGAAATATGTATGTCAATATACTGTGTAAAACTATATACCTATCTTGATTTGGCCATAAATGATTACAAATAAAATTTCTAATTGTATTTTTAATGGACAAAACTCTTTTAAACTTAAAAATCATGAGATATGTAGCTATCTGGTCCTCCAAAAATGTAGTCGGTCCTTCAACATTGAAAGTTTGCAGGACCGAATGTCCTGTGGGATGAAAAAGTTTTCGCAAAGACTGTACACTACAGGCTCTGCGTGCTGCGTGTCCCATAAGATTACTTACACATGGTCGCTGTCAAGCATGGGAATCTATATACCACATAGCCGATGACGACAAAAGGGGCTGTGTCGAGGCGGTCTGAGACATCTCAGTCTGGTACCAACTGTGTACACTCAGCTATAGTGCTGTACCATCCCCAAGGCAGGTAGCCAGGTGTATACATCCACATGTAGTGAAACATGTATACATTCCATACAGGTCTACCGACCATCAAAACAACTTATATCTAAACTTATACCTAAACTGTCCGCTCTGTGTTCCCCCTTCTCACCTTGGCAGGCTTCACGTCTTGTGGTCACGAGACCTTCCACCACTATTTGGCACTCTAGCTCTCTCTATAGTCCCTGGGTGGGATCTGATCTGACGATAAAAGGGCCATGTCAGCATTTTGCATAACATGTGTGTACTTCATGTATATCCCACAGGTAGTTAAATTAAATATTATTCATGTCATTAGTGTTACAATAATATCATGTGTTGTGTCACTACACGTCATCAGAAAATTCAGATACAGTCCCAAGGGCTACCATACCTATAGCTACATGTCAGCTATATTCCCACCGATACCTGGGGCCCACTCTGCAGCACAATAACCACCATAACCACCGTGCATTGTTATCTGCCAAGTCCATGCACCTTCCCACTCTGTCTGTACACCCCACGCCCAACTCCCACTATACACCTACCCTCCCCTCCCATACATCTATGCTGAGTCTGCACCCTTTGTGTCCGTCCTACCTATGCCTTTGTACCTATAAACCCTCCTTTATTATATACCTTTACTGCCACATACCAGTATTTCCATCTGCCAAGACCCCCTCCCCCCATCCACATAACCTGTACCACTCTCTACCACTCTCCTAACCCTTATATATCCCCACCCATGACTGTCCCAGGCCCCACACCTTCACTCACCCCAGGACAGACCAGACGTCCACAGGACCCTCCAGAAGTTGCAGAGAAATAGCTGAGACTAGAACCGTCTTAGAGTATTCGTCAACATGAAGTCGCTGCTCGTCCTGACCTGCCTCGTGGCTGTCTGCTTTGTGGCTACAGAGGCTGCTAGTGTGGATACTAGATCCCTGATTGACCTGCTGCAATCATTGGTAAGCTTAAACCATTTATTTTATGAGGATTGATATATGTTCCCAATAATCAAATAAAATCAAATATCAAACATTATATTATTTTTACAAATGAAATGTTCTCAATGGAGGTGTCTTTAGCACCACACTATCACTATGACCCATTTGTGGTCGTCACTATAGTACTGCTGACGAACAAGAGTCATCGTTAATTGATTCCCAGTGTCATTTGCAAAATGAACAGATAGTTAGGTTTAGTGTATTTTCATTTAGAGTCTATAAACCAGGTAATCACTTGGAGAGGTTATTATGATGAGCTATACCTTTGATATTTATATGTCGGATTTCATCAGTAATAAACACCTGACATATCAAATAATATTACTTTTACAATCTATTTATTGTTTCCAACAGAATGTGATATATACACCTGGGTTCCCATGAGAAATTCAGTCTAAAATGACCTTTAGGTCTCCATTAGGCTGGCATTGTGCAAAGGACAATATGCTACTCTTTACACAATATGGCTTTGAACATAGAGAGACAGGTGATTTAATGCTTAAGCCTATGGGGCACAACAGGGGGTTGGGGTTGAGTGGGGAGGAGGTACTTTTTGTGGAGACTCTTTTATGCTTCATTAAAAGACAGATTTACATATAGATCTAGGGCTAACTTTTGAACTAATAATGATAAAAACTAGCTTTGAAAAATGCCAGAATCCTCTCAATATAAAATGAGCTGTAATTCACAAAATCGCCACTAGGCGCCTGTCGCTCTCGTCCTTTAATAAGAGTATCAAAGCTCTGTGGGCCTATATTCTATGGGCATGCACTACCTTGCCTGTCATGCATACGGACTCCCATATTTCACAGCATGGCGGGATAAGGGAACTGGCATACACCAAGTGGAAGGACTGTGTACGATCTTTATAGTGAGTGAGGTAAAATTGCCACAAATTGGTAGAAAAAACTGGATTATTTTACATTATGAGTACATACGAGATTGATACACGCACTCCAGTTCATATACATGTAACCAACATATACCATTATTCCATAAATCCTAGCTGACAAAGTGAAGTAATAAACAAGTCATATCAAGTGAGGCATAAGTGTGTTTGGCGTCTGAAACTTATTACTTGTGGGAACCTATGTACTACAGTACTAAATTACCAGTATCAGGCCAAGATGAACATCAATTAGCATCGCACATAACAAAAAGAATTTCAAGACTATGAAATAAAGCTCATCAAGGTGCAGCATGGTAGCAGTGCCTAGGGGAGAGTGAGAGGGGTCCAGCATCCCTGGCAGTGCACATGTGGAGCATGTGTGTGTGGTGGTCACAAGTCCATAACTTAATAACTCACACACACAGCAGTGGCAGCACACAAGCAGCAGTATCCGTGCTGACCTATGATAGCAGTGTAACTAGGTAGGGCAATGTTATTTTAAAAAATGATCGGAATTTATCATATGATATCTCAAAATGACGGGGGGATCAAGTGAAATCCAGATATGTAACTATTATTGATCTACTGTTAATAGTTTATTTTCTATGATTTTCTGAAAAATAAAAGTTGGCACCATGCACCTGTCAGCTTTTACCACTGTGTTACTCCTTGGATTGGTCCCAAGCTCTTCCCTGGCTAGATACTCAAAGGGCTGCTAGAACTCTCCCAACCTTGAGGGGCTCTCTAACATTAACTTTTAAATATATCATCATTCTGTTTTTGCATTCGATTGGTTAACATCTTTTCTCATTGGTCAACTATTCACATATCATATGTGGTGCTTGACTAATATAATATAGGACACTCTACTGGAGGCGGCATTTTTAGGGTAATCAAAAATTTTCAGGGAAAAGTTTATAGCTCAAAATAGCCCACACATTTTTACTCTAAACCAAAATATTCTTATTTTGGGAACCTAGGTACTAATTTGTGACAGGGGGCCCTGTTGGGCCCAGGTGGTTTTAGGGTATAGAAATTGCCTTCAAAAGTGATGAAGCTTTGTTATACATGATTAAAGTAGTTATTGTTGTCATACAATATAAAATATAACATCTACCTATTCCATGCAATCAGTAGAGTCCATTTAAATGATATCTGAAAGCATTATTGAGCAAGATTGAGCTCTCTCTGAGCTTTCTGTATAGCTAGCATCAGTAACTGTCCTGGAAATGTGTTTCCAATTCACCTGCTGACACAGCAGCTGCATTAAATGTACACAGCAGTTAAATTAAATTCTCATTATCTATAGTCTGAAAAACTACAAACCAACATGATACATGCAGACACATTCATCCTCTTTCTCTTGATATGCAGGACAGTGAAAGTGGTCCCCAGTTGTCCTCCCTACTGTAACCTGCCTGCCAACAAGTGTCCTTAGTCCTAGGTGAATACATTGTCTCTAAGCCCAGCAGGGCCGATAGAGGTCTTTGAAGTGCTTCTGATTTATAACCTAATAATCTCTGCACGTATATAACTATTATACACATGAAAACCTTAACTCTTAGGATTTATCCAATATGGCTGCCAAGATAATATGGTAAATCATGCCATAGTCTGGCAATGCTGGACTCTGGGGAGAGTCTCTGTCAGCCTGCAAGAGTCCAGCATTGTCAGACTGTGGCATGAGGACCCAGCATGGCCAGACTTTCAAGCAAGTTTGCCAAAGTCCAGCCTGTTATTGAATGTCCAGCCTAGCCTGACCCTCACTAGAATGGCCCTTGACCCATCTATTATAGTCCAGCAGTGCCTGACCCTTGTATGAGAGTAGTATTGGCGACATTGGGTGACTCTGATATTTGCCTCTGTGAATGAGAACTAAAAGAGATGGGACATAGGCATTTCTTAAAATCGACAGGGCGACATGCACATAGAGAAGTACAGGTGTTGTCATGACTCTTTTACTATAGTCAACCCTGGTAGCAGAGCCTTGATGGCCCTGGTGGAGCGGTCACAGCTACTGCAGTCATACCCTTTGGCAATTTTACAACTGGACTCTACCTTCAGTGCAGAGTCAAGTGTAGTTGACCCACAGCAGAGTCATTGGTAGTTTAACTCTTGTTAAAAAATGTGTTGACTCTCATGGTAGTTGCACATGAAACCAACAGTAGTTTCATACTAATGGCAATCGCAAGTCAGAGTTATTATCAATACTTCAGTCATTTTGTTACATACCATACAGTTTTAATTTTTTATAGAAAGGCCCACTTTGTCTAAATAGTGCGGTTAAGGGAAGTCAATAGGATAAAAGCTTTTACCTTTAGTTAAACGTATACCTGACTTAAATGTGATGATAAACTATACAAAACATTCCAAGAAGATCAGCAGTATAGAGCCTAGTCATCATATTTGTTGGCAAAGGAAGTAACCATAAGACTGGGCACTAACTGTCTGAGATATAATGTATGGCACTGCTTACTACCACTTACCTATGATATTGGCATCAAATGTGATAGTCTGAAAATGTGGAGAAGTGGTGGACATGAAAACATATCTTGTTATTAACCTCTCTTGGGCAATAACCCCACCTACTTACATCATTCGCAGGCCTCACCTGGCCTGTCCACTAGTTATATACACCTGTTGCCCCCACTCTACCCTATAAGTACAGGATCCACCTTACCTGCATGCCACCTATGTATCCAAGAATTGATTTTGACTCTCTATCTTTTTGATCAGTCAACTATTGTTGACTCCTCAGGAACAGAGTCAAATGGGCCATATGGGAGACAAACTGTGACTGGCTGTCAGAGTCTTGGCAACTCCTTTACTCTTCACTGTGTGGCCATTTCTTAGAATTGACAGGGCAATGTGCCCATTTCTTAATAATGACAGGGGGAAATTGGGACCGCTTTTGACACTCCTTAGATTGGAGGGTTCAGAACGTGTGTATTTCCCAACCTCCTGATTTCCTCTAATGAGAGGAATAGATAGGGAGGAATAGAGGGAGTGATGTGGGAAAGGGGAGGGATGAACAGAGGGAAGGGGAAGAGAGGATGAAAGAGAAAGACAGAGAGGTGTAGAAAGAGAGGAGGGGTTACTCTTATATTTTTATGATCTACACTGACTTACAGCTGTTTCCCATGGTTATAATATTGGGTTTTTAATGATTGTTCTTGTCAATACCATCATTTTGAGCATTCACACTACACATTAAGCAAATGAATCAATGCACAAGTGGTAGCCATCCCATGAGATTGTAGCATCACAAGCATTTCGAAAAGTCATATGAAAGTCATATGAAAGTCATATGGAAGTCATATGAAAAGTCTCAGAATTTTGTTCAGAGGGGTCACTTTGAACCTCTAACAGCCCCTATAATGACCAAACAAAGGTTTATTGACGCTAAGAGTCCTGACTATTGAGCTTCTGATATCTTCACACAGCACTTGTGTTGCCACAATGGTCTTCATGTGGCACGTAGTTACCCTCTAATGTAAACTTTGTGTCTCCATAGATCTGTGAAACAAGGTGCTGTAATAGTTCCTTTACACAGAACTGAATATCCAAGACTTTGGTGAGCCCCCGTACAGCCAAAAGGAAGTTTTATCGGACTAGATTATATCAATTATAATTACATGTTGTTCCCAACTCTAGTACAGTGCAGACAAGACTGCATGTACAGCTTCATACACTGTCAGCAGGCACCCCGGTCAAGTGGTTAGTGTTGCTGCCTTCAATATGGGCGACCGGGGTTCTATTCCTGGTAGAAGCGATGTTTCATTTTCCCTCTATGAAAACAGATGTATGAGGCGGCGTCCAAAACTATTCCCCGAATATTCAACTATTCTACTGTTTTCTTAAATTGAGGGGCCTAAAAGAATATGTGACTACACAATTTAATTCTATGCATGTTTGCTATCCACAGACTTGGAGAGGGCCCTCTTGTCCTTTCCATAGTGACAAAGACGGTTGATTCTCTCAGAGCCTGTAATTTGTGATGGAGAGACAAGATATTAAAAATAATTCATTTCTTTTTCACATGTCCAGGAGAAGCGCAAAAAAGGACCACCAACGCCTGGTAATTATTTTATTAATCAGTTTGTCAGTATCTACAATTACATCTTCATCTAAAGTAGAGACTGTGATCTATAAAACTACTAAATTGCATTATTGGCTGTGTCAATTAGTAGATGTACAATATTACTATAGTTTTATCATAAAATGAGTGGGAAAATGGCCTGTTTTATTCAAACAGATCTCCTGATTCTACCTGGTAAATGTTCTTGTGTATTACTATCTTACAGCATTTGTTAAAACATCATTGGCTAACCTACATTACAATAAGTAGCATTTTGAAATGTACAGATTTGTCAGTACCTGTCCACTCTTTTCAGTCATAAACTCAGCAGAGAGCAATGTTATAGAAACGAATCGACCTGTCTTTGTAATGTGCTTGAATGTATCTGTGTTTCTGTTCATTGACGTCTCCTTTTTATTCCATCTAACTTTCAGTGTGTTCAGGTCAGTATGAATTTCAACACTTACATATTGAATACATCATGATAATATCTATATTTTAGTGACAGTATCGTAATCTAAGAAACTGGTACCATAGTTGCATGCACTATCTAAAACGGCCACGTTTAGAAACGGAGATATTTTTCTCAACAAGCATTCAACGGCTAACCTGGCTTTCTTTCTATTTGATCACAATTATGTCTGATTAAGAGTTTTCCTACATCAGAGAGAATACTGATATAAAGATACACAACAATTTAAAAAAAATGTCCATGTCTTTTGTGTACGACTGAAACATAATAATTCTTGCTTTACTCATTAGCTGAATGTAAGTATACCGTTTCTCTATTCTATCACATCTAAGGTTATCAAAATTGCTATTTCTATCCATCTATTTGTGCACATAATTTCTAGCAGCAAGCTATTTATGGTTGTAAAGAGGTAACCAAGTTTGTCCTGCCTACTCTAATTGGTTTGTCTAGATGGGGATGCCAAAACGCATATACCTTGTTAACCAGGAAATCTTATTTGACGGCCTCTAAGAAACGAAAATACCAATGGCGATTTTCACTGATCTTCACTAAAATACTGTATCTATACATTTTCTGTATTGACAGAATTGCTTTTTTAAACACACAAACAGATTCCATTCATGACATTCGTTTCAATCAAAATTTTAGTATGATACTCGAAATGAGTGTTTTAGTAGGGAATTACAAATATATGTCAATGATGTTAGCGCGTTGGTAATAGTATAATGCCATAGACTACAGCCACAGAACTAGAGCCTCGGTTTAAAATCAAATTGTTTTAACCCTTTAATGTCCCCATCCACAATTCTCTTCTTTTGCAATGCCTAACCCCCTCCGCCACTCACTTTAACCCTTTAAAGAGGCAATGCGACTAATGCCTGAAGCACTTTTTCCAATTTCCTTCCATAGTCTGGCAGCCATAGGGGTTGACCCCAACTTCTTGTATAAAGTTTTTTTTCTCTTCTGATCATTGATGTATAGGGTCTAGGTAAGATTATCAGGGTGGGTGTGGAGCTCTCATCCTTGGGCAATTTGAGATATTCAAGATGGCCACCAGTACACTCCTGAAAATAGGAATGTGTCTATCTCAGCTTCTAATCAACTTAGAAACACAGATAAATATGCCAAAAGTACATTTATGAGTTCAATAAATAGAACCCTGCCATTTTCAAGAAGAAATATGACACCCATTTTTGATTTTTTAAATCAAATTATGAGTCTAGGGATTTACCCTTTTGAACCTGATCTGAGCAGGCCCCCTCCCTCACACACTTAGGCCAAAAAAAAAGAAGGTTTGTTTCAGGTCACCCGACCGACCCTATCTAAACAGGGCCGACCGTACGTTTTTTTATGCAATTTTGAAGAAATTTATATATTTTTAGACTCTTTTGGGGTCAATTTTAGGTTTACAAAATTTTGGAAAAAAATCTCTCCATTTTTACACTTTTTCGGGTCAATTTTAGAGGGGAAGTAAAAAAAAAAAAAGTTTAAAAAAAAGAAGAAAATCCGACCTACCGACCCTAGAGTTTCTTCCCATGTCACCTGAAACAAAACTGTTTTTTTATTTGCCCTTAGGGTTATGAAAATCCCAACGGTTATTGACCATAACCTTTTATGCTAGAGCCGCCTACCTCCAAAAGCAGTAATTAGCTTTGCTCGGCACTTCTACCCACACTCACAATTGTATAGGCATAGGGAGTCCTATTGGAAATTAAATAATTACCATACACAATATTTAAAATGTACAACTGATGTAGAAGACATAATACTAATCAAAAGTAAAAAATAAAACAGGATATTGATACATTCAGCAGTGAATGCTTGAGAGCAATCGGAAGTTGGAAAAGTCCCTATACGGCACTTGCACATCCTGGTACTTCAGATAGTCGGGAGCTAAACTACTATTTTCTTATCAGGTTGATCCCCTCCTTTCACACCTGGAACAAAGGGACTGATAAGAAATTCACCCATAATGCACTGCTCTGGAGTCGGGGGGCTAACAAGAATGGTTCATTCTGCGTGCAGCTACTAGCACTGGGAGTACATAATCCATTAAATGTAAGCTTTAATAGCTCAAGATGTATACCAAATAGCCTCTTAATTATTTTGCATATTTTGAATATAAGCCCGTGCCTTTTATTAGATATATTTTCGTTGTTGAACTGTAATGGTTTCTGTTAATTAACCTGAGCATCACTGGGCTTAAATTCCGGGAGAGATATGAATAAATAAGTAGGATTTTATGCAATATTCTTATACTTATATATCTATATCATATAAATACCAGACACATGTTTTTAGAGTTTTACCTAGTCTTAGATATGGGTTCTTATAAGGAACAGGAACAGGAGATGGAACCAGAAAGTCTGATGGTAAAACTACCATCATACATTCCTGGTTTCTGTCCACTGGTTCCAGGCTACCAGCAGGGGTTGCCCAGACCCAGCAATACCCACGTTCAAGGTCATTTGGCCGTTACCAGAGCCTTCCCTCGGAAGGACTTGGGAACGAGAGTAGGGGCACGCTCTGTTGACTGGGTGGGACTCCCTCGTAGGTCAATCAAAGACACACACGTGAACCATCTGACCGCTTCATTCAGATTCTGTGCACAGGCCAGATTCAAACCTGCCACCCTTAGATTTTTGCACTGTCACTGCTTCTTCATGCAAATTCACAAATTGATAATTCTGGAACCATCCGTTTTAGCTTGCGCTTTTGAAATTATCTGACTTACCGTGCTCTACTATGGGATCTGCACTTTTCTGAGCCATGCCTATGTATGCATTTAGGAATATTGAAACCCCATTCTACCTTGCACTGAGGTGTGACCTGCATGCGTGTATTTGAGGGCCTGTATTTGAATATAGTACACAGGATGATGTATTGCAGTTCCTAATGTAAATAATTTTCTTTCCCAAAATATAATATGTTTATCAACCAAAAAATGTCATCCATAATTATCCAAGATTAGGCTGTTGTCAGCCTCAGTGTCTTTACTTGAACTATCCAGTTTTGTCGCTTTGGTGCCTTATGCATCATAAATTATAGTATTTTACAATATCAGAGTAGCTCAAAACAGTAGGGACGCTCATTGAAATAGGACAATACGTAAATGAATTTATGTATGTAGATGACAGGAGCTGTTATTACTATATGTATTTGATTTAAAACCTTAAGCTTATTCTTCGGAATATCATGTCTAGAGTCCACAACGCTAAATTTGGATTTTGTTTAGATTATGCTTTCAAAGGCAGTAACGTACCACTATCATTGCATGAAGAATACCCTTTATCAATCTGTTGCTCCTATTCAAATATCCATGTATTGATTTCAGGTTCAGGGAACACAGTATGTGCATTCGGTAAGTCCTATGAACACTGAATATCTGTCAATGTATGTGTCGGACATTATTGTGAAGATGTGTCTTTTGATAAGATTTGGCAGAAAACCCTTACCTGTACTATTTCTATGGCAAGTGTAAAGGCAGATCCCAAGACATCACCATTTGGTGAAACAATACGCCCACAATTACACACAATTCCCGCGCTCTTAATAAAGCCTTGCACTAGTGGGGCTTTTTTGTAAAGATATCATTTGCGTCGTAAGTTCCAAGTAACTTCGTCAGTCCCCCCTCCCAATACTCTGAAAGTGGCAAGTACTTATACATGAGATATGCAGTGCAAATCATATACATTTATGTAACGATGAGTACATAATTAGAGTTATGATGGAGGTCCACGCAACAAGGAGATGGTACTATTAGTATAGGGGGCTATAAGTTGACTCTGATAATAGAAATCAATTTGAGTTGACACTGATCGTACATTGTTAACTCAAGTTGACCCTTCATATAAGCAGAGTCATTAGCAGTTTGACTCTCTATTTTACCAGAGCCACGTCGGAGACACTGTTGGCACCTTTACTTTTCTGTGTGTATAGGCAGCTCTCTAGCCTGGTCTAACACTCCTTCATTTTAAACTTATTAAGCACATGTCAACTATTTATGACCTAGATATTTTTGGTTTTGAGACTTTCAATATTATTATTTACATATCCCAGGACATGTACTAATAACGTAGCATTGATTGGTATTTCATACATAGGGATCATATTTCAGGGGGCTGTTACAAAACAAAATTGACGTAACATAGCGTAAAAAATTTCTTTTTACGTTATGAGAAACTTAAAAAAAGTAAATTATGTTAGTGTTTAAAAACTTACGTTAATATTAGCGTAAATGTCAAATTTACACTCTTGTCTTCAAAGTTAAGCTAATTTAGGCAAATTTACACTTCTTTTTTCACACACCCTGGGAAGGTGGTGTGAAAAAATGGAGTCCATTACGTTAAAAAATGTCTATAACATAAAAAAAACCCAAGGGGTGTAGATCCCTATGGGAGACTAATGGTATATATTCTTCCAACGTTGATGGCTTCCCAAATAGATCAAACCTTGGAAAATGGGGAATGCACATTTCGGTTTACAAGTGTTCAGATATCAGTAATATGCTGAGCATAATTATTCTAAGTAGAATCTTTACTAAATTCATAGAGGTGCAATATGTCTATTATCGTTGACATGTCTACATAATGCAAGCTGGTTTGGAGTAAATGCATTTGTCAGCTATCCTAGTTTCTTGCAATTAGATCTTGCAACAATTTTTCACGACACTATACTCTACATTTACGGTCAATGATACATTGTACCCAGAACAAAGAAATTAGGAGTTACAGCAACAGTAAAAGATCTTGAAATGAGGCCAGACATGATGCCATCATAACACCACTAAACAAATTGTTATCAGCTTTGCAGACACCGTCCGCATCAGTTAAAAATGCCGCATGGGTGATTTTTAATTCATATTTTCATAAGAATTATTGCCAAAATCCCACTTCATTAAAATGTTTTAAACATATGATATATACAACTAACAATATCTCAACCAATAATTGAATTGGTTTAGAAACTAGATTAAGAATGCATTCTACTATTATATGCCTATCATTTCAATCATTTGTGATGATTATATTGGGGATATTATATTGGACTGACGAGGAGAAAGGGTCTTCCAAGGTGAATTGGTTTAGAAACTAGATTAAGAATGCATTCTACTATTATATGCCTATCATTTCAATCATTTGTGATGATTATATTGGGGATATTATATTGGACTGACGAGGAGAAAGGGTCTTCCAAGGTTAAATGTCATTTTTAAAATTCAGCTTTTCAACGAGGTATAACAGTTGCAGATGCCCCTCCTAGTTTTTGAGAAATCATTCACGAATATTGGATGATGTTACTCTACCCAAATGGCCGATAAGCTCTATCTCTATCTATTTTGTTTCGATTATATCTAAACTTATCATGTGAAATTAGTATTCACAACTGACATCCTGTTTTCAGTGTAGTAACGCTCATGAGGCCTTCTATTCATTGGGATCTTATTGTTTTCTATTAGAATGAAATTCATGTTGCTATGGCAACACCCTTTAAAGTGGGTATATCCGATTTTTTACCAAATTCTAAATTCCTCATAAAGATGTTCCAAATACTGTAAAAGTATATTGTTAAAAGGTTGGGGGACCTCAAAATCAACCAACTGCAGTATTAATCTATCCAAGGGAAGTGAGGCGACACAGGAACTGTTTGGGATCCGCGCCGCTGGATAGACGGCCTATTTATTAACATAGAAACATGATTATTGAAAAAAGTAGAAAAGAAAAAAGAAATTTTCTAAATGTTCATGATTGACCGAGTGGCAGCCCGCAGTGACGTCATGGCGTCACTGGCGGGAGAGCTGGTACCACCCCCTGTCGATCAATAGTCGTACTAACTTGTTAGTCCATATCATTAATCTATCCAAGGGAAGTGAGGCGACACAGGAACTGTTTGGGATCCGCGCCGCTGGATAGACGGCCAAAGTCCAAATAATATAGTATGATTATATAGTATGAGCATAGAACAATAAACTTAAGTCACTCATGATAATATAGCTTAGTCAATAGAGCGCACCCTTATGGTGCGTCGCATACGACGACAAGGCATTGGAGACTAAGCAGTCTGTCGCCACTCGATTGGTGAAAGGCTTGGTGAGATACACCAATGCCGCCATGCTGGACCAATCCCCACATTGTCTTATATCCTCCAAGGAGAGGCCCAGATTGTATGTATGTACAAGGCGCCTGCGCGTCGTAAGGAGTGGCAACCCACCCTCTTAGACTCCAGACCCGAGCGGTCTAGCAGGGTCTTGAGAAAGGATAACAGCTTGCTGTAAGTCAAAGGCTTAGGGGTGCCAGATCCCACCAGCATGAAGGCTGGGCTGTTTGGATCTGAGCTTGGGAAGTCCATGAAATGTTTCCGGACCCAAGTCACCGCGCACACTGGGGAACCACCAGCTACAGTGACAGGGACTCGGTGGACCTTTTGGCAGCACTGAATGGTTTTGGAGCTGGACACTTTTATCTCCAGCCCCCAGTCATTGAAGACCACGGCTCCTCTTTTTTTTTTTTTTTTTTTTTTTTTCTAAATGTCCATGATTGACCGAGTGGCAGCCCGCAGTGACGTCACGGCGTCACTGGCGGGAGAGCTGGTACCACCCCCTGTCGATCAATAGCCGTACTAACTTGTTAGTCCATATCATTTACAGTGTATTTTCAATGGGGATGATAAAATCGTGCACGATTTTATTCTAAAATGACCATAAATTGGGCAATAAAATCTAATTTGGACATAATGGCAGGGAATAAGGAGAAATGGAACAGATAGGAAGGGAAGTATGTTACTTGTGAACATCCTGGCTCATTTTTAAGAAAATCTATTTTTGAGCCCAAATTATCGGATTTACTAACTTTACGAAGAATACTCATTTGGGTCTTATTTGACCTTTAAAACGTTCATTTCACCTTCCAAACAAGTGCCATACAACATTTTTGGCCCATATTTTGACAGTTTTGACCATTGCAGGCCCCCTGGTGGCCAAAACCAGTGCTAAAATAAAAAACGCGCATGGAGGTTCCTTTCTCCTCGACGGCCCACACTGACTGTATTATAAATCAACCTATCCAAATTATCGTAAACCTAAATAAAATTGAAAATGGGCAGCCCTTATGGCAAGAAAATGGAATATCAAATAAGATAAAAAGCCTCCCTCCCACACCTCATTTTCCTCAAAAGTATACACAATATGTGCTGATAATTAATTTTAAACGGCCTAAGCAGCATGACCCATACATGATAAACTCCTGATGGTCAATAACAAACCGGGATGCTAACTGATTACAGGTTCTGGCTGTCATGTGCTTGGTGGTGCCCCCTGTATTTCTTCTCCTCCCTACCATTGTGAATAGGTCGCTAGGCAGGCTTGTCACCATAATAGTGAGATGGAGCAGGAGTTGTAAACAGGTATGCATGT
The DNA here is from genome assembly GCA_947462335.1 of Harmothoe impar. NCBI lineage: Eukaryota > Metazoa > Annelida > Polychaeta > Phyllodocida > Polynoidae > Harmothoe > Harmothoe impar. The sequence goes on from OX381717.1 coordinate 26,898,278, forward strand.
AGGATGTATCGGCTAGCGTCTTGGAAAATTACCGTGTCCTTAGCTTAGAACACTTATACAGCAACTCACTTGTATCATATCTAGTTCAGATTGAGTTGACCAGTAGTGAGCTTTACTCGCAAACTATCCCACATATGAACCGTCATTCATATCTAGGTCAGAGCGCTCTGCACTGGTATCCATACATAGTGATTAGGCTTGTCTAACATTGTCGTAAATATACTTCCATATGATTATTTTCACGCTAAGACGATGTTAAAACACCATGATAATCTATATTTCATCAGGAAATAGAATGAAGAGGGCAGCATTGACATTATGCAAATAAAATAATCACTATTTGAAATAATGAGGTAAAGCGTTGATGCTATCATAGTCTGGGCGGAGATAAAAAGGTTTAGACTATCCCTGGGACCAGGTTGAGGTCCTCGTTGTAAGGACGAGACACAGCAATGAATAAGGGACCGTCCCAGTGACGTCACCACCAGCCCTGAACTATGCATTTAACAAAACTCAGACAACCTAGGTGGGACACCCTCTATAGAGCAATGTAACAAAAGTTGTGATTAAAACATGTTCTTATATACTAATTCACTTCTAAGTTTGCATGATTATTGGGGGGATCCATGGCTACATGAGGATATAGGTTTACCATTTTTGACTTTCATTTAGCTTTTTCTAGGATTTATGGCATTTAGAAAGATTTTCCTGAATTTCTGTGTCATTTCAGGGTAGGTATGTCGGTAAGATAAAGGGCACAGTAGGTGGTATCTGTCACCTCATCCCTAAATGAGCAGCTCAGGCCTCCTGCTGTGAGGGGGTGGTGGGGGAAATAGGAGGCTGGTAATGAGGATTTTATGGCTGAGGAGGGTCAACTTCAAAGGGATAATGAGATTACTGCCTGTATATAATATGGACTAGACAATGGTATTGATGTATTGATATTTCTTAAAACCCAATATTGTATTGATAGACAATGGGTATTGATATCTCCTTGACCTCAGCTTTCCAACAGTCAACGAATTTTTCAAATATTCCCATTAAAGGTATACACCAGGGTTCGGTAAATTCTGATCTACCCATAATATCTCTTAATCACTTGGGATTATATTAGTTTGATATTTGGTGATGTAATAGAAGCAAAGAAATCAATACCTCAAAGTGCTAGATTTTGATATATAGACATTCAAAGATAGGACACCCTCAACTATGACCGCGTATGGGTAAACCCCTATTTTTTTCAATGTTTTTCAATTTTTTGAAAGATTGACCCATAGTATCTCAACCAAACTTCTCAGATCTTTAGAGGAGATTACAAGCAACACAATCAATCCATGAAAATGGGTAGTCATAGGTGAAACCAAAGAGCCATGACTGATATAGGGAAAAAACACAAAATTAAAATATTTTATTTTCTCTACATTTTGCAACATAGACAAAAAAATGGCCAACACTTCATGATCAAAACCTTAGGCATCTGTACATAGGATCAAAAGATACATTTTACAACAAAAAAAACAAGTGATTCATTGATAACTAAAAACAGTTTTGGGATTCAGTCAAATATTTTCTAGTTAGCCTAAACACCTATAATAGCTTAGGGCACAGCTTTTTGAAGCAGAGAAAAACAGTGACACAATGTGTAGAATGTGATAGTGAGGCACTTAAAAGGTCAGTAAAGGTGAGTTAGGTGATATGCACAAGGGAGATATGCTTTTAGCATAGTTTTGGGTAGTTTCATGTTTTGCCACCAGGTGCCGTATGCGTAGACCCTGGTGTATGCCTTTAAAAGCTGAGTTAGGTCCATGCAACTATCATAGCCATGGAAATAAAATGACATTTTTACCCAATCTTTTTTACATATACTTGTTGATATTGATATCCCATATGTTAAGCTTCATAATAATAATCAACAAACTGTAGCAGAAACAATGATAACAAGTGAGCTACTACATACATTCCCTATGTGTGGATGTCCGAAGTCACCCCCCACCTCCCCATACCCTTGCCACCAGCTATTCAGTTGAACTTGTCCAAGAAGCTAATTTAATATTAGCAGTGTATTTATACTGTGATAAAACCATCTTTGTTTTTCTCACTAGAAACTGAGGTTTTGCTACTTATCTACATAATATCTACATGTTTGTCTTTATATCTCAGTTATAAAACCATATCTCATCTGAATAGGGAAGATTTTCTTGATATTTTCGAATTTGGCTTACCCTAGCCTAATAATTCACGACTGGAGTTTGTAGGTGATATGATTCTCAGTTGATATAAAACATTGATCACCGGAGCGTTGTATCAGAGACTACTGTATATTTATGGCAGCTACATGAACTACTAATATAAAGGCATATCTTATTTTCAGATAACCCACCACCAGCAGTAAAACCACCAAAAGGCTCACCTCCACCGCCAGCTTCCTGCAGGCAAAGTAAGCTATACATCTTTATAATCCTACACAAGTTGTCTGGTTTAAATATGGGGGTGTAGAGCCCCCCCCTACTCCACCCTCAGTTCGGATAGTCGCTGAAATTAAGGGCTCCATGTCTCAAAGTCATTATTTTAGACCCTGTATGCTATATATCCATATTTATTCGAAAGTCGCCACGTTGCTTACATTAGCGTATACCAGGTAACCTGCAATGCTGTGATTGTGGGGGTTACCCTGGATCTCCATGGCACATTACTAACACAGAATTGGGAGTAAACAGTGTCTATAATTTCTGATGCTGCCAGGGCGGATGGTTAAAGCTGGATGGGAGGAGTGTGAGGGCCATAGTCCCATGCCATTATGAACCTAAACATGTTTAGCTTGCAATTGATAAATTGGAGATTCATTGGCGCGAAAGGCGCTCAGTGAATAGTCATTACTAACCACGATGTCTAACTCCGACACCCCACTCGGTTCTCCTCCTCAACCCTACAAAACCCTCCACTCACCCCTCACGGGCCTCATTCTTCGCTCCACCACCATCGACTCCACACCTCTCCATTCTAAATCCCGCCCACCCACACCTTCAATTCACCATTAATATTTGTATACTTCAACCGTTATCAATACCAACAATTGTCAATCAACCACCATAATTTTACATGTTCTTACAAACCTTATTTTATTACCAATTCAATTGTATTTTACTCTACGTGTATGTATATATTATTATCTACCGGTTGTCACTATTAAATACAACCTATAAAGTTTACATCTACTAAATAAACTTTATGTACCCAAGCCTGCCTTCACTATCTTACCTTACATAGCGGGAATTAGTAATGACTCATTTTTCATATTTAGGACGTTTAGACTAAACATGTTTCAAGTCATGCTTTTGGTATGCTGACAAGGCCAAATATAAAAAGGTGTGTTTTAGGCAACACGGTCCAAAAAGTTAGGGTAGGGTAGGTAGGTCGGATTTAATTTCTACTTAAAAAAGAAAATTTGAAAGTACCTGGAATGAGTCGCATATCGCCCCATTGACTCACAGGTCATCAGGATAACTCACTGATTTCTCCAGTAAGGCTGTTTTATTCTGATAATTTGGATTACTGATCTGCCCATGTTTCTTTGGCATATTGCAAATAACTAGCAGGCACTCAACATTAAATTCAAATTGGGAATGTTTCTCAATGTTCGTTCATTTGATAGCGCAAAAGCCTGATTTTCCATGCTTTCATATCTTGCCTCTGGCCACCGGGAAATTATGCGACCCAGCACCCCCTGTAGGGCAGCTTTTCTTTTATTCCCCTCCTCCACCCAAACTTTCCGCTGTAAAAGCTTGAAATCCAAGTTATGTAAATAAGATCGCCTAACTAGGTTAACCACAAAATTGCTGTATATTCTTGTGAAGGCCATTTTAATTCTGATTACTTGGGTTGTAATAGCCAAGGTTTTGGTCGGACAGAGGAAAAAGTTCACAAATTGGCTTTCCCCCGAATTTCGTCTAGAATATTCCCAGCAGGCAGAGGTAAAAAAAGGCAGTTGCAAAACTTCTACTTTGGGAAAGGATAGGGACATAATTCCTTCAAGTCAACAATTTTAAAGGTTTCTCTGTTTAGATCATAATTATTGTAAAAACTGGCCGGATTATAGGAAAGATTTGACTATGAAAAAAACGCACCTAAAAAAACTAGGGTCGGCTCTTTTTGGTCGGGTTGCCTGAAAGACACCTTTTATATTTTTGGCCCAATGTGTCTAGAATGTAAGGATATTTCAATGCTTAAAGCCCCCCCCCCCTTTTTTTAAACAAAAGTTTATCCATGTCAGTAATACAACCAGCTAGAAATAACCTGCATTATTTTTTCACAAATTGTGAGTTTGAGTTTAGATTGTGCAGATCATCAAGCTTGTAAAATTTCTCACTTCTACCTTTATTAACTATACAGCCAACTGGCCATCAAGAAAACCCCCGAGATTAAAGAAAAAAGAAGGTCCTAGTCACAGTTTCCAATGATTGGCGATGATACTGCTTACCCCCTTTAACCATATGTCATCTGAGTGGGCTGATGTCATCTGAGTGGGCTGAGGTTTGCATTTAAATGATTAAGATCTCGTAGATGCATATACCTAAAGCCAATATTATTACTCTGCTCATAAACTACTAAAGTGCCGCGGTTTGTATATGGACGCGTGTGACCAGGCAGGCAACAAGGCATATCCAGGCGGGAATCGGTATTTTAGCTAGTGTCAGGATCCTTTAACATGAGATGTCATAAACAAAACTATTCACGATAGTTTTGTTAAAATCTCTTCTCAAACACAAGTTGATACATGTCACTGAAAGTGGTGATTGAGCTCTAAATGCAATTTCTCATTATAAAGAGTAATTCATCTCTGCCATGTGTTTTATTGTTAAATAGCGTAATAGAGTGGGGATTTTTTGGTATATCTGGTTATAGGTGGACTAATCCAGTCTGTTTTAGCTTTGAATTCTCGGTGAAATTAGAACCAATATCTCCAATTTAGAGTAATCAAATGATCTCATGGCAACCAGAGCCAAATGTCACATAATATTATGCTTATTTTCCATAGAAAAAACTATTTTAGAATTCCAAACGTAATATGTTAACAGCTAAGATGAAATAATTCTAATGAGTCTGTTGTATTCTACTTAAGAGATTTATCCTGACCCTTCTGCAGCTAGAGCAATTATACATGAATTGTACACTTTTTCGCCTTTCTGATGCTCCCTGGTAGCCCCCTGAAGCCTTTAACGTGTAACCATATTTCTCTCTGTATGACTGATTTAATTTTGATGTGAATCAATTAATTTTATTCTTCATTTTTGATCTTCCAGTATGCTCAGCCGGTGAGTATTGTGTTTTTCTATTTTACATTTTGTTCATTGGAGATTTTATAGTGCTGTCGTCGCAATGACCTTATCATAAGTTTATACATGTCACAAGTTTATAAATACATATATACTAACTGCCTACCACCCTTGGTACTGTTTTAAGAAATCGTTTCTTTTATTACTGAAAGGAAACCACAGAGCACTATTAGCCTTGTGACGATATATTTCAAAAATAGGTCAGTGGTGCCATAAAGTGTGACTTTAATTGGGTGAACTGTAATTGTAGAGAAGAATTATGCGAATGCATGATTAGGAAGCGGTTGTTAATTCAAAATGTATAACAATGCTGAAATATGTTTCTGATTTGTCTGAGTTTCCAGCTACCGATTGTCGTAAGTAAACATAATTTACACATGGCATTGTCTAAAATATTGAACACAGTTTTATAGTAAATTCACCATGTATGGCTGTCGGTGTTAACTGTTACGACACTTATTATGTGATAGCTCTCCAGGGTGGGGACAAACGAGGACAAAGAGTGCAATCTTAACCTATAATCTTAAATCTTAATTTATAATCCCCTTTTATCTGCCACCTAGTGTCACATACACACACCATGCTACTTGAGGTTTGCCTTTATAGTATATATCTTACACTCAGATGAGACAACATAAACATCTAAAAGCTAAAAAAAGAAGAAGAAAGAAATGGGGGTTGGGGGGCAGAGCCCCTCATTACATACCAGTTAACTAGCCTATACTACTATGGACTGTGTAGGCTTACTACTACTAGTGGCGCTGTTGTATGAAAAATCGCCGCCATTACCAGATAACGCCCTGCACTACCTTAGCTCCTACTACTACGTTATTTAGAGTATTAAATAGTTATTTGTAAAGCATGGATGCATAAAACTGATGAAAATTGTTTAAGAGAATACAGTAAATTCCCAAATCAATTAAAAATTGCTCAAAATCGATGGGATGTGCAGTTTAAAAAATAGTTTTCTAGATAGTAATTACTGATGTTTCAATTAAGACAGTTAAGTCAAAATCTTCAGAAATACTGAAATAAAACATACCAGAATTAAGGTCTATCCATGTACTTCAATGTTCAACCATCTAATACGAACATTAAACATATTATACTGCCCATGATAAGATAACAACCCCCCCCCCCCCCCCTACGTGAGTAAAGAGACCGTGAGCGTGCAGCAAGCCTCCCGGGGTCATGGTACAGTGAGTGCCGTCACCTGTGTGGCTGGAGGCGTGCTGTTACGGGAGGGCGTGCAATCCTAATAAGCGGGGATATTTAATGCGACAGCGCCATCTTCATTTGCTTAGTAAGACTTTTAAGATAGTCTTAGATAGTTTAAGATGAGATTAAGGTAGTTTAAATGGGATTAAGATTACGCTCAGAAAGTTTGTCCACGCACCTAGGAGAGCCATCACGGATGTTCCTTCCCAAAGGGGTTGACCAATCCAACGCGAATAACCTGAGGCAAATCTCTATTTTATCTCTATCAGCTAGAAATAAGGAGAAAGTATTGCATGAAATATTATTCTAGCTCAATTCCCAAAATTAAGTATGTAACAATCAAGATAGATTTATACTTAGTCCCTCAACACATCAAAGTGCCTTATAGAAACAAGTCAAACCATCAATCATACAATAGAAACATAGCTTAGTGTAAACGGATATCACTTATATGTACCATTTTCATTTGAATTTACTTTGAATGAGCCCTATCTTAAGCAGTGATTCCACCGCCGCGACGTGTGACGGATCTGCCATATTCACTTCCACTAATCCGTCCGTTGACGGATCCGTCAGCGGACGGTTCAGTGGAAGCAGGAAAATGAGAATCCGTCCGTCAACAGGTGACAGTCTGTCCAAATGTTGGCGGATCTGTCAAGTGATGGGAATATCAAAAAAATTAGATATTCCCGTACGCTAACGGATCCGCCATTTTAATGACACAGATTTGAAATGGTGACGGATCCGTCACCCTTTGACAGACAGATTCCCATTTTGCTGCTTCCACTGATCCGTCCGTTGACAGATCCGTCCATTGACGGATCCGTGTTTCACTTTTGGGTCCTCATGACGGGTGATTTGGCTTCCACTAATCCGTCATTGGACGGATCCGTCCACCAAAGCCTGACGGAAGCAATGGAAGCAGAAAGTGACGGATCCGTCACTTTCTGACGGATTTACACAACCTGTTGATGGACAGATTGTTGGCAGATCCGTCACGTAGAGGCGGGGGAATCAGCGCTTTAGGCTTTCATGTTATGGGACAATAAAACCAATACCCACTGATGAAATTAATTTCTTCAATATCAACCAATAGAATCATTGACCTGATTTATCTCTTCGGAGGGTAGTACACATGTAATAGCCTACCATCATTACTGCATGTATATAATCATTCATTGATGTTTTATTTATTTATTCCATAATTCTAGCTGGATCTAACCCTTCTTGCACTAAAGGTAAGTCATGATACTAAATAATTTAGTTTACAAAGACTCATTCTATTTCGATGGACAAATATGCAAACATTGCATAACTGTGCATGGATGTTTCGGTAACTTTGTGAAGCTGTATCAAGTGTTTGATAGGTTAAGGCAGTATATATAGGCAGCATTTGTATAATCTCACAATTATGCAACAGTGATAGATCCACACATTAGAAATCCTATGTCGCGGGGGGGGGGGGGGGTAATTTTGTCCTTTGAATTGTGAATAGAGGTAGATCATGGTAGTTTGGGAAGTCTGTAGTTTCAGGTTGTCTCGTTTTTTTCTTGCCACGAGGTGCTGTATGCACAGGGTGTATGAAGTGCTTTTAAGATATTCAGTGCAAATTGGCAAGTCTTTATGAATAGAACCATGGACTCCATCAATTACATTTAATCTTTTATTCATACAATACATGGATGATCATCACAACAGTGTACATACATAGTATAAGTGTATACAATTTAGACATGGTTTGTAAGAGAAAACCAGTAGTGCTGCCACATTGTATATATCAATTAGTTGTCGCTATAACATATAACGCTATGCAGCCTGGCCATAACTGAATGTTTGTCCATTCACTGCTAGCTACAGGATAGATGCTCTGCAACGCAACATATCATTATATATAGCAGGTCAGATATGATCACCAATGGCACTGAGGACTGTCACTGTCATTGGTGGGGTCATTAGCTAAAACTGAGTCTTCATGAGCGACATACCTAGTTACACTACAGACCGGCAATTCATCTAGTAATTGATGCGCGGAGGATTTATGATACATTATATCATAAAACATTTACTATTGACAAAATCATACACAAACAATAATACTAATAGTTAGTAGTGACTATAGCAGCATATTTTGACCCCTATAGTCAGGTGAATATAATATATGTACTGGATATACTACTGATTTTGACTTAAAGAGCGGTCATTTTTTAACAACAGGAGGGGTTGGTGAATTTGGGGGGGGGGGGGGGTGCCAAAAAGATTTGGACCCCTTGAAGGGGGAGGGACCAAAAAAATTTGGACCCCTCTTGAAGGGGGAACCAACAACATTGCACCTCTTTTTAGCGGAAAAGCCTGCATGTTACTTTAGCTCAAAGGGGTCGGCCACACTCAATTTTAACTTGCCTGAGGGGGGGGGGGGGGTGGGGACCAAAAAAATGTCGACCCCTCCCTAAATTACCAGGAGTATATCCGACGTACACCCCGCTTTGATACATTGATTAGGTAAAATAGGCTAACTGCGGTATCAAGTCTAATCTAAACCTGGTGGGCTTTTATAAACACTTTAAAAGATATTGCCCTATTTTAGGGAGTGAATTATTTACGCCCCCCCCCCCTTCGCCGAAGGCGTCAAAACTTTTTCGCCCACCCCCCTTTGAACTATAGTAACGTGTGGGCTTTTTTTTGCAAAAAAAGGGCCTACATTTTTTATGCCCCCCCCTGTAACTAATAAATGAACACTCCCTTAGCGGCTGTGAGACACCTTCTGGGTTCCCCAATACCCTGGCTACTTGATCTAGGTAATCTGAAAGGTGTTTCACAGCGAATGGAAAATAAAGAGGAATATAAAGTGGTTATATGAGTGATGGAATAGAAATGGTGATCAGACCAAAATACCAAGTTAAAAAAAAATCAATATTAGAATATTAGAAAATGCTAATATCTCACTTATTTGCCAACAGGAAAGCATAACAAATGGTGCACATCATATTGTGTACATGTATTCGCCATAAGTGAAAAAAATACATTGGAAACATTTAACATGTCCACAAAAACAGAGAATGGTGTATACCTCACTGATAGATTGATCCAAACTCATCAGAAATGAAGCACTTCCCACAATTACAATGCAAGGCAGAAGAAAACTCCCCCCCCAAAAAAAAAAAGAAATAAAAATTCTATGCTCGGTATGAGTGCTGAATAAGAGTCGGAATAGAACAGATATAATAGGAATAGATGGATTTTTAAAGTGTGGGAGTGGTATTGAGCACTTGTAGGGTCACTATTAGAATATTTCTTGTGAAACACCTTATAAAATGACCATTTTACATTCTATTCTGGCCCATATTCAGCACTCGTAACTCAGATAGAATATTCAAGAATTGTAATTCCTCGTGAAACAGCTTCCAGATGAATCCATTGCTTTACAGTCCCTTTTACGACTGATATTTATAAGACGTTGGACCTTAGAGTATTGCATTAATAATTATTGATTACTGTATAGAGTGAAACTTTGTTACAACTAACTTGGTTATAACAAAAGAAAAAGATCGCTCAATAAAATACTGATATATAAAGGCAAATCCATTTTTCAGCTTTCAAGGATTCGGCAGACAACGTATGCAGGACGAGTAAGCTATACAATTTTATCATCCTACATGCTTTCTCTCGTTCGATGATGTTCTGTATCAGTTATCCCGTATGGGGCTATGTATGCTTTCAATGTTGAATATTAAACTGGATCCGAGATGAAATTCACCAAACAGCTGAACTGAAATTTTACTAGATATTGTTGGTAGAGAAGAATTGACCGAACCCTCCCATATACCTTTAAGTTATGTTGTGGCAGTTGATAGCGAATCAATGTCATTTTGAGGACATTTTTTCTACAGTGTATGTAGACTACGGTTTCAGGAGTATTTATCATCTAATCATTGACTATTGGATATCGTATTGTATAGGCTCAAGACAAATTATGCAGACAGATAAATGACGAAAAATCCTCCGGGATTAGGGATATGAAAGCGCATAATTATAATCAAGGATATCCTCGAGACTAAACCGTCTCTACTGCTGAACATTATAAATAAGGAAGTGCATACTGGAGAATTCCCCTCTGAGTGGAAGACCGGAACTGTGGTTCCGCTACCCAAGGGTGGAGATAAATTGATTTTGTATTGATTAAGACAGATATGAGTCAGCAAATTAACTTTGATATCTTGTTTTTATGTTAAAAACTGTGTTAAAAACATTCATGGATACCTGACAGGATTATGTAATGGATATTTTATTTCGATAATTGAATTGGTGGGGATGTCACATCAGAGGGAATGGGTGTTGGGGCGAGGGGGGGTGTACTTTTTTTAATGCTCGATTCTGATTCCTGTCAGGTATCCCATTTTGATGCCTGCTAAATATCAACGTCCGTCAGATTTGGGTATGGTTTCTGCCTGTCAGATTTCCTTTTCTAATATTAGCCTGTTAGATTCTAAGGTTGAAAAAAGTTGTGTTCAGGTATCCCAACCGACCCTAGATTTCACCAATCCATGGATTAACACAGTGGTAAACACTGACAGGTGCATGGTGCCAACTTTTCTTTTAGCGAAAATCATATAAAATCATGTATCAACAGCATATCAATAATAGTTAGATATCTGGATTCTACTTGATCCCCCCATCATTTTGAGATATCATATGATAAATTCCGACCATTTTCTAAATTTGCGTTGTTCTACCTAATCTAAGGTTGTTTGTAGGTGCCAAAAACCCTGAAGCGCTGTACGCAGCACGTATTTCATGATTGTTCATTTTCTGTTGTTTAACCCATTACCAGCTGCAAGAAAGCGTGAGTAGAAATTTTGATCAGTATTTATTTGGTGTCTGAGATTATAGGTGTAATAATTATGTTTTACAATTAAGACGCAGATCTTATCCATGAGCGTAAAACTACCCATGCCTAAATAGATACCATTGTAAACCAGTGCCTGAAAGAAATACTTGTGATCACAAACCTTACCTTATAATTGATAGTCCTCCTGTGCCAATAGTATATTCACGGGGCAGTTCATAATTTAGTATGAAAATAATTATTGATTGATAATGCATGTGGATTCTGGTGTTGGGGAAAAAGCTGAAATAGTGTGGCAGAGTGTACACCAAATCCTCGTCTCCTTAAGCACACATCTTAATATATTGCTGCTTTAATTGGCATTAGGCCAGTTCTGCATTTATTACCCGCATGTGTCCATCTGCTTAAGTTCCTTTGATTCACTATGTAAATCTTTCATCGATTTGCATTATTATTGATTATCCCTGTATCACTGCCTGAGAGCACCAAAGATATTGCTCCCTATCAGTCACTACACTACAAACGTAATACTACGCTTGGATATGAATGAACACATGAAACGTGATATACGCACATAAGTTTTCTTGACTTAGTTGGGCAGATTAAACGTAAGATTTTATTTTGAAAGTAAATTAATGATGTACTAGGTATATGCAGTTAGTTTTGCCCAGTGTGATTGGTGCAATGTTTAATATCACATGATCTCTGTGTGTTAGACACATCTTATATTGTTTGTCATACAAATGACAAGCGGTCGATTCAGTTTTACAAATTGCTCCGTTTCACGCCATTTCATATCACTAGCCATGAATAAAAATATCCCATAATACAGTTATGGCTTCAGGTAATTGTCTGGTTATGTTTGGACAACACATTATGATCCTGAAGTCAGACAATAGATAACCAGTAGAGTAAATCAGTAAATAGTACCTTATCACCTTCTGTGTTGTACTTCAGGTGCATACGACACAGACAGTTCCCTGCTCAATAGTCTTAAAGATCTGGTAAGTCTAATCTTACAGGTTATTTCAACTTTCGTTACAGTAAAGGAAACATCAATGTCTACTATGTTACTGGAAAGTCTAGCTTGTCTGCTTATATCATGTGCCGTAAAGACCACCTAGCAATGTTTTCATCAATCCCGATTCGGTTTTTCAACTTAGGACCCCCCCCCCCCCGCAACAACATTGACTGTAAAAAGTCACAATGTCTAATGTCCATGTTTTTTATTTACAGGTCAAGAAGTGGGAATAAATGGCCAACAAACCTGTGTCTACCAGACCACAGTAAATGGACAACAGACCAACCTTACACCCAATACCGGATAACGTGATGATACAACAAACGCTGATCTATTCTGAATTCAATGTCACAAGAATGTCTCTTTAAAACTTGCACATGGAAACTTTAAAGCTAACTTAGTAAGTTTTAAAATGAATGGCTACTGAATTATAACTGAAGATCAATATAGTGTTAGAGAAAATGATCTTCAAGTCAACGATCAGAATTAACATCATAGTGTAGCAAATTGACACTGAGCCTAAATTACCTTATCTTCTCAGAGACATAGATGCTATCTTACTTTTGATGTACATTAAAAAGTATTCTGATGATTAAATGATACATGCAATGCAAATAATTTGTCCTTTGTTTATATCACATTGAAATGCAAGCCTAACTAAAAGAAAAGTACTTCCGTTACTAAATGTGCAGAATATAAGGTTTTGATGTAACTTGCATTTCTCACACGTTTGATTCGGAGTTTATAAACTTAGCTGGGCCTTGTCTGATAAAAGCCGAATCACTTTTATACCGTGATTAATCTGGCTCTTCAAAATTAAACATAGTCATACTACAATGTCCAACCTCGGGCCAAAAAAGAAGTCGTAAATTTTATATTACCTGACTTAACCATCATCCACCAGTACCCACACCCCGCACACGTATTATTTTACCCATGTGCAACATCTAGCTCATTGTACTCTACATCAGCTACAATGTCAGTCAATCCCTGACTCTCATGTGAGAGTGACCCTTTGTTGGCACAGGAAGTGAGGTCACTATCTGAAATGCCTGCTCTCTGATTGAGTTCTGGGTAACTATGGTACTAAACACAGCAGGCTATGGAAGGCCGGTGCGACATTGTGCCATTTGCTAATTGTCATTTGCCATTTGCCGTTTGCTAATTGCCATTTGCTGAATGTAGATATTTGCTAATTGCTCTTTGCTGAATGTAGATATTTGCTAATTGCCATTTGCTGAACGTAGATATTTTCTAATTGCCATTTGCTATTTGCCAGTTGCTATTTGTAAGCTATAGTCTCAGTGCAGTTAGGTCTAGGGTCAGACTAGTTCTAGGTCTAAAGTAGGCCTACATATCTAGAAACCTATATCATAATCATCCTTTTGTAAGGGATTTATACAAAATAAAGCCTAGATATTTATTTAATTCAAGCTAGCCTTTCTAGCCAAAAATAAACGATTTAAAGGGTATTTAATTATTAGGTACTAGTCTTAGTAATAGAACCATAGCCTAGGAACTGCTGACCTCAGAATAGGCAACTGGCAACTGCCCATTCTAGCAAATGGCAATTCTAACCATCAATTGACAAAATACTCATTAGCAAATGGCAAATGAAAAAAATGGCAATCAGCAAATGGCAAATGACAAAATGGCAATCAGCAAATGGCAATCAGCAAATGGCAAAATTGATGATTGATGATCATATTGAACAATTGGAACTTTTCTGGCAATTGGCAACCTCAAATGAGCAAATGGCACCCTCAAACCGGCAAATGGCAATTGGCAACTAGCAAATGGCAACTGGCAATTAGCAAATAGCACAATGTCGCACCGGCCTTCCATAGCAGGCCTTGTCAAGGCCAGTCGGTGATAGTGATAAATTGGGACAAGAAGTGTATTTTCCGTTCCCTCTAACCTAACCATCAGCATAATTTAAAGTTCCCTATTTCATTTCGGTGATATTATCTGTTCGGTAAAAGAGGCAAATACGTGATAGCTGTCCTGGGTGCGAGGACAAACGTTCAGAGTGCAATCTTAAAGTGACATAGTCCGATGATTAGGGCTAATAAATTAATTTTGCTAAAAATGAACCAGAATGTTCAATATGGCCATTCTTCATGTCCTACCAACTTTATTCAACATTGTTTCCCAGTATTCAGCTTATATCTCAGCTAATTGTCAGTATTTTGCTCAATTTAAGACTTTTAGAGTGCACACTATAAGTCCACCCATTGAGAATTCACTGTAAAATGCTATACCTGTGTGCATAAATGGTTCATGGACCATTCTTAATTGCCTCTTTTGGTCCATCAATGATATTTTATTGTGCCCCATCCTCCAAATGTGACAGTGTTATGTCATTTTGAACACATTTAGGTAGAAATTAGAATATGGGAAAAAATCGGACCATGCCACTTTAATCTATAATCTTGATGTATAATCTTATAGCTCCCTTTTTATCTGCCACCTAGTGTCACATACCAACACGATGCTACCTGAGGTTTGCCTTTATAGTATATACCCTACACCCCGATGAGACATAAACATAAACATCTAAAAGAAAGAAAAAATAAGAAAAAAGAACGGGGGATGGAGGGCAGAGCCCCCCCATTACATACTAGTTAACTAGCCTATCCTATACAATGGACTGTGTAGGCTTACCACTACTAGTGGCGCCTCTTCATCTGCTTAGTAAAACTTTCAAGATAGTATTAAGATTGCGCTCTGAACGTTTGTCCGCATACCTAGGAGAGCTATCACGGACGTTCATACAATAGGGGGCCACATACTAGTCAGAAATGGGAATTATTCTGAGGTATGGTGTAGGTGCAGTACTACATAATTATTGGGTTCATCAAAAAGGCAATTAGAGTAAAGGCACCCAAAGCCGGACAGACCCTAATTCCGGACACCCTGCAATCCTGTGATGATTGTTTAACTAAATATACACATAATGGACCTGTTACCAAACCCAGTGAAGGCCATATATGTTACCATCCCATAACCAAAAAAACTAGAACGTTACAGACAGGACAATGTGATTATAATCCTATTTATTTTTGGTACGTACCAGCATAAGTCTATACACCATGTTCCTTAGCAGGGATGCTAAGTACAAGGACAAAGTTTACTGGGTTACATTATGGGGCAAAACATATGATATATGCATGATTCCACCACATCTGGACAATATAATATTGACCTTTTATGGTGTCCAGTGGCTTTCAAATGAATTATTCCCTTGATGAAATTCTAGGGTGTCCGGAATTAGGTGCCTATGTCCGGAAATAGGTGCCAAATTGACATCCGATTAATCAAGCCTGACCTATATTGCCGAAGAGATAATTATTTGAAACACAATGCATCTTCATAACAACATGTTTACCTTTCACATGCAACTATTCTGGCCTTAGCAGGTAGCTCCTAACCAGAGAAATAAGAAGATGTCCACTAACCGTCCGGAACAGGGGTACTTTACTCTACCCATTATCATCCTTAAAAAGAACAGACTAAGGCCAAGGCTCCAGAGGGGTCAAAAGCAACCTGGCGACTTGGGCTGTTTTCCAGGCGAGCTGGTACAATATTAAAAGCGACCTGGCGACTTTTGGAAAAATTTGACTATAGCATAAATGGTATAAAAAGGCGACTTTGTGACATGGGGCCTTAAGTTTCGGTGACTTTCAGACCTGAGGGGGGGGGGCTGTGCATCCCCTATGTAATGGTCACGATTTCAACACTGGACACACAACTAGTACACGCAACAAAATTCCATATGTTTCCAGCGAAAAATCAAGGGCGTTACTATGCTTAAAAAGGGGCTCACGTGCCCCGATTTTTGACACGCTGGGGGAGTAAAGAATATGGGGGGTTGAAAGCAATTGCCCGTGTCCGTGCAAAATCTCACCACCACCACCCTCTCTTGTTAAAAAATGATTACCTCCTCTGAAACCATCACATTTTCACCAACGATAATCAAGCACAGTGAAAACGTAAGAACGTGTGAAAGGGCATCCATTGTATAAAAATACAATGAATATTCCACGTAGGTAAACTAAATAGTTCTGATTGGTGCTCGTGAGAATGAATATTCTCACCTTTTGGCAGCAACACACTTCAACTATAACCACGACTGGTAGTCAAAATTGTGTCGGTAAGGTGTATCTCAACTTTGACACATTAGGGTGAGAGCATTAAGGAGAAGTATCTATATTCAGGTAGTTACTGCACTGTGTGGGCTTATATGTGAGAGTCTCATGGTTGGGCACATGTTACCTTTGTCTATTCTCGTTCTTGATAACAAGGAAATAAGTAAATCTTATGTATTGGACCGATAGTAAACATATTTCCCAATACATGTAACCTACTGCCCTACCTTTCATTTTCTATTGTTATCAGAAGTGAACATAATAATAGGAAAAGGAATAAATCCAGTCAGATTTACATAAAAAAAACACTGTATAATTATAGTAGGATAGCACATCTTGACATCCTAATTAATGGCTTTAATTAAGTTGTTATGAGTTAGACTGTATTTTCAGTAGTTATCAACGGAAATCAGGATATGTAGGTACATATGTCATAGACCTACAGTAACATTGGACTAATTGAGTACCTGCTGCAGTCGTGATCATTGGCACAGGCTATTCAGTTTCCGAGGATTATGAGGTTACTTAAATCTACAATGTCAACCTATTCCAATAATAAGCCTGTACTTCAAGCATTTGCGGGTACAATGCTAAATTGGACTCAGTTATCCAAAACAATTTTTCCAACTGTAGTTACACTGAAAATTCCGGGTTAGTCAATGTTAATATTTCTTAGTCAAAACCACTAACTTATCAGCATTATTAAATCGAACTAAGAGTTTGCTAAACTATGACTAACTTTTCACTAACCAGCTTCCCACAGGAATTGCACACCAGGTGAAAGCACAAGCAAATTATGAGATATTTATCTATATAAAAAGATAGTTATTGCACTTGTTATCATGCTTGAAGGTAACCTATTCTAATATTAAATATGATATGGGTGTAACTTAATGTATGTATGTATCTACTTAGCCAGATCTTTCTATAAAGATGGATCAACCTACTCCAATGAGGTTTTCTGAATGGGACACCTTTTTTGGGTTTTTGAAAAATACATACATCAAAGACAGACTCAAGTCTCTATGTGGCCACTTCTACAGGATAATAATTATTGGTTAGAAGCAGTAGTCATACGCCTGGTTCATGTATTGATTACTAGGGGGCAATAAGTAGAAAAACTGGCTTCAATGGGTGAAGTTACCATTGCACAGGTAACTCATGCCGTGGTTGCATATTAACCAGGGCCATGCCACTGACTGGTAATAGATGTCCTAATCACTAGTAAAGGACTACCATCGATTCCTGCATAGAAGCAAACCTCTAGTGCAGGTTATACACTATTCTCAGGTCTAGAGCCGGGTAATACAAGGGTTTTTGAAAGTATAAAACAGTACAAACATCACAATTTTCAAGCCCCAGGTAGAGGTTATAGGATTCTCTCAAATTCGGGTGTGGGCTATATGTGAGATGCACGTATCACAGGAATTTATGGTAGCCTAATAAGTTCAGGTGACATGGGCAATGCTAACTTTTAGCTAAGCGTTAGCAACAAAATGCTATAAGATAGGATAGGAACTTTGGGCACGTGTTTTTTGCTAATGGTTGTACAAAAGTTAGTAAAACCGACTAACTTTGGACTAACATTTGAGATTCATTATTTTCAGTGTGATATATACTTTACTAAAACTCAATGATAACCCCCCCTCCTCCCCCAAAATGTGAGTGACTTTGCCTATGGTCCATCCAAGGGGGGGAGAACGTCGCAACAAGGTCATCTGGTGGTGAAATTACGAACTAAAGGGCACAAGTCTTGGTCTCTAGCTCAGCATACCCTAGGGAAATCCAAATTAGAGTGATATTACAGCATGTGGCTATCAATCAATGTTACACCAACATAAAATACACTCTCCTCTTTCTTTGTGTCTGATACATTCTAAAGGAATGTATATGCATGAGAAAGGAGAATTCAACCGGTTCAGTTGACATTGTGTTTTACTGAGATCAGTGATTAACTAACTTTGAGCAGTTGATACACATTGTTGTGTTGAAGACTATTTAACCTGTTATAACTAATAAATATAATTGATCATGATACATGATATATCCTCTAGAGAACACAAGAGACCCTGTTCTTGTGGGTGAACAAAAGTTTTTCATCAACTACTAAATGGCATATTTCACAAGTACAATCAGTACTTCTTATTTGACCACTTCCCCTAGTACTCACTAGATGGCACCTCTGAGCCATTTTTCCACTGCAGCTGGGCTGACATCCATGGTTTGACATCTTAGTTCATAATTCTGTCACTACGTGGCAACTACGCAGCGTCTTCCCCCCTTGGTCCATCCCTTAGTCTTCTGGCTTCGTCACTGGCCCAACTCAATAAAGTTACGTTCTCTTGTGAAGTACACTGCATGTATTCACTTTACTAAGGTCAGCGCTTTCAGAGGCAGACAACTGTGCAACATCTACGTTCAATTTTATTTTTAGGAGCTGATAGGGCCAAAGAGATTAAAAGTGTGTTTCAGATTACCCGACCCTACATGGTAAAAACAAGGCCGACACCGGAAATCTTTGGCCATGTTGGGCCTATTTTAGAGTCGAGCTGAGGCTCCACAAGGCTGTGGTCGGTAAGTCCTTTCTAGTCTCAAAGTAGAAAAAAACCCATCGTTACACCATGAAGCATTTAGCTCGAAATTATAAAATGCACCTATGCTTGTAGATTGGGATGTTATCTATCACTTCCCAGCGTCATATGTTTTATTTCTTTTTGAAATTATTATTTTACCACATATTCTAGTCATTCCTTTAAGCCCCCGCCCGCCCCATGCCCATTTCTGAGGGGTGTATAGTTTCTGAATTTGACACTAGGAGGCGTGGGTGTTGGACCCTAGCAACCTGTGGTAACGATCGATCTCGACTTTACTTCCAACACAGTATTTGGCACTAGAGCCAGCTTGGGTACTGAGAGTCAGTGTTTATCCGTTTATAGTCACAGTGGGGTGGACATAAATGCTACATGTTAACAATCACAAATGACAAAAAATGATAAAGCAGATCACCATCTTTACACGTCTCAGAGTGCACTAGCAAAATAAAATGTCTGTTTTCAGTCGGGGGGGGGGGGGCTGTACTTGGTATATTTTGTCTACACGGTGGTGTGGCTAGCATGTGCCTCCCTTTATGATAGTGCCCTTTCCCCACCACAGGTCTGTATATACTTGGGGGTGCTTGTCGTCAAACACCTTACTTTTGGGCCCCATCTAAAGAAAGTCATTGGTACGGTTCGGTCTAAATACACCCAGCTGTGGAACACAAAGAAGTCAACTGACAAAGACACAATCCTGCTGCCCTACAAACAGATGGTGGAATATTGTCCACTGATTCTGGACAGCGGCCCCGTTTGGGCGGTTACCATCCAGAGCATCCAAAATGACTGCCTCCATCAGGCTCAGTCTCATGAGTTTGTAACAGTTCCAATGTCTTTGACCGGTGGCGTCTTTGACCGGTGGCGTCTTTGACCGGTGGCGTCTTTGACCGGTGGCGTCTTTGACCGGGTATGTGATTAAAATGAAGAAAAAAGTAGTATATAGTAAAGAAATTTAAGCTTCAACTTCTTCATGTAATAAACAGTCTATGGTTGTTTTACCCAATTAAAACAAATATTTTAATGCACATATTAAGGGTTCCTTTTGGGCTTTTTTTCTTCAACCGGTCAAAGACGTCACCGGTCAAAGACAACGCCGGTCAAAGACGTTTCAACTGTTACAAACTCATGAGACTGAGCCAGTAACATAAATAAATGAAATATATCAATTTTAAATAATGCCTCGAAATGATGTGTTATAACATATTATACAATAAATTTACCCATTTCTTTACTATACACTACCTTTTTCTTCATTTTAATCAAATACCCGGTCAAAGACGCCACCGGTCAAAGACGCCACCGGTCAAAGACGCCACCGGTCAAAGACGTTTGAACTGTTACAAACTCATGAGACTGAGCCAGATATGTAACATCATTAGTGACGCGAGATTGGACAACGTTGATGCATTGCATACTGACGCCAGGATCGGCAAGCTGCACAATTGGAGGATTAAACAACTCTTGGTCAGGTTGTACCGGTATGTGCGATCCAGGAGTGCTGACAGTCTGGTAGTACCTACGAGGGAGCTGCGAGGGAACAACAGACTAAAATTCAAACTGAAGCGCCTAGTAAAAGACTGCTACCTCAACAGCCCTGAATATAGGGGCTTCCGCCTATGGGGCAGATTGCAAACTGCCCAACAAAAATCTCACTCAAAAGAGGTTTTCTTTGCCTTGGGAGCCACTTTTTGTGTAGTTATAAATCTTGATAGATTTCCTGAACTCTGAACTCTGATTAATTGTGACTCATTAACTCAGACTAGTACCACCATTGGCATCTGTTGAAAGACTCCCGGTTATTGTAGGTGACGTGTGTGTGGAAAGGGGGGAGGTAAGGAGGATTATTTCCCTTCCATCCCACCCACTCCTCACCTTGCAATTGAGCGACTAGTTTATCGAGCTAAACATAGGTTACTCCCCTGTCGTCTTGCCTACGGTTTATAACCTCCTGTTCCCGCTGGCCCCAACTCGCCTCTATATATTGGCATGCTACGTCATTAACACGTGACCGTCTATAAATAGATTCACCTTTTTAACTGTTTGATCACGTGACCTCCGCCAATCTCCACACCCTTATATGGAGCGAGTTGAGCCAGCAGAAATAGTGGGAAACCTTGGTTTTTCAAAATGGCCGCCGGTAAGTTGTTCCAAACGCTACTATTGCACCTAGCGGTTGGTATCCGAACTATTGAGTGACTATAAATAAATTGCCGGATAATCTAGATGGCGACACCAACCGGGTAACATATATTGCATAACAAGTGACGCCACTCATTAGCATGTAGACGCGGTAACAAAACATTCTCGCACCACTTACAATTATTCTTCAGCGGTTACGGACGTATGCCCTCACCCCTCCTCAACTAACCCACCCACCCACACTTATACTTATATAATATTATAAAAATATACAATATAAGCATCTGAAGATAATATGTAGGTAAGATATGAGCATTTGACACTGTCATAACCATGTCTAGTTAAGAGGTGAGCATTATATAATGACTGACCGCCTCATTATCAATTGTTTAAAATTAACATCTACTGATTGTCAATTATCAATTACCATAATTTATAATCCATTATTGGGAAGATCTGTGTATCAACCCAGCACACTGGTTCTACGAAAGCAGTGAGCAAATTATATATTATTGTCTACTTTTGTGTTTCGTTGGAAAATAAAATATTGTGCAAATAACCAAGGCACAGGACTTCTTTCTTTGATATCCCCTCACCCAGGGTGAATGCAACCCTCCCCCCCCCCACCCCGACATACACCTTTGTCCGTTTTATACCACAAATGCCTTACACAGCCCTCCATCCTTGCACAGTACCCACTTTAACATATGGTGCATCAATCCTGTGCTTGTGACATCAGTGGTTTCATCAAAATTCAAGATGGGACGCATGATGGGGTGCATTCAGGGGGCATGTCTGTGTCATGCCAGCTCAGTCATGATCACACCCGGCCCTCTCACTCCCGCGGGAAAGCTGCGACGGTTGAGTAGGCCTACTGCAGCAGCATGGATAGAGGTATAGGTATAGGTGAGTACCAAATAGTTTATATATCATAATGGCTAGATATTGGCTACATAGACTATACAAATGGAGGAAACTGCAGACAGACAGATAGACAGAGAAACAAAACAGACAGAGACATTGGGGCAGGGACTGCGATACAGTGATAGAAATAGAAATAGAAATAGCCATAGACAGTGAGTGAGACAGAATTGGATACTATGGAAATGTGCACAGTGTACGTATATGTATACTTAGGCTACATTATGGCTCTGTCCTTACACATCACATGCTATAGGCCATCCCGTTTTGTATTCATGTAAAACGTCCATAGATCCCATATTTTGGAAATACATGTATGATAAATGATTATGATGCTTGTACCTTATTAGTATATTATACATTATTATTCTCTTACAGACTGGAGAGCTGTCCATCATTAATGAGGCCATCTACTACAGGAGCATGACTCACAATTGATGATGAATAAAGAGTGATAAACCTACCATGGTCCACCCCATCTGACAATTCAAGCCTGCAAATGAGTCAGAACGTATTTAACTCTCTTGTAAATCAGAGTCAATGCCTTACTTTGACTCTGATTTACAAATGAGTCAAATACCTTTTGACTCGTTTGTATGAAAGAGTCAACTATACTTTGACTCATGTCCCTATCAGAGTCAAAAAGTGAGTTATTCTGATGACAGAGCTTTGACTCAGACAAACGAGTTATAGTGACTCGTCTACTTTCCTCTGTGTACCTAGTGGCTCCCTCAGCTAATATTTCTATGGTTTATCTGATTCCGCAGCCTTTGATAGGAATATGAAAAAATACTGTTACCCTGTAATAGCTAATAACGTTTCTACTTGCCCAGCACAGACTGTCATCCAATCACAGAGAAGCTCGCTGATAGTTTCATATAAAGTTTGTAACATTTAGTGTTATAGGTGTATGGGGCATATTCAACCCCCCCCCCTCTTTGATCTGTGCCCAACCTCTTTTCTGAAAATGTGTTATTTGGGTAGTGACATGACATTTCGTAAATTCGACATGGGATAGCATTGGTGAACACTATTCCAAGGGATAGGATCAGCTTTGGGGCTCTAGGTCACACTTTCTTTTATTCTTTGCGTTACGGACACTTCATAAATTTATCAACGCAGAGAGGACTAAAGAAAAAAAAGATTAAAATAAAATAAAATTGACTGTTGGCCTCTGAGTATTTTACTTATTTTCTATACAGAAAGCTTGGACATCCCAAAGTCAGAGGGAAAAATAAAGGGGTCACCCGTCATCTATTGTCGGAAAGGATGATCCGACAATAGAAATACAATAATTATGTGAACAGATTTTTTGAAAGATGTCTTCAAAAATCGTGAAAATTTCCATAAATTTGGGTAAAATACCACATCATCACATTGTTCAGATGACCGTTCTGTCACCCAGGGCCCACGCTTACTCTCTCGTATAAGCATGATAAGAAAGCAGCACCTACACCACTATATACCTCTGGTGTTAGCATGTAGGGGTGAGTACCGCACAAGTGGACACGCTCTTGTAGGAAGATTCTTAACACCAGGTGGCACCACTGTATTATACCATCATACATTGCACAGTTGTCCATAGTTGTGTTTGATATTAGTTTCGAAAAAGAAAGAAAAAATGAAAGAAAGAAGAGGAGGTTCGCGGGCTCCTGATATGATATAAGATATCACCAACAATAAATAAATAAATAGGGTAAAAAAAACATGGGTGGTGCCACCTCATGTTAATAATGTATACTAAATATCTTCAGTCTTCTGTATAGATAATGTTGAAATAAGCTTAAATAAATCGAATTTAAGATTGGAAAGATTTTCTTGTTCACGTTCCCACGAGAGTGTGTCCCAATGAACATGAGTACCGGCTCCCCTCCAACTGCTGCTGTAGGGGTACCGAGATTTGGTAAGGTTACTTCCAAGGACGTTCATCCATGGGAATCTCTGTACCACTTAGCTGCCAAGATACCAATAATAGGGGCTGTGTCGAGGCGGCCTGAGATGTTTCAGTCTGGTACCAACTATGCACACTCAGCTATATACGTCTGTACTATCCCCAGGGTGCAGTGAAACATGTATGCTAAACGTGATACATTATATCAAGCTTCCTACACAAAAGAATTGTCAATATTACCAAAGCTCTGTTACTGTGAACAGGTTTGCATTGTCTTTCTTGGGGCCGTCCATAAATGACGTCATGCTTTTTTGTAAAACAACCACAGACTGTTTATTACATGAAGAAGTTGAAGCTTAAATTTCTTTACTATATACTACTTTTTTCATTTTAATCCCTACCCGGTCAAAGACTACACCGGTCAAAGACAGCACCGGTCAAAGACGACACCCGGTCAAAGACGTTACAACTGTTACAAACTCATGAGACTGAGCCATATATTTAAAGGGATAAGTCCTTTATTACTAGCTGAGTTCTGCCTTTAGAAAGTGGAGTTCTTTCCATTAGCCATCATTATAATACAACGTCGTTGGCACCTTGATTTATTTCATGGTGAATACGGCAGCCCTGTTGGTTTAATGAAAGAACGTGGTATTTCACACACACCCCTGCAATATGAAACCCTCAGTCAAATTTCATGGCCTGTCAAAAAAAGAGTCTGCCATTCTTGTGTCCCAACCCTTAAAATCCCCCAAACCTCCCTGAGAAACCACTTCTGGTACCTAGGATGAATGGACTATCTTAGTTTCCCCCTATTTTGGCAAGATCTTCCTCCCCCTCCATACAATCTTGATATGCTACAGAATCACTCCCCCCCCCCCACCCCAGACAAATCTACAGCCCCTGAGAGAATGGGGGAATGAAATGTGGGAGATGGGGAATTATTGGGAAGGGGGAACTGGAGCAGGGTGGGATTTACCCCAGACTGGTGGCAGCTCAATGGAAGGCAAAGTCCGGGGGGATCTCTAGAATATGGATTTTTATTTTTTTATGAAATATAACAGTGCCATTGATTTAACCAAGGAGCGCAGTATTACATGCCCCCCGTACAATAACCTATGGCCGTATTACACTGCCCTGTGATGTCATGAAAACGGCGGTTTGTTTACATTTGAACTGTGTAGAAAAAAGCTATTTTAGCCAATTTAGGCCCTCCCCCTTATAATGATTTAATTAGAATCGGAAAAAGTAAAAAATAAATACAAAGGAATATTCGTTTTAGTCTGTAGCTGGGTTATTTCACTTGTTGAAGCTAGGGCTGCATTTCACTCGGCATACGGCCTCGTGAAATACTGCCCTACCTTCAACTCGTGAAATAACCCAGGCTACAGAACAAAACTCGTGGACTTTTGTCTTTATATTTTCTAACCGCATTTGGATTGACTTACACTTTCAGTACTTCGGTCTTGACTGGACACACCTTTTTCAAAACCCTGGGTCAATCACCACAGTTTAAGCTCAGTTTACTGCTTTTGAAAATGCCCTATGGGACCCTCTTTAACATAATATTTCCTATATATATAGAGGAAATTGTATTGCTGAAAATTCAGAAGTTCAAGAAGTAACGTTACCATGGCCACAATGTATGTCAGTTAGACGGCAAGATGGGTGCCATCTCGCCTGAGAGTGAGAGACTTTTTGGAGTAGAAATTCATCAATTACACCTGTAAAATAATATGCCTTTAAGGCAAGTAATACTGAGTGTTCCCTTTGTGATCGAGCACTAATTCCACTTTTGAATGGGGCATTCCAAGCAGCTCTGTTCGGGAGAGGATCGGACGAGTACACAAAGCTGCTTATAGAGGCTACCCCCCCCTGCTGCAGACAATTTTGAAAAATATATACTGACAAATTCTTCACTGACATTTCCTGTTTTTCCTGCTTTCCTTGCATTCTGTCTCTGCAATCACTTATTTTTTCAAACATGATGTCATGCACCACATGACCCCCCTCCCCCCCTTGTCATGTTTGGTCATGGTACATGGTACCCCCCCTCCCCCCCTTTAGCATCACGTCATTTATGGACAGCCCCCTTCCCATGATGACTACAGCTATGATTACGTAATACATAATCCACGAGTAACTGCCATTAGTATCTAACTTAATCTCCAGTTATGTGAGGGTATACAATATAACTAAGGTGTGAAATGCTTTGTCCATGTTACTATCCATGTGGTCTTGATCTGTTCACTCCTCATATGTGCGGGAAAATGATTCCCATGTAATAAAGGAACATGGTTACATTTCCCAGCACACCAATGCATAGAGGACACATCCACTCCATGTGTGTGGCCCATGTGCATTCTCTAGGTGCCTATCTACAATGCTCTGTGTCTTTGCTTGTTGCCTTGGCACCAACCCCACATCCTGTGGTCACAACACCTTCCACCACCATTCTCTCTCCGAAGTCCTTGGGTGGGATCTGATCTGTCTAGGAAATGGCCGTGTCAGCATTCTTCATAACATGTATGTGCCTTGTGTATATCCCACAGGTAGTTAAATGAAAGGGTATTAATATCATTAGTATGCGTTTAGTCAGTTAACGTAATCCGATGTTCAGACACGGTCCCACGTGCTCCCCCTCCTACAGCTACATGTCAGCTATATTCTAGGGTGTTTAGGCTATTTATAGAAAAAGCAGGGAATTATTTTCCCCCATAAAAAATGGAAAGGGGGGGATCTTGACTAAGACAATGGGGAAGGAATTATAATTTTATCATTGCTAGAACATTTTAAATTGAGTTTTCTTTGCCAAAAGTAAGGTGATTTGGAAGGACAACTAGGCACTACCTGAGCTATAGTATGGGATCAGTGTGTTTGGTCATGATTGTGGGAAGGTGGCTGTTGTTATGTAGAATGTAGAGTGCAGGGACCGGGGCAGCCTGCCTACCCTCCCCAACAGGAGGTACTGGGATAGCTGCCGGCCACTGCACCCAACTCATATTCACTGTGTTTACAGTACAGTATCTAGGCTAAATAGTTGTCATGCATTATTCTAATTCCGCTGGTTATTTCTTGTCACAATAAATTATTTTGATATTGGAACAGTTGATGCTAAACATAAATAGGTTTTTAATGTATGTACCCACACTTTACTTTGCCTATTTTTTCACAGTGTTTTGCTAAGTTATGTAAGGGTTTTCCCTCTAGCTCTGGTTATACTTGTCTGATAATAATGCAGGATATCTATAACTGTAAGCCATTATCATGACAATCCAAAGCACATCATTCTGAATTGCCTCCTCCAATAGCCTCCCCCGGAAATAAGTTATAGTGCAGAGTGTTTCCTGAGGTGCTTCCTATTTGCAGTACTAAAAGTGGCTGCGTACACACACAGCCCTGTCTTCTTACTTTCCACCAACTCATTCATATAAAATCATGATTTAATATCCACCAAACCTAACACACTTCAGAATATGTAGTGTAGAAACTTTGCTTCCCATTGGTATGTATGTACTCTATATTTATTGTAGTCAAGTCATGATAACTGGGCATTTCATTTGGACGAGAGGGAAAATGACCAAATGTCTGTGCAGTGGGGGAGCGGTATGAACGGCCTATATATTCCCACCGATACCTGGGGCCCACTCTGCAGCACAATTACCACCATAGACACAATGCATTGTTATCTGCCAAGTCCACACACCTTCCCACTCTGTCTGTACTCCCCACGCCCAACTCCTACTATACACCTACCCTTGACCCCCATACATCTATGCTACACCCTTTGTGTCCGTCCTATCTGTGCCTTTGTACCTATAGTATAGCCTATAACCCTCCTAATATTTCCATCTGCCAAGACCCCCCCCCCCCCCGCACCTGCCCATCCACATAATCTGTACCACTCTCTACCACTCTCCTAATCTTATATATCCCCACCATGACTGTCCCACGTTCCAGACGTTCACCCACTACAGGACAGGCCAGACGTACACACGACTCCCCAGAAGTTGCAGAGAAATAGCTGAGACTAGAATCATCTTAGAGTATTTGTCAACATGAAGTCGCTGCTCATCCTGACCTGCCTCGTGGCTGTCTGCTTGGTGGCTACAGAGGCCGCAAGTGTGGACACTAGCATCCTGGTTGACCTGCTTCAATCATTGGTAAGTTTTCATAATCCTTTACTTGAATCAATGCCAGATAGTTGTGTTCAATATGCTGTTATATAGGAAAAGGCTGAAATTGAAATCATGAACTTTCCATTGAAGAATTTGTGAGGTTATGTATACGGGTTATGTCAATGCGCAAACATACTCTATGAGTTGATCATGGTCGTGTTTAGTAACGGGATTCCCATAATTATGACGTCATAAACCCATGGGATAAAAGGGAAACTCATGGTAAATACATATACTGAAGTAAATCTTAAAGACAATACCATGGTTTACTTACCCACCTTTGGTTGTCACTCTCTGACTGCACAGGTTATTGTTATTTACAATAGAGATTGAATATAAGCAAAATTGAAATGCAGAAACATTAATGAATAAAAAAAAGATATGAGCAATAGACTAGATGACGAAAGACGCACCAAATTGACCATCCAAAGTCCAAATACTGTCGACTTTATCTCCTTTTACAACTGGCCCAAAACACAGGACCAAAGTGACCACCTTATCCTTACCCTGTATGGCAATATACGGTGATGTCGTTAGTGATGGCCTTTGAAACCCATAAGTGTTTTCGGTGTGACTTTTAAGCTGTTTTAAAGAGCCATATTAATGTATATTAACTGGACCTATCTTGATGTGTTAATTTTCCTAAAGATGATCCTTGGCAATTTGACACAGGAGTCCCAATATGATAGATAATGAGGTGCTTCTTTTTCTAGGTGCATTTACTCAGTTTATCCCATAGTTTGAATCCTCTATAGAATGCGTTCTTCTGATCGAAACTACTACCATCTTCTCATCTCTTTAGATGACCATGCATGGGTGTGGAAGTTGGTAACAATGCGAGATTTGTTGTCTCTTTATATTATTATTTACATACAAAAAAAGCGCCCCAGATGTTGCTGTTGGCGTTTTCAGCGTCAAATAACTTCACTCTCAGTAGGGTAGATTCATGTGCAGTCAGGCACATACTGTGAGACAGACACTTTTTTCTTGTGATTAATGATGCTTTTAAAGCTCTTTGTTTTTGAATATTAGTAAAGTTCGTACATCCAATGTAGGGACAAGAAAAAAAGTATGAATGTTCACAATTGATTTACTACCTATCTATTCGATTCTCCCCATTCCCTCCAATTTTGCTCAATTTCGATTTTGTTGCCCAATATAGGGTCTTTTTGGAATTCACCCAAAGTTGAAATACAATAAAACTATTGTGGGTTAATCATCCCACCAATATGTGTCAGTGTGAAATCTATGTCTAATCTATGTCTAAATCATCATTACATGTTCTGTAAGAGGGCATTTTGGACTTTGCCATGTTTGAAATATTCAACCTAAAATGCACTTAAACATTTTCATGTATTATAATTAAAGATTTAATGAGAAATAAGACAGGAACAGTTTTGATACACTTAGCAAGGAAAACTTGTTAGTTTCCCTTCTATATAAACATAACTTGATAGACTTTGCTGTTTCTCCATACAGTTGACAGTTGGATAGTTGGCTGCTAAGTGTAGTTACTACAGCTAGCAGGATTGGTACACCTAGCAGTTGTACACCCCCTGTACAACTGCTAAATGTATCAATCCTGCTAACTGTATAGTAATGGAACTTAGCAGTCAACCATCCAACTGTTAACTGTATCAAAATGTTGCAAAGTGCATCCAACTGCTATCTCTAGTAAAGTCAGGGATGGTCGTAATAGGGATGTCCAACTGCTATTCGTATCAATAAATGCGATCAGTATCATAATAGGAAATATATAGTGTAATATTTGAGAAATATATTTCTTCGGCTGTCAAAATAGTTTGAGTCAAAATAGCAATTTAGTGGGTTATAGAATCGATTTTCAGGGTTAAAGTTACATCTTTTCCAAAAATGCAAAGACAGGGTCATAAACTTGTAAAATAAAGCTACGCTTGGTTCCTATTTGATTCTCAATGTTTAATATGAAATATCAAATTTTGAGACCCATTATAGCACTTTTGCCAAAGTCTACATGGCTACCATACATCTTTACGAGATAATGTTCATTGATGCACTTAACAGTTGGCTTACCAACTGCTAAGTGTATCGATGTCCTTAACTGTATCACTAGGAGACCATTTTAACATTAATTGCACTAAGTAATTTAATGCATCACAATTAAAAATTCAATAAGAAACAATTTCACTTTAAAAGAAGTAATTGTATTGATAATATACGTTAGGAGAGAATAGTTAGTTTCTGTTAATACAGATAGCGCACGTTTGATACCCTACAAACAAAATCTCAAGCGGAACTTGTGCCATTCTTGAGTTTTGACTCGTGATGTTTATTGAACATTTTCTGGACATTTTATTGTCAACTTTCCTGGAATTTCTTGTTTATTGAACGATGTGAGTACTGATGTGAAACTCAGGGAATTAAGAAGGTTTGGGAAACATTCTCTGGGCACTTTCTTGAAAAAGTGAAAACCGAGAAATTCACATCATCATTATACTTGTGGAATTTCTGGTTATTTGCATGAGTAAAACATGGGAAACAAACATCACTATTGAACATGACACTAGGGAGATTCTCGAGAATAGTGAACGTTCCTAGTGACATGTCCGACAGTGATCTATATTTCCCAAGTTTTACATGTGCAAATAACAAGAAAGAACAAGCAGAATGATGACGTGAATTTCTCGAGTTTCACTCTTTCAAATACAAGAAATTCCAGCGAATATGACACAAGGAATATAGTTTTTGTTGCACTTGCCCACCACTTCCACTGTTTCTCTTGTTTTTAGAGTGTTTAGAGTTTGACCAGGATACTTCATCATAACCCCAAGTTATTCTAAATCCTTTTTAACGAAGCTTAGTTTATCAATCACAGTCGTAAAAGGTGCATACATGTTAGAAATCTAACACGCAACACCTCCACCTTTCCTCAAAGTATTTAGACGATCTTTCCTGAAGATCGTCATCCCAGATAGATCAACATCCAAGTCTAGATCACTATCTTTCACCCGTGGATGTCTTGGCGACGCTAATTTGATCAACATTCAAATCACTGTTGTGGCCGGGTCTTATTCATCTTGCTATGGAGATTTTGTACATTCATATT
Source organism: Harmothoe impar (assembly GCA_947462335.1). Classification (NCBI taxonomy): domain Eukaryota; kingdom Metazoa; phylum Annelida; class Polychaeta; order Phyllodocida; family Polynoidae; genus Harmothoe; species Harmothoe impar. The sequence continues at coordinate 26,929,649 of OX381717.1, forward strand.
GATCATCATATATCACTAAGGTCCGAAGGATTGGTTGGCCACTTGTTATCGCTAAAGAACATGCAATTCATGTTTTCAATAAAAAAAACCCTTGAAATTGATATTGAACTTAAATTTCTTGTATTATGACTGCATAGGTGGTGCAATCAACTATTGACGTCTTGCTCAATCAGAAAGGTCTAAAACGTACGTCCTGTGTATAATATTGAATCCAATCAAGCGACCAGACCTCATCCATCCAAGCACATACTAAAGCAACACCACACAATATTTTGTGCATACCTGTCCGCGGTCACTACTAAATACATCACTTTCAAACACATACTTTTAACTTAAATCCTATCAAACATACTATCATCATGATAAAATTCCAAATACATAGTTCTATTGGTGAAATGTATGTTCTCATTGTGCACTCATGTATTCTTTCCAATTTCAGGAGAAACGACGCCCTAAAGGTAATTATTACAGATTATCATAGTGTAGGGGCACGAATAATACGTGTATATATGGGTTCGTGGAGTCAGAGCGGGAAGCGCCTCCTTCGGACACTAGGTGGCAACACCTACGCCATGTCCCTTCGATTATCCGGTAGCGGAGCCAGGCAGGGCACCCCAGACGGCGCGCCGGTGGAGTGCCACGTCGACACTGCTTGGTCCGCGCTCAGGGTATATAAGAGGCCGAGGTTGGCTACCTCAGCGAGTTTGTCCCAGGACGAGCTCAGACCCACACCTTTCGGTACCTTCGTTACCTTTTCGATTACGGGGCACCTACACCCCTCCCACTCTCTGGCTCCTGCACCAGCCATGCTGGCTTAGGACCAGATCATCCAGCTTTGCTGACTTCGAGCTAAAGGTAGAACGCTGTACATCTTTGAGTTGGTTATGTAACTGAACCGAGCAAACCTTCGTGTACTTTGATGCTGTGATCGTGACTGAATAAAACCTGTTGCATTCAAACCAAATTTGGAACCTGTGTTCGTGTGATACTTCCACAACCCCTACATTGGTGCCGTGACCAGTTCGGGTGAAACACTGAATAGCACAGTTGATTCGAGTGAACATGGCTGAACAGGCAAAGGGTGGAGCGTCACTTCATCCTATTTTGAGTCCGGATCCGGAGGTGGTTGCGGCCCTTGAGAAACACTATGGGCCGAGTCGTTTGAGTTCCACACCAGAACCAAGGAGAGGCAATCCTGATTCTATTCGAAAGGATCTAGGTACGAACCTAGAAGATTCGTTGTTCGAGACTGGCGGTTCGAAGAGGCACGTACCTCCTATGCCAACACAAGGCATGAGCATTTTACATGCTGAACGGCACCAAAGGCAGGAAGTGACACGACGTCACTTCGCCGAAGAGAAGAATCGATTCGAGGAGGCAAGGATTGCGGAGATGGACAGAATGAATGCAGAGTTCGAAGCCTTGAGTCATCGTTTGGCACAACTCCGTACGAGAAATGAAGAGTTGGATGGCGAAACAATGGAGAAACAGAATCGCTTGGATACGCCGAAGGCAGAACTGGTTCATATGGAAGATCAGTTCTCCCATCAGCAAGATGTCCTATGACGGCGAACTGAGGTCCTTGAACGCCATCAAAACCAAGCCTTACAAGAATCAGATGAACTCCATGAGACGATCAGGGAAGCAACCAAGGCTATGATGGAAGAAAAGGACCATGTCAGCCGAGAACTACAAGAGTTACATTCAAAACGGGACAAAGAGGAGACTCGGAGCAGGTATTCCGGATTCGATCATGTCAGTGATGGGGTCTATGACTCATCGTCTGGTGGGGGTGGTTTTCCCTCATCCAGAGGAAGAATGAGACGGGTGACCATTAACACAGGTGATTCGGATGAAAGGTCGTCGGTGCGTGGACAAACTGCAATGTCATACGACGATGACGATTCGAATCCCTGCATTGCCGAGATGGGGGTTGACTGTGTTAGCAGACAAGCTGACAATGCCGATATCATTGATTGGAGCATTGAGCAGTCTCACTTGTTACACAGGGACAACCACAATGCTGCAAGACACACAGCAAGCACTCCGGTTCCTTTGATTGGCAGGCAGCCATGGCAGGATTGGTTTGCAGACTTCATGGACGACATGAGGTATAATCGGTGGTCTGAGCAGGAATCGTTGGACAAGCTACTTCGGGTGCTGAGAAATGGGCCTGGCAAGTTAGCTGTTTCGAGATGGAGAACGATGCATGGTGCCGGATGCATGGTGCCGGCGCCAGTTACCTGATCGGTAATGGTGGTAATGAAGATCCGCTTCGGTTGTTTCGAAAAAGGACTCAAAAGCCAAATGAGTCTCATCGTGTGTTTGGCCTAGAACTGCAAGGTCTCTTACAAAGGGCTAGACCATGATGGCAATTGGATGACCTTCAGTTCCTTGATGACTTGTTCCCGTAATTCATTGAGTTTTTTTTTGTTTTTTGAAAAGTTATTATTTGGGTAGATAATAGTGCAATACATCATCTTCACCTGGTTCGGCTGGCCGTTCTGCCACCAGGGCCCACTATTACAGTCTCAATGATATGAAAAGTGAGTAGGGCAGCAAGCTAATAACGGATCATCAATATATATGTGTAGCTTGTATGGCTATTACAATAGAATAATATAATTTACAATATGGACATAGTAGAATGGTCAGGCTTTAGAATACTAATTATAGGCATGTGTAGGATAAGCATGGTGTTGTTTGCTTATATCGATAGTTGAGCATTGGTGAACCGATCTTTCAGCACCAAGGAACAGTGTGAGAGCGAGAAGAGAACGCTCTCATATATTAAAAGAGTGGGGGATGGGTCGTTATTTACATGGTATTCTATTGTCTGGTAGGATTCTAAACATCCATGAACATTTACAGGATGGAGAGTGATAGCAAGTAGGGGAGTTAAAGGGGGGGGTCGGGATGAGGGATGAGGGTGGAAACAATGTTCATTGAGTGCAACAAAGATGGTGTGGTACATTATGTTATGGGAATTTAGCTCCAGGGGGCATATAGGGTCGTAGACTCCACCAGTATTGTAAGTATTGGTGCAGCTGCTTGCCAGTATGCCCTGTCTAACAAGAGGAAGGATATAATGATTTAATTATTTGTATAACTATATCTTAAAATTTGAGTGGAAATTCCATCCCATTACATTACATTACATTACGGAGGGACTCTGATGAACGAACAGCAGCCTGTGATAGTTGGAAAGCTGGAACTTCTCTCACCGATTTGTTCATGGCCATAAAAGACTATGACAGGAAACGGCATCTGCTATCTTCGAAAGTGTTTTCGAGAACTTCCAGTGTGGTGCAAGACCCACCTGCCTCTGATACAGAGGAAGGTGATTCTGGAAGGGAGGAGGAGATTGGCGCAGTTTCTCAAAAGAACAGCAGCAAATCTTATTCCAATTCCAATTCGAAGCGATATCCGAAGGATGACAGGAAAACACCTCCTGCAACCTCTGGAGCCACAAGCGCACCTTCGACTACATCCTCAACTCCTAGTTCTATGGAAGAACTTCTGTTACGGTTGACTGACTTGATGTCTGGAAATCAGCAACCTGCAGGAAGGAATTCGAAGCCAAAGGTGGATAAAACCACCTGAAAGTGTTATAGGTGTCAGGCGCTGGGACACTTTGCAGCAGAATGTCCAGCTGAGAAGCCGGTACCAAAGCCTGAAGAAAAGAAGACGGAAAACTAGAGGGGGTTGCTCGGGATGGCAATGTGGTAACCCATGAGGTGAATGTGTGCCAGCTTATCACCAACGGTGCAAGCGATGAAGTCCGAGGTACAGAAGAGATTGGAAGCTTGGAGGAGGGACCTGATCAGTTCCTTCCAGGTATGTCCAATAAACCCAGGAAAGAAGACGTCCGAAGAGGGAGTACTGGGGGAGCGACAAATTGGATACAGGAGCTGGAAATGATCAGCAGTGCCCGATTGTCCCCGGATCACCCCTGCTTGAAACATTTGAAGCGGCGGGGGGGTGGATCTTGGTGTCACCAAGGATTTCAAACGCTTTGAACTCCATCAACCCATCACCACTGGATGGGAAAAGGTGGTATTTGACTGTAGCAGTGAAGGGAAGATCTGCGGAGTTTTTGGTAGATACTGGAGCTAGTCACTCCATGATCTCCAAACGATTCCATGATCTTGTAGCTGGTGAACCAGATAACCTCACAACGAGGGTAAAGGCTCATTCAGCCAACGGTAGCTGCATGCAGACGTTTGGTAAAGCGTTTTTTGAAGTCAATATAGGTGGACAGGATTATCTCCTGTCGCCTACTATTGCAGATCTGAGTGATGATGGCATCATTGGATTAGATTCCGCTGCATTGTACGGGGCAATGTTGAAACCTTGTAGGGGGATGTTGAGGATAGAACATCCGTACAAGATGGCCGTACGATGCGTGTTGAGAAAGGTATCTTCTGTAGCCTCGGTGGTACAGATGGTTAAGATACCTCCAGGACAGACATGTGATGTCCTGTTTCCGAGCGACAGTATCTTCCGGGACCAAATGGCGGTGATCGAACCCGACGTGGTGAGATTGGCGTCCATTGGGCTCGAAAGTGCAGATACTTTCGTTGGCAGTGGCAGCAGGAATTTGATTCCTATTTCGAATCCTGGAGGTGAAGTCTGATATCTGATGAAAGGTACTCCCGTGGGGCAGGTGATCGTTGCACAGGCAAGCACCAGTATACTCTCAGAAGATACCAAACCGAACCTTGAAGGGATGTTCGATTTGGGTCCAGAACTCCAGAAGTTGGTGGACGATTCGAGCTTGGTGACGGGGGATCAGAAAGATCAGTTGAGGCAACTATTGATGAAGTACGATGTAGCATTCGGAGAGCCCACTGGGTTGGGCCGAACTGATATGGTGCTACATTCTATCAATACAGACAATGCTGTACCTTTCAAAATCCCTTATAGACGCCTACCTTTGAAGAAGAAATTGATGGACGAGAAGGAAATCGCTGATCAGCTGAGATTAGGGGTGATTGTTCCCAGCACTAGCCCCTGGTCCAGTCCTGTTCAGATGGTAACCAAGAAGGACGGCACAATTTGCTTCTGCATCGATTATTGAAAGTTGAATGGTTGCACAAAGAAAAACTCCTGTCTTCTTCCCCGTATAGATGAGACTATTGATTCCCTGGGCGGAAATCAATGGTTCTGTTCATTTTGGAAAGAAAAGCTCTCTTGTTAGACTTTTCAGAAGATACTACTGGCCCGGTATGAGTAAAGATCTACTTCGGTGGATCTCAACTTGTCCAGATTGTTGTCTTAACAAACCAGGTAAAGGCTTGGGGAAGTTACCACTAACTCAAGAACTGTGGGGAGTGGGGGGTTGACATCATCAGTGGTCTCAGACCTACTCCTGATGGAAACACGCGCATGATGGTAATCTCCGACTACTATTTGAAATACACAAGAGTGTTCCCTCTCAAGGACCATAAGGCCCATACATGTGCCCGTGCATTTGTAAAAGGCTGGGTGCTCCATCTAGGCGTGCCCTTGATGTTGCACAGTGATCAAAGAAGAGAATTCGAATCCGAGTTATGGGCAGCAATGTGTCATAACCTTGCTATATGCAAAACAAGAACGAATCCGTACAGACCTCAGTCTGATGGACAAGTAGAACGGTTCAATAGAACCCTAATACAAGTCCTGAAGCAACAGTCAACAGTCAGATGGATGATTGGGATGAGCAATGCAAATTTGTGGTACATGCTTACAACAGTACGGTGCATGCATCCACAGGTTGTTCCCCCAATCTGTTGGTGTTCGGAGAGGATTTGATTATGCCTGCTGACTTGGTGTTTGGCGTAGCTGGGATAAACGCTGAAATACCATGTCAGGTGATGTTCGTGGAAGCATTTAGGGATCAATTTAAATCCGCTTATGAGATGGTTCGAAGTGAGCTGAGTAAATCTGCATCTTGGCAAAAAGTGGGCTATAATGTTGATTTGAAACTCAGATCCTTTCGAGTAGGGGATGAAATAGTCAGGCTACATGATCCACTACAGCAGCTGAAACTGTCACCAAACTGGGATGGTCCATTTACTGTTGTTCGGATTGTCTCTGAATCCACAGTAGTGCTCAAATCATTGTTGGGGTGCCTGTATAAATCCAATGTAGCTCGGCTGCGTTGGTGGCATTGTGATGTTTCAGCGCATTCGAAGTCTGGGGAGCATTCGAAGTCAAGTGAAACTGAGCGGAGAGCGACCACCCCGGAACGGCGAGGTCCTGGTAGACCTAGGAAACTAGTTATACCTTCGAGTGTAGAGAAACGGTATTGGTAAATTAAAGAGGAGCCGTGGTAGGCCTAAAAAAAATTTACCAATGCTACAAATTTGAGCTTCTGGCAAGAAGGATAAAAAATATGTAAAAAAGTCTCGACAAATGAAGGTCTGAAGGGGAGGAGGGTTGTCCAATTGACTACTGGACATCCTGTCGAATCTTCCCGGAAGACCAGGTCTAAAGAACTCAAGATAGGGTTGAGGCGCAGCCCACGGTTAGGCCAGGGCGCTGCTGTGACCTAATTTGTATACACAACAAGAAGATTCGATCCTATGGTGGTAGTGCAGACCTAATTGCTGTCGAGTAATCAGAGCTAGGGCAGATGCTGGTGAATGAATGTACCAGAGGGTGGCAGACGGATTAATCCGGCAGGTATTCTAATGTTACCCGTAATGACATTTGCCTACACTCCCGAAGAATTCATAATCGGCAGCAGCCATGGCTCTGTGGAGTTGACTCAATAAGGACTACACCCCGGTGAGCTACCCGCTCGATTAGTGGCGGGAAACGCGAGCGTCTCCCGCTGCGTTATCCTTACACCCCCTGTGAGGATCTGGATTTATTCCAAGATGTCGACGACGGGCAGTTCGATAGCGTGCACGAGTCGGACTATGAGTCCGCCTCTGAGTCAACAGGGAGCGCAGCCACTGTTCGAGTGGCTGGAGTAGGCCCCTATTCGTCGGCCGACAGGACGCTAGGGCCATGCCGCCGCCAGCGACGGTACACTTGGGACCGTTGCCTTGGCACAACACCCCAAAACGTGAGGCTTCGAAGGACATCGAAAACTCCATGGAGCTGGACCCGGCAGGCGACCTGGAGGAGTACGAGATGCCGGAGATAAGCCAAAGGGTGCCTATTCAACCTGTATCCGACGCAGAAATGGAGGAGGCTGTTCGTAGATCGATAGCTCAGGAGCAGCTGATGGAAGTGTTGGAGTGTGAGCCCCCCTTCCACCCAACCCAAATGGCGATGGTGTTGGAAAGATTGGAGGAACACGAGTTCTACCACCACGACCGGATGTGGCTCTAAAGCTACGAGGGGGTCATTCGTGGCGCCTACAAGAATGACATTTTTGGCCAAATCTTGTTAAGTTGTGGTAAAGACTTTCGAATCCTCCAACACGTCCCACCAACCGAGGAACCGGCCTCTTCGAGTGATGGTAGCACCAAGTGCGCCAAGGGGAGGAAGAAACGGTTCACTAAACATAAAAGTGACCGCAGATCCTCCCGTTCGAGTACCCCTCGAGCCACTCCACCATCCAAAGCGTCTGAGCCTACTCCGGCTCAATTCGAATCCTCTTCGAGTCCTCCGGAGTCGACCCCGACCCCATTCGAAGAGTCCACTCCTGTGACTGAGACTGTTAAGTCTCAATTCGAATCCCTTCCAGAGACTCCGGGACCCTCTCCGGTCCCCATCGACAGGTCCTCAGACCTCTTCGAGTCCACACCCATGGATGTTACCTCCAGTACACCGGAGCAAGCTGAGCAGGAAGCTCGCTATGCTCAGGTGATGAAGGAGTCTGACGAGTTGAGTGCGGCAAACGAACAATTGCGACAGACCTTTGATGACATGAAGTCTGCTCGAAGAGCTCCCCTCACTCGAGCTCAGTCCCGGAAGAATCCCATGCCGAAGAAGGGATGTGCCGTGGCTGACTCCTTAGTACCTAATTCGGATGCTGATGAGGGACAGTTCGAGTAACCCAAAAGTCAACGACAGAAGGCGAAAAAGGCTGAAGCCCGACAGCCCTGTGTTCCTCACCTCCTACCCCTACAGACTACGGCAATTAATATGTCTCCTACTGTGAGGTTGGTGGATGTGGTTTCAAAGAGTGAGGTAACTACAACTTCTTCTCCTTCGGCTCCCCCAAGAAAACCGGCTAAGGCTCCAACGCAAGTTCCTACACCTGCACCTCCAGCAATGCCCCCTGCATTCGAACCCCTCAAGTCCTGTAATTCCTCCCCCACCAGCAGCCGCAGCAGCAGCAGTAGGAGATCGCCAAGATGTGCCCAACTCTAGAGCAGAGGACATAATTTGGCGCAACGCTGCTGCAGGTTTCAAAAAGTTCAAACCTGAGTGCATTGAACACTGCAAACTGTCACGGGGGGTGTACTCCTGCCCTGAGGAGAAGGACTGCGATGGATTAACGGACGATGAAGAGTGGATGAAGTTGAGTACCGGCTCTCCCAGCTCTTTTCGGTGGACTGAGAACTGGTTTAACCGTCTCAGTGATCGGAAGCACTTCCCCGAATCGTTTTATAATCATGAGGGCCGCCCCAAGATCAGGTGGGCCATGTCAAGGTACCGACTGGGGGTGAATGAGGAGTGTCCGTTCGATTTGTGCATGTACTACTTCAAGCATAAAAATCGTCCAAAGCCAACTCCGCTTCAATTCATGCGACACCTGGTCGAGTGCCACATGCATCATCGGGCGCAGTATGTCTGCACTGATTCGGGGAAGAGCAACCAGAAGTGTCATGGGATTCGTACCTTCAGGAGAGGAAGGATGATCGAGCATCTCATTCAGTGCCATGGCCAATTCTGAACCCGAATGCAAGAAAGTGAAGTCGGAGGACCCTTCTCCCCGAGCTCCAACGCCAGGGAGAGGAAGGGCGGTAACCATCGAGCAACGGTCCCCACTCCAGGGGTTGCGACCCGATTATGGTCCAGACTTTTCGGCACCAAAGGGTCGCTCTTCTCTTCAAACCCTTCGTCCACTGACCCCTGGGAACTTGGCCAGTATAGGTCTGAGTACCCTTTGATGGACCCTCCTGGTCCAGAGCAACAAACCCAGAGGGATCCCTACAAGGATCTCCCCTCGCTTCTTTGCGTGGAAGACGCCCTCCATCGACCAGACTCCAGGAACTTCGAAATGATCGACTCCGAAAACTATGTCCTACCTGGGAAACAGGACATAATGGTGACAGCGACCAATTAACACCCCCCAGGTAGTGAAAAGGACCAGTTCGGAAGTGTGCAGCTCCAGTGTGAAGGTTTGGCCTAAAACCCCTGCCTCCACAGTGACTTCAAAGTCAGAATATATGGACGGCAAGACTGTGGTGGACCCAGTCCCAATTACTACTTCGAACCCTGTCACCACCACACCTACTACGACTATTCCAGCGGCGGCATCAAAAACAGTCGCCACTACAGCAACATCGACAACCACTACCTCAGCCACGGTGCCCCTCAGACCCGCGGTGAGAGTAGAGGAGGAGAAGGCACCAACATCCGTCAATCCGGAGGTGTGGTACAAACTTATGGTCAGTGGCGAGCACCTTTGACCCGCCCTCCACATCCCAAAGGACTACTTCGAGCCTGTGAAGGCCCCTGATGCCGTGGTGCATACGGAACTATATACCCGGTGGCTGCTCGAGCAGCAAACCATCATGAAAGAATGTGCCACTTCGATGGGGAAGGTGTCTGCGGACTATGCCATGGCCATGCAGGGCAAAGAGGTGGAACATTTGAGACAGATCTTCGAAAAACAACGGATCAAAGATCAGCCAGAGCCGGGCAAGGTGGCTGAGCTCACCAGTAGGCTGGGTAGGGCGAAGCAGGAACTCAAAACGGCCCGTGCCTTTCAAAAGGCAGCGGAAGACACCCTGGAGGAGCAGGCCGCTACGATGAAGGCCTTAAACGTCAAGTTTATCACGGTGTTCGGGATCGGACTCACTCAATGGAGTGGAACTCTCGAAGAGCTCCAAGCCATCGTTAAGGACTTGTAAAGTGTTTGTGTGTTCGATTGTACCTTATTACTTGTGTGTATTATGTTTTGATGATGTCATAAAAACCCATTGTGTTTGTAATTACAAACGTCCATGATTGAAATCATGATTCGAAAATGATAACCAACTATAAGGAGTGTGTTCGGTATTACTGTCATATAGGAAATGTCTTTGATTTCTGCATTTGGTGGTAAAAAAAATTCTCACACTTCGAAAGTTCCAAATGGGAGTTGTATACCGTCTACTATGAGCTGTTACCTATATGGTACCCTCATAATTTGAATCAACGACTGTAAATAGTATTCGATATCTACCTTCATGTCCAAGATATTTTTTTTTGGGAAATGTTGATTGATATTAGAATTTCGAAACAATATCCGTTCTTGTAGTGTTAAAGTATATATTATGTTACCTCAGGTATAACATATCATAGGTCATTCCTTGTTCGAGTAATAATAACTTTCACACTTATGTTGGTTTCATGTGTTTTGAATTTTACAATAGGACATATAATTACATCTCCAGGGACGGTTCGCCCATATAACTGTTTTCGAACCACTACTTCTGTGTTAATCCGTCCTAAAAGTCACATAATGTGCATTCTTACCTACCCAAAAGTGTAATAATAAGTAAATCCATGTTATTATCGATCTCATCAAAACCAAAAAGCTGTGATCTAGGTAGTTAAGTAAAGTAGAGTAGCAAAACATATATTCATATCTTTATTAAAGATGGATACTAACGTATCTATCTTGTCGTTATTGATGTTGGATCTATGAGATCCCTGTTATGTACATAAAATGTATTTAACGTTGTTTAATGTAAAAGGTCAAACTCAACATCCAGTTTCCACATGTTCAGATGGAGCATATTCGAACCCTTCAAATCAATACAATTGATGTCATTATGTACACTGATATTATTCTCCTATGTTTGAATCGTATATTATATCAGATGTGTCACACCTAGTTATAATCTGGTGGGGGTGATGTGGGACACGAATAATACGTGTATATATGGGTTTGTGGAGTCAGAGCGGGAAGTGCCTCCTTCGGACACTAGGTGGCAACACCTAGGCCATGTCCCTTCGATTATCTGGTAGCGGAGCCAGGCAGGGCACCCCAGACGGCGCGCCGGTGGAGTGCCATGTCGACACTGCTTGGTCCGCGCTCAGGGTATATAAGAGGCCGAGGTTGGCTACCTCAGCGAGTTTGTCCCAGGACGAGCTCAGACCCACACATTTCGATACCTTCGTTACCTTTTCGATTACGGGGCACCTACACCCCTCCCACTCTCTGGCTCCAGCCATGCTGGCTCAGGGCCAGATCATCCAGCTTTGCTGACTTTGATCTCAAGGTAGAACACTGTACATCTTCGAGTTGGTTATGTAACTGAACCGAGCAAACCTTTGTGTACTTTGAGGCTGTGATCGTGACTGAATAAAACCTGTTGCATTCAAACCAAATTTGGAACCTGTGTTTGTGTGATACTTCCACAACCCCTACAATAGCAAACTTACTATTGGTAATACATGTGCGTAACACCAGCTATGTACTTGACACACTGTAGACTGTAGAAACTGTAGACTACACTGTAGACGTATTTGAGGCACACATGTAGAGAACTAGAGTGGTAATGAAGTATAATGTCGTGTATTGTGTGAAACCTCTACTGTCTTCTGTTAAGCTATAGATACACAAAGGAACAGTAATGGAATTCCAAACTTCGAAAAATTTACATATTTACATAAATCAATCTTTATTATTAAAATAAAATGAATCTTTGAATAAGATGACACACCAGATCCTACCAACCACACCTTCAGTGCTGAATCACTATGGCCTCTGACTTTTATGAAATGAAAATCTGGACCTCGCATATTTATTCTCTATTCCTTTAGAAATACATGCACTGACTAAGAGACAACTTAAGTTTTTTTAAATCTGAATATTAGACTAACATTTAATTAACTGGACATTGTTTAAAGGACCTCCTGTGGGTATGAATCTATGAAGTTGACCTAGCTATAAAACTCACAGAATCAGCCAATCAGTCAACAGTAACCCAGAAAAAAGCTTAACTGTTCAGATCTGCGTGTACATTTAGTAGCGGAGGCAAAACACACGGTCCAACCTAATTGAGTATTTATATTTGAATGATCTCATTTTATGAGTGCATAACAAAAACGTTAAACCTATTATAAATGTAACTTTAACGTATGGAATGTAATGTAATCCATTATTATAGTATGAGATTACTTTACATCTTTATTTCTTCCTTTACATTCTTTACATCACTACCTGGACATCATCTACCAGGGCCAAAACGTAAGTAGATATTTTAATTGGGTGCATTTGCCCTGGCTATCACATGCATATATGATGAAAAGCCTGTGCAGGGGGTATGATGTATATAGCTATGATGGTGACAGGATATGAATTCTTCAGGCTGCATCATTAAATGCATTATGCTAAATCTTGGCAGACATATGGTATTTCATGATAGGTTAGAAAAAAACCAACGATTTCCATATTTAATAGCATGAATCTAAATAATTGTATTGCCGTCAATGATAATAGTAAAGCACCAGCCATTGATCAATTTATCTTATCGTTTATTGCCTTGACATCTTATCTTTAAAAGCCTACATTCAAGACTGCAACAATTTGTATGTGAAACCAATTGTTTGCAATACCAGATTCCCACACATGATTGGACTGATTGGGCTAGTTATTCCTGCATGTAAGCCTTCGTATAATCAGTGACGTGTCCAGAACAAGGCAGGACTGTACCATCATAATGATATGGACTTCAATTAGGGTCGCTAGTGTAAACTATGATAAGGGTGTATCAGCTCCAAATAATTCTACACCAGCAATGTAGGCTCCTGTAAAGAACGACTAAAGTGCACCATATAATGACCATTAGCTTAACATTATGGATACAAGACACATACATAACAGACACATAATGGCTTTGAGCTGAGTCTGACGTTTTGCATATTTGTATCGCCCCTATATCACCCCTGTATCGCCCTATGCTGCTCCTGTATCACCCCTATACCAAACCTGATACACCCTGAGTCACCCCTGGAAGGGAATGCCCTCTAATGTGATGCTGAAAAGAATGTTTATGTTAGACTGATCTCATCGAAGTGTATAACATAAATCATATTGCAATCGTAAATTTGGAAAAGCAATGGATTACACTATAACACCTCATCCGTTCTTCCTTTGTCATTGCATGTTTACTTCATTGCCTGGACGTCATTCACCAGCAACACCACCACCACTAGTAGGTAAGTGGATATATAGATTGGGTATATTTATAAGGGGGGAAGCTTATTCAGCCAAATTGGCCGCACAATAGCCGCAACCAACTTAAAAGATACTATCCATCACAAGGAACAAGAATCTGGCATTTCTTTTTAAAATTTGAGATTCCTAACCCCTAAAATCCTTCTCTAGGTTTGAACTTCTTCCTAGGCTTGTCCTATACTTGAACCAACAATAGAAACTGATATAGATGCAATGTACGAAGTCTGTGAACCATCTGGTTAAATGTTGTAGAATAATTGATAATATGTTTTAGGTAGAATATATGCTAAACCCGGTGACTTCACAAATAGTATTTGAAATCCACGATGTGACCTACTTATATGGAATCTGAATGAATCTCAGATTACCCCAGTGTACCCACTGTGTACCCTACACAACTCACAATGTACAAAAGTCAGTGACTTCAAAATATAAAACAATAATCGACGAATTCAAGGATCAGTGATTTTGAACTTCTCTAGATAGGATGCGATAGGATACTTCAAAGTAGAGACTGCCCAATCAAAGAGATCATGATTAAAGATATACACCAGGGTTCGGCCAATTATGATCTACCCGTAATTTCTCTCAAATACTCTAGAATATATGAGTTTGATATGTGATGATTAATAAAAGCAAAGAGATCAATACCTCATAGTGCTAGGTTATGATGTAGATTATAATTCACTCATTCGGTACACCTGAAGCCTTCTTCATGCATCCCCTTTAAGGGAGATGGTGTTGCCATGAGCATCTGCCATGATCAATGTGGCATGGGAGGCTCCTGATTGGATAACTACCCGGACAAAAAATCGCATATAATCATCTGATCCCACTTGATCTCAATTCTAAAGGAACAAAATCTGGGAGTCCTTCGGGATATTAATGATAGATGGTGGCTTAGGCAAGGTGATGGCCGAAATGTTGTATAACACCTGACACACCTGCAAAGGGTACACATCCCCCCCCCCCATACTTAATTTTGAGATACACTCTAGTGTCGACAGGCCCCATGATGTGATCCCATGAATAGTAGTTCTGCACTTATAAAGACACAATTATGTACACACACACACGCCAAACCCAAAATCGTCACCATTACATAGAATCCCATTGCCAAATAGGTGGTCATGGACGTGTCCCTGGATAAGGCAAATCTTAGACAAATTTTCTGCCAATTACATAATGTTTGAATTTCATCAAGGCAAATTTAATACCCACAATATTTTGATCTGTCATTGAATAATTTCTTTCAGCTTAACTCAATTTCTGCCCGTATAATTATGCCACAGGATGAGAATTCTCGTCCTTTTCTAATTGTGAATTACAACATCCCGCAGCAAAATTTCAGCTGTCAGTTGCGATTGTGAATGGTTTTGCAAAATTTCAGCACAGCATCTTCAGCTATAGATTTTCTAATTCTATCAAATGCTTGCTAATGTTCCTCTTTCCATGCAAATTTAATTTTAGTATTTCTTTTTGTTAGCCAATATATGGAAAAATGCCTGATAGTATGTTGCGAGACCATTAAATGATTTTACTTGTTTTGGCGTTTAATTAATGTGACCTTATTAGGATTTGGATGTATTCCCATCATCAAACCCCAAAAAATGGTATAGTTTATAAGCAAAATAATATTTTGCCTCATGGATTTTATATTTGCCTGCCTGTATGACTTGAAAAG
Source organism: Harmothoe impar (assembly GCA_947462335.1). Taxonomy (NCBI): domain Eukaryota; kingdom Metazoa; phylum Annelida; class Polychaeta; order Phyllodocida; family Polynoidae; genus Harmothoe; species Harmothoe impar. The sequence continues at coordinate 26,944,669 of OX381717.1, forward strand.
ACTGTACAAATCTGATAGATGCTCCTCCCAAGTGGGCGATGCAACTTTGATACCGTCAACATATACGAGACAAGATGGGTAAATGTTGCACAATGTAGCTATAGACGGCCTATCTAATAATGACATAAACATCACAAATAGATGTAGTGATGTAAAGAAAAAGAGCTGGTGGCTCCCCCTGTCGTCAATACCTTGTTAGTCATATCCAGATAGGCCCATGGCATAGTTCTATTTCTCCATGTTTTACCTGGGGTTGCAAAGCTGTTAAATTTCTATATCTGTCCCTAAGTGGTATTTGTAAAAATCCTGAATATGCCTCCAAGTCCCACTTTATTTAGAGTATTATCAATTCTAGGAAAATTGAAAGTTTGATTGGAGGTACAATGTATGACAATATAGTGTTACAGTATCTTTGATGAAGAGATTGTGTTTTGTGGACACTTTGTGATGTTTTTGTGTGGATAAAGTGTGATTTGTGGACACATTTTGATGGTTTTGTGTGGACAAAGTGTGTTTTGTGGACATCGTGGCACGCCCCATTTTACACAATATGGTACATTCATACTTCTATGCAAGTTGTCACTCACACCAACAGTATTATGCATAGACTTATCTGAAACTATAATTAACTATCGGGAAGATAGTACATCTTGGTTTGAAAGTTCATCCTCATTCCCGAGGTCTGTTATCCCCTGTGGTCGAGGATGAGGATGACCTTGACCTAAAGGAAATCGTTAGTACTGATGACGTCAGACAGCTGGTCGGCAAAATCAATATTGACAAATCCTGTGGTCTTAAGGATATCAATAGTAGAGTTATTAAAGATGCAATGTCATGTCTAATACGGGAGGTCACATTGATGTTCAAAAATTCATTGTCCAGCGGTACCTTCCCTGCCTCGTGGTCAAAAGGACTGCTTATCCCCATCCCCAAAAAAGGTAACACAAAAAACTGGCGACCCATCACCCTCCTACCCCCCCCCCCCCGGTAAACTGCTTGAGAAATTAGTACACAAAGTTTTGTCAAACCATCTGGAAACTAACCACATCCTGAACAAAAACCAATATGGTTTCTGGCTCGGTTTGGGGACCTCAGACGCGGTATTCGCAGTAGTAGAGGACCTTTTTGAGGCAAGAGATGAGGGCAAGGTCACTGCTGAATGCTTTGTCAATTTTTGCAAGGCCTTTGATAGTGTCCACCACCCATCCCTTATACACAAAATCCACCGCTTGAACATCCATGGCTCCCTGAAAAAATGGCTGACTGACTACCTTTGTCACCGCTCCCATGAGACACAATAACCATGCCTCCTGTTTATAAGAATATCATTCTATTCACATGTTATACCAATAATTATCCAATCACAACCACGCCTATAGTATCACACGAGAGCAAGGCATTTAATCTGTGTGGTGCGCGGAAGACTGTCACCTAGGGACGATTGCGGACCAATACACTTGAAACTTAAACTTAATATATAGGGTTGTGCGGAGTGAGGAGAGAGGGGGGAGTGATACTACAAGAAGAACTAAAATAAACTAGGATTTTCTGAGCCTTTAGGTAAGGCTCCACTGACCGATTTTATTTACAAATCGGTTCTATTCTCACAAAGCTGACTCAAGTATACATAATATGCAGGGAGATAATGTAGACCCTGCTATAGGTTTAAAAATACTGTTCATATTTATAAAGAAGTGGACAATAGAAATTCCAAGGCTATATAACAAGATTTAGGTCCGGAGTTTGCATCTTTGGTCGATGTTAACCCCTTGTCTCATTTCAAACAAGTTTGATTTTCTATTTGTCTGATTCCCCACTGTCCACATGGGTCTAATCAGCCGATTTTGGCACAAGTCATATCAGAAAAGGCCTTTGGTTTTACCTGATCAAACTGTATAGACCTGTATGATCGGATCGTGAGAATTACCCCAAAAAATCAGTTAGTGGAGTTTTGACTTAATCAACCAAAAACTATTGGCAGACCTGTGTTCCATATTATGACCTTTGACATCCTGATCGACAATCTGGTTATTCCGTTTCATCCAGCCTGCAAGTCTGATGATGCTGAACCTGATGCTCGTAAGTAACAAGAACCACATTTCATGTTTGAACTCTCATCATAGATCTCCATGTAAAAAAGGTATGGCACTATAGGGTCTTGCCAGACCCCCACTTCCAAGGCATATTATCAATATTAATAGGAATGGTGCACATTTTGCATGCATAATTAACTGGGCCTTGCAATCGCGTATCTCTGTTTATGATGAAGCTCAGAATATAATCAGATATGTAATCTTGGACGTTAACGTAAGTGTTAAACATATTGGCTTGATGTAGGGTAACTTATCACTCAATAATCCATGTATCTATTTACTACCTGAATATTAATAATGGGTTAACTACAAGGTGTGTAATGTCTGAATCATGGTACATCAATAATCTGTAATGGCCACCGTCCACAGAGCAAAAATCGACCGTATATCAAGAAAATTGCCACACATTCCCTATGTAAATTGCGTATAGGATGGCCGTAAACGGCCGATTTATGCTCTGTGGACGGTGACCCTTAGGTTCTTCTATATAGAATAAACTAGTTACTTCCTATTTTGTTCTTTACCTATTTAAAGCGTGCGATCCCAAAACTGGAGAAGCAGGCGGTGGTAAGCAATGTTTTCTATTTCATATTCACCAAATCATTATTGTCAACTTTAACGTCTTTACAATAAGACCAATAATATAAACGACCCTAAAACTATTCTCCCTCCAGAACTCCATGATAGGTTATGATGCAACAATTCGATTTCCGTTTGTGTTTTTTTCACATTTCCATCAAATGGTTTTCTGCGTGTAAAACAATAACCGGCATAAAATTATTTACCATCAGTGAGATAGGAATTAATTGGTTTATAAGTTGAAGTATGATTCATCGACAGGTATTATCAGGATACATCATTGGTATCACTTAAAATTTACAGGAAACTCCTTAGAATGATAAATTTGACAAAGGAGAATAATGTAGTATGTACCTCCACCTTATGCCCATCCGTCACTACTCGTTTGAGTGGGCACAGGCTGTGGTTGCCGGATATGAGAATAGGTGGAATACCATATAATAGCAAAACCCACAAAAAGGTTGAATGCAATGGTTGATAATAAAGTGACTCTTTGCTGAATTTCTTTGATACGTTAAAGACCCTGTCGCGCCAAGTTGAAGATTTGGATTATTATGATTTATTACACATTGTAGTCCGAGTCCAAATCTCCAAAAGATGCTTAACACAATAATAGGTGATCAGAGCTTAATTGGGCTCATTAAGCCTCATTAGTATCTACACTTGTATTCAAGTATACAAAATATATACTAGTAGATTAACCCTAAATAACCCTTTTGAAACACCGCACTAAGATAACAAACTTAGATTCCCTAAAATCTAAATATGTTTATTCAAGAGGGTTCTAAATTCTCAGAACTTAGATACCACAAGTAAATCAACAGCGTCTCCTTCAACAAGAACCATTATTTTTGTATTACATATTACATGCGTCATGTCTCCATGGTGTACTTATTATCTTTTATCTACCACATTTCATGAAACTCTTATGTCTCCCATTTATCCAGACATTCTCATGTATTTTGTGTATGCCCTTTACTGCAAGAATATTTTATCCATGGATTTGCTGGTACTTTATTCGGACATGAATTTTGTGTACACATTGTTAATCTTGATACACGCAACACAAATCGTAATTGTCGTCCGACTTAAAGTAGTAAATAAAGATGATCTTGTTCTTACAATACAAATTGCAAATGACGTGTATATATTAATGGAGTTATGGTCTTCATTTGTTATTTCAGCTGGTTCATGCCAAGGTAAGCCAGTTTGCATGCATGACAAGCAGATGAATATTATATCAACATTGATCCCACATGTTTCAGCTTAACATGACTTTTCATGGATGTAAGGAAATCCCTTACGGTTGGTTATTATTTCAACTACCAATAGTTCTTATTGATTCTCCCTTAGGCCAAAAAACAACTTGTGTTCAGGTATCCTGACCGAGCCTATTTCTTTGCCCTACCCAACCCTTTTCCTTTATTTTTTGGAAGTTTTCTTTTTTTGCTACCATAAAATATTTTTTTTGACTTAATTCTATTTACTAAGATTATAAAAAAGGGCCTTGTCAAAACCAGCCATACGTCAAAAAGCCAAGACCACCATCTAATATAATTATATCATTGTTTGCAATAGCAACTACACGCCTGTAGATTTGATTATGTGAAAAGTCATTATGTCTATATTATTTTTATTCGTTTGTTGTCGCCAGATACTTTGCGATCTATATACACTTAAATCTACTCTCTGTTTGCAAGCATTATCTAAATACCTGTTACTATGGATTATTTCATTAAACACATCCATACGGAAACGGCATTGCGGCATGCCCTAAACGTTTATGGGAACTACATAATTTATCGTGGAACAAATGAATAACAGCAACAAATTGACATAATGTTTTTTTCAGAATCTGAGGAAAGCCTTGTCTGCAAGCCACGTAAGTGTAGTTATTCTACCACGTTATCTGTTATTCTTAATTATAAAATATGATTTAAGAAACCAATTACCCTTATTTGGCTACCTTAAATCTATCTGGTAGATGACCTGATCAGCAATTAGAAGATAACCTTGTCTATATATTTCTGGGGCCAATTTTTCAAGTCTGTAACATTTATACGGCTTCATATCGTTTAATATTAGGCCACACTTTTTTTTTGATTTGGGTTACGGGCCCGCCGCACTAGGAAAGGCCAAAATCGGAATAAAAATAAAATTTGGAATTTACTTTTTTTTTTTATTCCCTCCGGTCTCTATTCCAGAGAAAACAAAATAAAGAAAAAAATAAAAGATATGTAGTATGATACACCAATGGAAAGCTAAAATAGACAGGAAAACAACCATCTACCTTTCATTTAGGTAAAATGGGAATACAAATTTTCTTAACTTTTGAAGTACTTTTTTTCAATATTTCTGTTCACTTAGAAAATATTGTATCTAAAATATTGGATCGTCCTTTCTTTAGTGGATTTTTATTTTATTTTTCCCTCCATCATTGGGATATTGAAACTTTCCGTATAGCAAATAAATAAAATACTCATGGGCCAACTTTTATTTAATTTTTTATTTCTTTTATTTCGTCCTCCGTGCGTTGATAAATAATTGAGGAGTCCATTACCCAAAAAAAGAAAAGTGTGGCCTTACCCATTTACTATTCATTCAGACCATACAATTAGATTAGGCAATTCATAAGACCCTTATATAATGCTATATCGTCCACGTGAATTGCAGCCCAAGATGACCACCCCCTTTCGTACAGAGCTGTATTCTGGGGCCTATGCCCTAGTAGCAAACACGGTGCGCCCCTGGACGGGTACAGACCGTGTTTGCAATTGTGCATTGGCTGCCTTAAATCTAATTGGTAGATGGCCTGATCCGCAATATGACGGGCACAAGTACAGAATGCCCAATCTTAAAAGAAAAAATATCTGAGGAGTTTGCATGCATGGCAAGCTTTGGGTATCAGACTATCAATTATGTATTTTTGAATATGAGGCCTGGTAAAAACCTAGAGCTGGTCGCATGCGTTGGCATTAGAAAGGACCCACATTCGCCACACTGGACCATCTGCCGGACCTGTGACATGGGAAATGTCCGGCAGGACTTAAAAAAAGACTGTATTGTATAATGCTGTGTGGACCCTGGCCTAATCATGACCCCTGCTCTGAAGGATTCACCTATAGTTGGACGACAGGATTCACCTATAGATTGGCAGCTTTATGCCTTGTGAAATGTCACCATTCATCTAAAACTATAGGACAATACAATAAAACTATTGCCTGTAGTAATATTTGATAGTTAGAGAATTCATACGGAACGATTTTCAGATTATTTGGACATTTGGCCATAGTGCAATCGGTTCCCATTGAGAAATGGGCCCCTGACAAGCTTGGGTTGACCTTATTAAGGTGAGAGAATCTGGCAAAAGGGATATATCCATTTTTGAAAGAAAATCACAGAAAATATCATTCTAATTCATATCAAATGACGGGCTTCAGGATGGTAATCGTAATGTTAGAGTTCGTAAAATAAGCATATATTATTTGCGACTTGTCACAGTGTGTCATGATTATGTGTTGTCCAGATTCCATTTTACACAGCTTCCCAACCTTATTCAAATTACATGCTGATCTTTTCAGCAATTTCAGTGTATCCATCAGCATTCATTCCATAGTGTCTATGACTTTCGATTTTAACGGCAAATGTTGTTACAATGTATCTTTCAGTTGCCATGTCTCCGAAATTACACCTATTCTAATAATAAGAGCCAGCTGGATTGGTGGAGAAGTTAGAATGAATAGATAGTTTGCAACAAAAGTCGATGGACAACCTGCAATTTACTGGACACTATACGTGATGAAACTTGAAAGTTGAAGATCAAAGTTTTGATGGAGTTTTGATGAAGATTTGGATGAATTGTTTACATGTCTTCCCGGCATTCAATTTTCTTAAATGTCCATGTATAGCCATAAAAGAAAGAACATAAAAATACTTGGGTTAAGTAAATGTTAACGAGAGGACCCGTCTCAAAGGAAATCTTATTTTGTCTGAACTAATTGGTAAGAAAATTGAACTAAAATCAAGCAATGTTACTATGCATCAGGGACATTTTATTAGGGAATTGCAGGGTACAGCCGAAAAGCAACATAGTCTAATTCTTTATTGTTTCTTTATAATCAGCACCGCGTAAGTATCTAGTTATTATGGCTCTGATAAGTAACGTAGGCTTGTCGTTCATGATCTAATCCAGGCTAATCCAACCCGTGTAGTCACATTATCACTGTTGCACATTTGTCGACAGGAAATCACTGCTACACTTTCATAACAGTGTGTTACGTTTACACACTTATCAACATGCTTTTCTGCAGCCACTTTTAACACACATTTTGGTGTAACACACTACCCACTGCACACTCATTGCCAAAAGTGTGTTAATCTCAAAATGTGTTGCAAATATGTGTGTGTAACTCCTTATGCGTGTTCCCGCAACACACTGTTCTTGGAGTGTAATCTAACTATTATCCTAGCTATGTGAGTGTTACGTGTATTTTCTTACATACTTACCGTGACAATAGACTTAACCAACACTGAACACTACACACAAACGTTTATTAACACAGGTTTGGATGTCAGCCTTTGGCTCATACCGATGTATATTAGGGAGCATTCATTATATGCCAAGGGGTGCAAATTTATGTTGGGGAGGGGTATTTTTTTAGGGGTATTTGGATGAGGGGGGTCTCTGTTCTCAAACTATTCTTAGGGGGGCCTTTTCCCAACCTATTCTTTGAGGGGGGGGGGGTCATTATTTTAAGGGGTATACTTTTGTGGAAGGGGTATTCTTTGAGACACCGTGACGCAAATTTACTTGACTTGTGTCGCAAATTTTGGTCATAGCGACACCAGAACTGCTAAATGTTGTGCCTACCCATCAACACTGAATGATTCACTACATTTCTTTTCCTAAAACAACAGATACTGTATTGTCGCATTTTGGCGCCTATTGATTTAAATACCCGTTTGACCTGCATTGCCTATTTGAGGGAGGCACCTATCATTTTGAGGTGTATTTCTGGGGAGGGAACATGAATTCAACACTAAAATATGAGTACAGAATCTAAGTGGTGTAAACAACAAAGCCTCAAGTATGTAGCTAGATGAATGTTTTCATGGCACAAAAATATGACAGTATAGTATCTGAAATAGTTTGTGTTGATTAGACTTTATTTTTCCCCTACTATGTTGTGGCAGCATAGAACATCAAAATTCAGTGGTGATGAGGACCGTATTCTGGCATGCCCATAAAGCTTATTCAAAACCCAGTGCTCAAATGCAACGGTATACTGTAGTAGGAATAATTGAGGGATTTTTACCTCCGAAGTGGTATTCCAGAAACAGGCTGACATGCAAGTTGCAGTTCTAGCCTACCTCTTGGATTGAACGCTGAGGTCACTCTACCAGTCATAATGCACACGCTTCCACTGAGTCTTTTTCCAAACCCTGCTAGATGGGCCACAGTGTACTGATTGCAGAGCTCCCGAGGCTTTTGGAATAACTTCACCATCTCCCTCATAGCTCTCTGCTTCTTACATATTTTAGGCCTTATGTATAAACAGTACATGCATAGAGTAAACATGATCATCCCACTATAAATGGGTATACCAAATCCTTGGGATGTAACAAATGGCCACTAGATCCACAAAAGTTTCTGCTGTGAATGCAGCTGTCTAGTATAGCAAGGATGTCTTCCTACTATATGAAGCCTAAGATTGTTAGAATTACCATTTTCTGAAAGTTGACAAGAGTTAAAACATAAAAATATCAGTATTGTGGTGATTTTCAATGTTCAAAGTCAAATCTTGTGAGCTTGGCTAAGGTCATGAATATTGATCTTGATGATATTAGGCCTAGATACCTGTCTCATGTCAACATTTCACCACTGTAGCTTTTGCAATTGGAAAAATATAGGGGTAAATGTGTTTTAAAAGAAATCTCAGTTGAACTATGGAAACCGTCCAAAATGGCAGTGTTTGCACCATTTTCAGCAGGTGTAACATCCAGATTCTGAAAGCCCATGAAAAATTCTCACATATGTCAGATTCGGCTGGGGTAGATTCCAAATCTTGGGCCTTAGGCCAAAAAAAAAGGTTACCCGACCTTACACTACAAAACAGGGCCGACCCTGAATTTTTTGATCCAATTTTGAAAGTTGATTTGATAGTCCACTAGTCAACAATGTTGTCAGTGAGTCGATGCTGACGTTTACGAGTCATTTTTTTACCCTACCTGACAAAAGAGCGCTGACAATGGAAATTGTTATCGAATTAATATTCAAGGTAATTTTTGGGCTATTTCAGAGTCAAGTTGCGGCATGTGGGCGTTAAAGATTGCAAGCCAATGTTTGGCTACTTTTCAGGCCAACATTAAAAAAAATATATATATATATATATACGACCTACCATACCTAGATTTTCAAACTATGTAACCTGAAACACACCTTTTTTTTGGCCTTTGCCACCCCTTTATAATTTGTTTGATGGATGGGAATCACGTTCTTGCATCAAACCTGTTCTAGTTACGCTGATCATTCATTCTTCAATTCATGTTGAGTAAAAATACCCAAACAAAAATACGTTTGAGATTCTGGATTTATTTACAAGGATACTATTGGTATATCTGGTGACATTCTGATTGCCACTCTGGTTCTTCTTTTTCCTTTAGATTGTGAAATTGCGGATCGAGGTAAGTAATAAGAACCATATTAGATCTCATCACACTGTATAAAGAAACATTGTAACTAGAAAAATAGTTTTACCGGGTAAGGTATTGCGCACGTGCCAAAGCGTGTCTCCTTCGTTTTTTTGGTTCAAAGAGGCAATGCTTCATAGAATCTTATAAGCAGTTAGTTGTCGATCAGCGCTAATTTTTACTATGAATCTTTTATATTTACCGTATTCGACATAATAAGTGCCTTTTAGGGGGCATTTATAGACTAGAACAAAGGCTCTTATTTCATGATTTTGGAAACAGTTAAACTCTTAAGTACTAAAACGCCCTAAGAATTATATCATAAGTGCCCAGGGCGCTTATTACGTCGAATACGGTATATGAGTTTTAATTGTTATTGTTAATACATGATTGTTAATTGATAAATGATTGGGTCTAGTTTCAATTGGTTGTCCATTATCTATGCTATCTTCATTATATTTGCTCATAGAAGCTTAAAGATCACAGAAAGCTGCAACTTGGTTGGCCGGGTTCTTACCCATGCATGTAGTAAAGAGCTACGGGGTTTGAAATTCTTGGCTTCTGTACGCCAGTGACAATTGTATATCAAGGTTGTTAAAAGACTGAGTGGTGGACAGCATGAAGCTGACTCAATATAATTATATAACTGGGGCAAAGGTAATGTGTTATGGGGCTTTGGCCTCCTAGACATTCAGTATTTGGGAGGGGCAAAAGTCCCTCGTTGTTCTCTTCACTTATTACGTAAGCTGTGAGGAATAAATAATTGTGACACGATCTGCGAAAAGGGACTTTAGTGCAGAGGTAACTAAGGTCCCTATTCCCAGCACAATTGTTGATATCAATAACACGTTTTGTATGCATATTACCAATGGTCTCGATTATCACTATTCCTGATGATAAAGCTCACTCAAGTTGATTAAATATGTATACATAATGCTGGACTGGAGTTTAGACTTCATTCAGAATTGCTTATCAGACAGTCAGTAATCTTTATACCTATTTACTGCCGGAGAATTCATCATGGTTGATTTGTGCAATGTCTGTCTCATATGGTTTATCAAGAATATAATCTCCTACACTTCTTGCAAACAGAATAACTAGTTACTTCCTATGTCTTTATATTTCTCAAGATTGTGATCTCGCAACAGGAGATACAGGCGACGAAGACAGCGGTAAGACATGTTTTTTGCTCTATATTGACCAATAGATAATAGCTCACGTTGCGTTATGAAAAGCAAATACATGTGCAAATAAAGCTGATGATTTGCATTGACAAAAAGTACCAGCAACAACAAATACATCTCATGTGCACATTAATGGAGTACTTTTTGTATTTATTATTTCAGATGGCATATGTTCAGGTAACTGAGTTTTTTTGCAATTAACCACACACCTTTGGGAGTGGGTCAAAGGCCCTTCTAGACTCCCTTTGGTTAAGCCCGTTGTCTTTCCCATTCAAAGAGACTGTCAATAGCCGTCATTGCTCACTCCCTTATTGGCAGTTATTAAATGTTGGAACACCAATATGATTATAGATAGAAAGAAAATAGAACCGACTTTTGTATTCACTATTCATATTGTTAACTACAGTGTATTTATTACTACTGTTAGTTAAGACTGCTAATACTTAATATCATTAACCAGTCTATAATGTGCCGTCTTTTACTAGCTGATAGCAGAGCAGGTGTACTGGTATTTCTATCACTCATATCTCATACTGTTAGGGTACCAGTATGAATTCGAAGGAACTCTTATCATTTGGGGGCTATAATTACATACCTTTATCGGAGTACATACATGTCTCATTTTTTTACTACACCTGGTCCATCCCCCATAATCAACTTTTATTTCAACTTATAAAAGGGTTCAAAATGATTATTTGTGCAATGATTTGTTAGCATTACCCTGCAAGAAATGAGGAAAAAACTTGACCAAAATGTATTTTGAAAGTGGGCCTTTTACTCCTGGGTGGGTTAAACCCAGGTAGAAAAACATCATGATAAATATCATGATTTTATCGTGTTGAAATAATTGTGCGTTTTTCACGGATACCATGATTTGTAAAACATGATACATCATGATAGTATTATGATCTATCATGATGAAGACAATGATAAACCATGATATTATATGGCTCAGTATATGAAATTTCCCATAATAAATCATAATTTATCATGATTTATTATACCTTAACATAATATTGATTATGATAAAATATATTTCATCATGATAAGTATTATGATCACATTAGATATCATATTATATCATGTTCTTGAAATTATGATTTTTGTGAAAACAATATGATTAGTTTGACATGATTTCTGGTGATAAAAGGTGATTTAACACAGTACAATTTGCAAGATATAGCATGATTTGTTATGCTTTATGATGATATCTCATCATAATACATGATATAATATATCATATTTATCATTATATAAACATGTTTTATCATAATGTAATGATAATAAATCATGGTCTAAAAATCATGATTTTGATGAAAGAAAATATGATTATCTAATCTGATATTTATCATGATTGATTATACTTTTTCATCATGATATATATCATGATAATTATCATGATATAAAAGTCATGATTTATTTAATATGATATATATCATGATTTATTATACTTGATTATGATATATATATATAATTTAATCATGATTAGTATCATGATGAATCATATTTAGAAAGATTTCTTTCAATGTTGATAGACAATATGTTTATTCTGGGGGTCGGGAGGTGTGGGGTCAATGCATCTATTCATCAGTTTCATCATGTAATGGTGCCACCAACAGCCAGTCCTGAAGGCCGGGACCGGGTGCTGCTGTAACTTCTTCCTGTGGTAAGTAGAAAGGCTTGGGGAGAAGCACCTGCCTGGTACACCCGCCCCCTCTGGCGGCCGGGGGAGCCTCCAGGGAGACTGGGGGCCGGCACCCGCCCTCTGGCGGCTGGGGGCGCCTCCAGGGAGACTGGGAGAGCGGCACCCGCCCTCTGGCGGCCGGGGGAGCCTCCAGGGAGACTGGGGGCCGGCACCCGCCCTCTGGCGGCCGGGGGAGCCTCTAGGGGGACTGAAAGAAAACTGTTTAGAATTGTTAAGAGGGGTACAAGCTGTGATACTAACCGTCAAACCAGGAAGGTTGTATCGTCACAGAGAGAAAAGAAAAATATACCCATAATGCAAAGGATGTTTTAGAATTAGGTAATGATATAAATTTTTTGGTAGTAACAATCAATTTTTTATTAACTTGGGAGGGGGGGGGGGGGAGGTACCACCCTCTTGTTCACACCTTACCTCCAACTCTACTAATGGCGACAGGCCTGTCTGGAAGAAGCTGTCACCTAGCCTGCCTGGCACCTTGGGATAGGGGTAGAGGCCATACAACAATAGACCCCTAAGACAATAGCCCCGGTCCCAGGTGTGACCAATACCAACATCCTGGCAACTCAGCTAACCAGGCTGCAGGTTGCACCCACACACACCTGTTGGTCACATGTTGTGTTACATTTACTGCTAATTCTATACAACCTTCCTGGTTAGACCGTTAGTATCACAGCTTGTACCCCTCTAAACAATTCTAAATAATGTATAAAAAATAACGGGATGCCTGTCCCCTAATTCCCTTGATTAGTATCACGGCTGGTACCCCTCTAAATACCTTCAGAATGATATAAAATAAAGGGCTATTAAAGGTCCCCTAACTCCCCTGATTAGTATCACGGGTTGTACCCCTCTAAATACCTTCAAAATAATGCATAGTAACAGGCTAAGGGTCTCCTAACTCCCCTGCTTAGTGCCACAGCTCCTGGAATACAGGACTAGCTCCTGCTGAGGAATATAAAAGTACATGGTTATTTTCATTATACACAGAGTAAGACATGGTAAATGAGACAATTAAATGTATACATACTATTAGAATATACTTCTCAATGTCATATCTGAATATTATATAATAATGTTATTATGTCTTAATCGTTAAATGGCATTGTACCTACTTACAACATACATACAGGTACCTGTACATGTGCCCTGTCTGCTGTCTTGTGATGTAATGGTCACCCTGTTTAAAATAACCCATATCTCACACTTCACACGGAGGCCGGCTGCATGGGGCAGGGGGGGGGGGGGGTATTGTCCATTGGCATTGTTGTATGGTCGCACCTCTACCCCTATCACAATGGGCGTATTGGTGGCGTGTTCACAGCTACCTCCAGACTGGCCTGTTACCAGGAGATGTGGATGTAGGAGGGGGGGGGGGATGAATAGCCAACTAAAATACTGAATGTGCTTATCATTATGAATGAGTTGTCAAGGATAGTATTATGTACTTCTGTACATTGTTAGCATTATGACCGTGTTTTTTTTCTCCCTGTGATAAAGATAAACCTCTAGATGCCTTCAAAATGAATGATTAATATCACCGGTTGTACCCCTGTAGATGCCTTCAAAATAATGCATAATAACTGGATGACGGTCCCCTAACTCCCCTGATTAATATTACTGGTTGTACCCCTCTAAATACCTTCAAGATAATGTATAATAAGGGCTAATGGTCCCCTTACTCCCCCGCTCAGTATCACATCCTAATCCCGTGATACATGTACACGGGATGAGTTTTCCCTTAATTCTCATGGTTAGTATCACGAGATTTGTACTCTGCCAGAAGCCTTAAAATAATGTATAATAACGGGATGAGTTTTGCCAGTAGTATCACAGGTTATACCCCCCCCCCCCCAGAAGATTTAAAATAATGTCTAATAACGGGATTAGGATCCCCATAGCTCCCCTGGTTAGTATCACAGGTTGTACCCCTCCAGAAGCATTGACATGCGGGAAATAACGGGATGAGTCTTCCCATAGATCCCCTGGTTAGTTTCACGGGTTGTACCCCACCAGAAGCCTTTTTGAGTTTATAGAGTATTTTATTTTCACTTGCAGATTTTCTTAAATACACTATACATTCAAACGATGAGATATCAACATGTCCGGTCATAGTACACAATTGATTGTAGGAGGTTATTTACTCTCATTTATTAATGCTCTCAATGAGATACTCAAGTTATCCGTAGGCATACAGGCATATAGGGGAGTGACTCATTTGGCAATGTGAGTGTTTAATGTATGAGCTTATACAGTGTATCATAGTATGAATTAAAAATGAGCTTGGCATAATGTATAATAACAGGTTCCCTAATTCCCCTGGTTAGTATCACAAGTTAAATACTTTCAGAGGCTGTGATGGTCAATGGTGATTATTTATAACAATGTGATCTACACTGTCCGCCACCTCCTCCAGTAAAGCCCAGGAAATTATTCCTCTCAAAGTGTGATATCATGATAAATTATGATAATGAAATATCATGATTAATCATGGTATCATTAATCATGGGAGATATCATAATAAATCATGATACATTACGATTAATCATGGTCACATAAAATCATGATAAATCATGCTTCCTCTCGATGTGTAAAATCATGATGAATCATGATAATATCATGATTAATTATGGTAGGGTAAAAAACTGATAAATCATGTTTCCCTCCCATTGGGTGAGATCATGATGAATTATGATACACCATGATTAATCATAATCAGGTAAAATCATGATAAATTATGTTTTCTCTCTCAATGTGTAAAATCATGATTAATTATGTTTAATTATGATTAATTATGGTAAAGGTAAAATCATGATAAAACAGGTTTCTGTCTCATTGGGTGAGATTAAGATAAGTCATGATCAGGTAAAATCATGATAATTATGTTTTTTCTATCGATGGGAAAGATCATAGTAAATTATGATACATTGTGATTAATCATAGTCAAATAAAATCATGATAAATCATGTTTTCTCTCTCAATGGGTGAGATCATGACCAATCATGATACATTGTGATTAATTATGGTCAGGCAGTATCATGATAAATCATGTTTTCTCTCCCAATAGATGAAATCATGATAAATCATGATAAATTATGATTAAAGATGATTAGGTAAAAATCATGATAAAACATGTTTCCCCTCTCAAGCGTTTAGATATTGCTGAAGTATAGTTTATAAGGACATGTCATAAAATAAGAAACATAATTTGTCATGATTTTGTCTCTCAGAAAGTAAGATCATAATGTAGTATGATTAATCATGATTAATCATGATAGGAGAAAACATAGTTAATCATGATTTACCCTCTAAAGATGTAATATCCGAATAAGGTATGATTTATCATGATACAAGAATACATGATTTATCACGATTTCCCCCCTCTGGAGGTAATATCATTATAAAGTATGATTTATCACGGTTAATCATGGTGAAAGAAAACATGCTTAATTATGATTTATCATGATTTATCATGATAGATCATGGTTCAACATGAAAAATCATGATATTTATCATGATATTTTTCTACCTGGGAAAGGCCCACAAATTTCGACTGCAGGTCATATTATACGCAATCTTGGGACCTTAGCCATTTTCAACTTGGGAAAATTATCTCAATGCATATGACTATTGTATATTTGGACATATATTAAATTAGAATAAAGGGTCTAAAAACTAACTTCATTACCATGGCTCCTATTTCTTTTGGCAACTTTCCGATCACTGGGAGGCTAACCCCCCCCCCCAAAGAAATTGTAGCCCCCATCCCTTACAGGAGTAAAAGGCCCACAAGAGAGGTAAGAGGCCCATGGGCCTTTTAACCCAAAATCTAAATAGACCTTTACATAAGGCTACGCCTTTTTTTCGAAGGTCAAAGGACAGGTCTGCAACTAATATTCACTTTTATATTTTATTTATGCTTAAATTATACTTGAATACATTAACTATCCAGCTGCCCTTATATTCAGGGCTTCTTATCCCCTAGCCAAAATGGGCCTTTCATCCCACTTTATCTTAGAATGCCACTAAACCGATTATCACATAGTATGACACAATTCTATAAACTATTTTTGCTTAAATTTTTAAAATGCCTAATGATTTATCCTACAGATTTTGCACGAAACATTTAATGAACTACATTATTCTGAAAAAAATATTTCTCATCTGATTCCACTCTCAATCTGTCAGAGAGGTCATCTATATTGCACCATTTATCCCAACTCTCAAAATTATGGATTTAGTATTTTTTAGAGGCAGGATGAGTAAGTGGGCCTTTTGCCAACTTTTGCCAACTTTAACCCCTCATGAGAGAGGGGGGAAAAGAGATGCCCCTTTTTAGGAAGAAAATGACAATCACGAGATCAAACCCCCATAACACATCGATTTAAGTGTAAGATTCCTAAATTTTCAAAATATCATAATTATACCTCGTTAACCGGTGCTGGGACTTTTGGCCCCTGGGACATTTGGCACCCTGGCATTTGGCACCCTGATTTTTGTTGCCCCAGTCTATACGAAATCCTGGGAAATATTATTGAGGTTTCTACAGTGTAAAACAGAAAGCTTGGATATTTTCTGTAATGTTCTTCAGTATAATATAATATATCATATCAAAATGATGATAATATAATATATTATATTAAAATGATGAATATTATTGTAGCATAGGGGAGAGTGAGGTTAGTTGAGCCACTTTTAACTAATTGGCCTATATATCCAAATTAAAAAATATTGGGGTATTAATTCTTTATTGGATATAAACTTAATTATGTTAGGTATTTACAATTTGCATTTTGTTGGGATTGTAACAAATAAAGTAGACCAAAATTGCAATTAACATTTTGAAGAATTTCGGCTCAACTAACCTTCCTAGCAAGGTAAGTTGAGCCGGGTGTCGAGGTAAGTTGAGCCGCAAGGAGGTAAGTTGAGCCGGTCATTTAAGCAGGTTAATTTTGCATAGAATGTAATTTAGAGGCCTAAAGATCTCATAATTAGGTCATGAAAACAGAAATATGCACCTATGGATTGGAATAGTAAGCCTACAAATGATGAGAAATACACAGAATTAAAAAAAATTGATAAGTTGAGCCATCTTGGGGTAAGTTGAGGCGGCTCAACTTACGCCATTGGCACTGACTCAACTTACCTCACTTGCGACCAGCACTATAAAATGCAATGTAATGTTTTTATACCAAGTGGGCAGCTTTTTTTTTGGGATGAAATATAAGTACTTAGGTATACTCTCACTTCAATGGCACAGTAGAACTCAAGTCAATGATAGCTAAGTTGTGATCCAACAGAACTTTTTTTTTTCAAAATTTACTTTTTCGGTGAAAAAATAGAAAAATCACATTTTTGGGCCCAATTGAAATTTTTCCCTTTTTTTTTCGACACGGGACATTTTTTAATTAAAAAATTGATTTATACTTAGTGCCAAAAACGAATTACTTTGGTAAGATTTGCAGTTACAGGGGGTGGGTCAACTCACATTGCGGCTCAACTAACCTCACTCTCCCCAGGAACCCTATTCATGTATCCCTATCAAAATAAACACTTGCTTTATACGTAATTCTTCAATCTTAAAGATCGCACGCCAACATCCGGGCCTTCAAAAATGAAGCCGGGCCTGCAAAAAGATATTTCTGCAGGACCGAATGTCCTGCAGGGTGAAAAAGTTTTCGTATAGACTGTTGCCCCCCCCCTGACACTTGCCCCCCCCCCCCGGATTCTTGCCCCCCCCCCCCCAAAAAAAAAGAAAAAGATTCTATGTCCAGGCAACCATTTTAAAGGCTTTTACTTTTTTTAATAACGTCTGTCATTTCTATGTCTGGTGTTGGCCATTTTGACATCATACTTGACCGTCATGTTGGCATCATGACCGCCATGTTGTCATCATGGCCGTCATGTCGACATGTACTTGTCCGTCATGTTGTTATCATGACCGTCATGTTGTCATTATGACCGTCATGTTGAAATGTACATGTCCGTCATGTTGTCATTATGACCGCCATGTCGACATGTACACTCTAAAAAAAGTGTTTCGTTTCTAAACACTTTTTAGCCCCAAATGAAACACTTTCTTATAACACATTTTGAAACACTTTTTTTCTAAACACTTTTGGAAAAGTGTTTAGAATCAAAAGTGTTTCATCATAAAAAGTGTTTCAAATGAAAAGTGTTTAGTTTATAATGTGTTTGGTGATAATAAAGCGTTTAGAAAGAAAGTGTTTGGGGATATAAAGTGTTTCAAATGAAAAGTGTTTAGTTTATAATGTGTTTGGTGATATAAAGCGTTTAGAAAGAAAGTGTTTAGGGATAAAAAGTGTTTAGAATAATATGTTTCGATTAAAAAACGTTTAGATATATGAGTTATGATTATTTTCATGGCTAGGGCTGGGAGGGGGATATTTTATTACTTTTTTCATCATTTTCATAGTTTTCATCATTTTCCTTGATGTTGGCAGGTACACACTCTCTTGGAAACGTGTACTGTTTTGTTCCATGACATCATGATAAGATGTAGAGAGAAAAAACAACTGAAAGATGAATATATGGATGATGATGATGATGATGATGATACTTTGATTTCAGCAAAACGAGGGGGTGACTGTATGGGTGGGAGGAGTGACAGGGTGAGAGAAGGGCCTGGGTAGGGGGAGTAGCTAAGGGCTTCTTGGGAGGAGGGAGTGAGTGAGTGGGAGGAGGGGGTGGGTGAGTGGAAGGGCGTCGTCAGGAGGAGGGAGTGGGTGCAGGGAGGGGGGAATAGGTGGCTGGAGGGAGTAACAATAACGCCAGGCAGGTAGAGATGACGTCAGGCAGGTAGAGATGACGCCAGGCAGGTAGGGATGACGCCAGGCAGGTAAAGATGACGCCAGGCAGGTAGGGATGACGCCAGGCAGGTAGAGATGACGCCAGGCAGGTAGAGATGACGCCAGGCAGGTAAGGATGACGCCAGGCAGGTAGAGATGACGCCAGGCAGGAAGAGATGACGCCAGGCAGGTAGAGATGACGTCAGGCAGGTAGGGATGACGTCAGGCTGGTAGAGATGACGTCAGGCAGGTAGAGATGACGCCAGGCAGGTAGAGATGACGTCAGGCAGGTAGAGATGACGCCAGGCAGGTAGGGATGACGCCAGGCAGGTAGAGATGACGCCAGGCAGGTAGGGATGACGCCAGGCAGGTAGAGATGACGCCAGGCAGGTAGAGATGACGCCAGGCAGGTAGAGATGACGCCAGGCAGGTAGGGATGACGTCAGGCTGGTAGAGATGACGCCAGGCAGGTAGAGATGACGCCAGGCAGGTAGAGATGACGCCAGGCAGGTAGAGATGACGCCAGGCAGGTAGAGATGACGTCAGGCTGGTAGAGATGATGTCAGGCAGGTAGAGATGACGCCAGGCAGGTAGGGATGACGTCAGGCTGGTAGAGATGACGCCAGGCAGGTAGAGATGACGCCAGGCAGGTAGAGATGACGCCAGGCAGGTAGAGATGACGCCAGGCAGGTAGAGATGACGCCAGGCAGGTAGAGATGACGTTAGGCAGGTACAAAAACCAGGAGAACAATATATATTAAATATATATATATATATATATATATATATATATATATCAAAATGCAATCGTCCCATGTATGTTATTAGACCATTATAATGACTTCATACATTTTATGGTATGTTGGGACATGATTGGATTTGGGTATCTACATGGGTACCCACAATTTTGACCATGTTGCCGTGTCGAATTTTAGCAGGAGGGCAATGGCATTGTGTCGATTTTTTGGTATATAAGAACTTAGAGAAAAAAACCTGTGGGTCGATTTTTATCCCTGATTTTCCTGTGTCTGTCGATTTTTAAAAGGGCCTAAAAGGGCCGTGTCACCGGTGTCGATTTTTACCGATGCAGAGGCACATGTATGATACTCGGCATGATGGGTACTGTGCAGCGACACCGGGGTGAATAAATGGTGTCATTATATAAATTTACATGATTAGTCTAAAGGTCACCCACATATATATATATATATTTTTTTGTTATGTACACTCATTGAACTTATTATATTTCGATACGGTATCGACTTCACAGTGTATTTTTGAGTCAACCTGGGACTGGGTTAATATTGAAATTAGTTGTTTGATCATAATTCATAAAAGGTATAGGATCTTACAAATGTAATTTAGGTGCTGCATTTTGGTCTCAGTATTTTGATCTGTAGACTTAAAAGTTTGCAAGTCGTTTAGTACAGTGGCTGAAGGAGCTACATCTACATCACTTGAAGTTCATTGGTTGGTATTTCGATAAACGGGATCTAGGCATACATATGTGCCTCTACATGGGTACCCACAATTTTGACCATGTCCCTGTGTCGATTTTTGGCAGAGGGACTGTGTCATTGTGTCATTTAGGTATACGAGAACTTAGAGAAAAATCCCTGTTGGTCGATTTTTATCCCTAATTTCCCTGTGTCCATCGATTTTTAAAAGGGCCTAAAATGGTCAGGTCGCTGTGTCGCCCATGTCGATTTTTACCCATGTAGAGGCACAGGTATCTTTATACAAGTACAGACACCCCTAGCCTGAGCCGTAGGCATGTACATGTAGTTCTTCTGATGGACTTGTAGGTTGACTGGAACTGTGCAGGTAAACCCGGGGGGGGGGGGGGGCAGGGTAGATAAGACTGGAATTGAAGAAGGAGCTGTTAGTTCTGTGGTATACATAACATAATATACACATGTTCTACCGGTACATGTATCATAATTACTGGAGAGGAAACATGCCTACATGACTGCTCCTGTACCCCTAGATGAGGAATACGATTATATATTGGAAATCAATCCAACATCCTAGAGGCTAGAGAAGCATGCACATGTATGGACACTCAAATCGACAGAGATACTATTTAGGGTATTTAGACTTTTACTAATTTACTGCATTAGGCGATTAGTACATTTGTGTACATAAACATTATATAGACTATAGTATATATCTATAATGACTATTAATGTGGCCCCAGACCAGAGGGGTCGAAAGCGACATGGCGAGCTGTGCTATTTTCCATGCGACCTGGCAACTTGTGGAAAAAAATAGTAATGGTATATATGGTTTAAAAGGGCGGCCTTCTGACCTAAGTGCCTTAATTTCAGCGACTTTCCGACCTGACTGGGCGACCCCTCTGCACCCTTCTATACTATAGTACTATATTCTATACGCAGGTAACACATAATATTATACTAAAGGGCATACTTACGCAAAGATATTGTGAAATATGGCAGTGGACGTCCACCTTCCTCCTCTGCTGCTTTCAAACTGCGCGCTATAACGGCTGTTTGCGTGTATGTAGGTCACAGCACCTGACTGGTGGACGGTCCCGGGGGGGGGGGGGGGCACTCCCTATCTTTTCTATAGTAACTATGTGTGAACATCATCCCATATTATGGACCCTTACCACGGGAGGAAAATCAACAAAATAGCACCCTTTTAACAAGAGATTGAGCATAAAAACATACCCTTATCAAGAGGGAACAGGGAGAAATGCCATTATCAATGGTAATCAAGAAAAATATTAGAAAATATCCCACAAATGGTAGGACTAAACCATATCCTAATATTTCTCGCTCTGGAAGAAACATAAGAAATTGTCTCCGTTATTGCATAAAAAGCACCCCTTTTCAAGGGCCTTGCCTCGGGCCCAAAAACATACCCTATCCCTTGGAATCGTGTTCACACATAGTCAACAAAGCTAAGGGAGTGGCCCCCCCGGGTGGACGGTGTGCAAGCACGCCGCGGCCCATTGTTTTCACAGGTTACGTCAGTGGAGGGAGGGTGGGGGGGCAGTAATAAGGGCGACGAATATTCCTCATGTGTACTCCCAGTAGTAGTAGTAGTAGTAATACATGTAGTAATACACGCGTAATGATAATATGATATTCAGCCCTAGGATGCTACATTAGACAAAAAAGCATTGATAGTGGCAATTATGTCAAGTGCTCATTTCTTTTGGTAGTGGCCGGAATTGAAATGATTATAAGAGCTACCGTAAAACCTCGCGTATAAGCCCCCTATTTTAGCCTAAAGTCGATGAGCCAAACATAGAGTCAGAGTCCTCCTGGTGGCCATGTGTGGCCTCCCTGCGGCCCATGGGGCCTCCCCCAATAGTAACAGATTTCTTACCTCCCCCCCTCCCCCCAAACTAAAGTTGCTGGTACTAGTGGTAGGATGTACTAGGATGCTAGCAGGGATTAGCGGTGGTCAGCATCGTCTTAGCTGAGGTGCGAATGGACACGGCACACTCAGCTTTTTTTTTTAACGGTTTTTATTTTATCCTGGTTTGTACGATTCAGCTTTGCTGCTCTACCAATCCCTGCTAGCATCCCTGTGCCTCTACATGGGTAAAATTCGACACGGGCGACACGGCGACACAGCCCTTTTAGGCCCTTTTAAAAATCGACGGACACAGGAAATTCGGGGATAAAAATCGACTCACAGGGGGGTTGCTCTATGTCCTTATATAGCTAAAAATCGACACAATGCCACTGCCCTCCTGCTAAAATTCGACCCGGCGACACGGTCAAAATTGCGGGTACCCATGTAGAGGCACATCCCTGCTAGCATCCTACCCGTTATGTGTGACTGTGTCTTCCCTAAGACATACTTGTCAATGGTGATTTTGGAAATTATACTTAGGAAAAACTCGCGTATAAGCCGCACCCCGACTTTGGCCCGATCCTATGAGCCGCACTAGCAATCTGACTCGCGTACTAGCCGGCGCTAGTACGCGAGGTTTTACGGTAATCAAATTTACACATAAGGCCACTCAAAAAGATAAAACGGTTTCTCATCACCGTGCGCATCATAAAAATCAGGTTTTGGGGAAAACTTTTTTTTTTTTTTTGTCAAATTTTGATGAAAAACCTCATCAAAATGGATAAAATTTGTCATATTTGGTATCAAATTAAAGCTAATAATGCCAGCAATGCAGTGGTATAGAAAGAACTTACATTTTCCACACTTCTAAAGATCAATTAATTCTAACTAATAAAATGTGAATTTTGGCCAAAGAAACCCGTTAATTGTCCTATACATTTTGGCCTGCGAGTAAAAAAAAAAAAAAAAGCCTCTCGTCAGATTTCTCAGACCTTGGTGATAAGAAACCACTTCTTTTTTTTGAGTGGCCTAAACTAACCACTCATATTCCCTGGAATGTTATTCACCACGGCTGTATTTCTGCATAATGGCGATAAAGGGCATAACACAGTGATGCAGTATTCAGCCCCTAAATGGTTAAAGGTCTAGATATGTCGTTCATACCATTGTGGTATTATATGTTAGGTTTTAAAATATATACTTTTTTTTTTCTGTTTTTACTATTTTATTTTGTAAAAGTACGGGGATTTTGGTAGTAAAAGTAAAATGTCATAAATGTTCTCAAAACTTACAAAAGTGATACGATATGCAAAAGGGGCTCTTAGTGCAGGATACACTATTAAAATGTCCCTTTTCCCAGTACATGGAACACAACTTTTCTTTGGGCCCTATACCCACTGACATTGCACAATAACATCAGCCAATGAACAAGTGGCTTCAACCTGATCTCTTATGATAATCAAAAAGTATCATAACCCCACATCCAGCCCCACTACCCGACACCCAGGTCCCATACATCACACCCAGCCCCACTACAACACACTATGCCCCACTACCCCACACCCAGCCCCACTACCCCACACTTAGCCCCACTACCCCACACCCAGCCCCACTACCCCACACCCAGCCCCACTACCCCACACCCAGCCCCACTACCCCACACCCAGCCCCACTACCCCACACCCAGCCCCACTACCCCACACTTAGCCCTGCTACCCCACACCCAGCCCCACTACCCCATACCCAGCCCCACTACCCCATACCCAGCCCCACTACCCCATACCCAGCCCCACTACCCAACACCCATCCCCACTACCCCACACCCAGCCCCACTATCCCACACCCAGCCCCACTACCCCACACCCAGCCCCACTACCCCACATCCAGCCCCACTACCCCACATCCAGCCCCACTACCCCACACACACTATTAAAATGTCCCTTTTCCCAGTACATGGAACACAACTTTTCTTTGGGCCCTATACCCACTGACATTGCACAATAACATCAGCCAATGAACAAGTGGCTTCAACCTGATCTCTTATGATAATCAAAAAGTATCATAACCCCACACCCAGCCCCACTACCCGACACCCAGCTCCCATACATCACACCCTGCCCCACTACAACACACTATGCCCCACTACCCCACATCCAGCCCCACTACCCCACACTTAGCCCCACTACCCCACACCCAGCCCCACTACCCCACACCCAGCCCCACTACCCCACACCCAGCCCCACTACCCCAAACCCAGCCCCACTACCCCACACTTAGCCCCACTACCCCACACCCAGCCCCACTACCCAACACTTAGCCCTGCTACCCCACACCCAGCCCCACTACCCAATACCCAATACCCAGCCCCACTACCCCATACCCAGCCCCACTATCCCATACCCAGCCCCACTACCCAACACCCATCCCCACTACCCCACACCCTGACCCACTAAGCCATAACCCAAATCCAGCCCCACTACCCCACACCCACACCCTACCCCACATCCAGCCCCACGACCCCACACCCTGCACCACGACCCCACACCCAGCCCCACTACCCCACACCCTGCTCCACTACCCCACACCCAGCCCCACTACCCCACACCCGACCCCACTACCCCACACCCAGCCCCACGACCCCACGCCCAGCCCCACTACCCCACACCCAGCCCCACAACCCAAAGCCCAGCCCAACTACCCCACTCCCAGCCCCACTACCCCACTCCCAGCCCCAATACCCCACATCCAGCCCCACTACCCCATACCCAGCCCTACTACCCCACACCCACTACCCCACATCCAGCCCCACTACCCCACATCCAGCCCCACTACCCCACAGCCAGCCCCACTACCCCACGCCAGCCGCAGTACCGCACACCCAGCCCCACTACCCACACAGCCCCACTACCCAGCCCCACTACCCCAGCCCCACTACCCCATACCCAGCCCCACTACCTCACATCCAGCCCCACTACCCCACACCCAGCCCCACTACAACAAACCAAGCCCCACTACCCCACAACCAGCCCAACTACCCCACACTTATCCCCACTATCACACACCCAGCCCCACTACCCCACACTTATCCCCACTACCCCACACCCAGCCCCACTACCCTACACACAGCCCAACTATCCCACACTTATCCCCACTATCACACACCCAGCCACACTACCCCACACCCAACACCACCCAGCTCCATACTGGCAAACTTAAAGCTTCATATGTATACATGTATTTTATATACCAATATATGTTATAGCTACGTATATGGCTGCCCCCTATTATGACAGAACTACCACACATATTGAGGCGAGACTTCTACCCCCTTTAGTGGGGGGGGGGGGGGCTATATAGGATACTCTTCCTCTGAGTACCATCAAAAGTGACTACATGGGCACTAGTGCCCGTTATAGTGCTTGACCTAATACACACTATTGTCATGGGACTACAACCCCCCTTTTTGGTATTAGATATTAGAGATATACAGTTACAAACACTTTATATTGTAAGTGTTTAGTTTTAAAACACATTATAAAACTAAACACTTTTGAAAAAAAAGTGTTGAAGTGTTTAGAAAAAAGTGTTTTGTTTTTGAAAAAGTGTTTAGAAAAATTAAATGTGTTTCGAATTTACTAGTGTTTAGAAAAATGTGTTTAGAAACGAAACACATTTTTTACAGTGTACTTGTCCGCCATGTCGACATGTTCTTGTCCGCCATGTCGACATGTACTTGTCCGCCATGTCGACATGTACTTGTCCGCCATGTCGACACATACTTGTCCGCCATGTCGACATGTACTTGTCTGCCATGTCGACATGTACTTATCCACCATATCACTAGATCCTTATTGGTTGATATACATTCTTGAATTTTATGGGCCAGAAAATATCAGGTTTTCATAGATGACAACATGGCAGACATATAGATGACAACATTATGGCGGACACATAGATGACAACATGGCGGACAATGTTGATGACAACATGGCGGACAATGTTGATGACAACATGGCGGACAATGTTGATGACAACATGGCGGACAATGTTGATGACAACATGGCGGACAATGTTGATGACAACATGGCGGACAATGTTGATGACAACATGGCGGACACATAGATGACAATATGGCGGACACATAAATGCCAACATGGTGGACACATAGATGCCAACATGGCGGACAATGTTGATGACAACATGGCGGACACATAGATGACAACATGGCGGACACATAGATGACAACATGGCGGACAATGTTGATGACAACATGGCGGACAATGTTGATGACAACATGGCGGACAATGTTGATGACAACATGGCAGACACATCACCCCATACACCTGGAGTCAGGCGCATACCATTCGAGGACTCGGGGACAGGGTGCACGTATAGAATTCGCTGACTTTGCACCAACCCGAATTATATTGTCTCAGCTGGGTGCAGGGTACATACTATAAAGGCAAAACTCAGGTAGCATAGTGTGGGTATGTGACACTAGGTGGCAGATACACTATCCAGTTAAGACATTTTAAGATGTCTTAATTAATATTGCGCTTTTTACGTTTGTACGCGCACCTAGGAGAGCTAGCACGTATTTGCCCTCAATATGGCCTGATCTGACCTAGCTGCAGTTCTGTGACTCCCACATGTATAAAGGGAGTATTTCATTGACGGAATCGACCGTGATTTCGTCTGTCGGATGAGATTTGCTCATAAGTTTAACATTAAATACCTTTATCGGATGACGGAATTACGGATGGAGGGGGTTGGAGCCACTTGGAGGGAGGAGGGTTGGGGGAGGTGGGATTGGAAATACGTTTTGATTTTAACTTTGTGCCAATCAGTCCGATCCCTCTTGTGATGGGGGAGGGGTTTTGGGGGTTTGATGGTTTGGGGGGTTTAGAATGTTTGGGTATCTGCATTGGGTGTCTACATTGGATATCCACATGGGGTAGATATCTGCATGTGTTTGTGTGGGTGGTGGTTGAAGCTCTGACAGCTGTTTATGCACCAGTCAACTCAATTTATGACGGCTTGTGCAATCTGGATGGAAACCGAGGGCGCTTGTGGCATAGCGATCTTGCCCACATGCACCTCCTTGCCCACATGCACCTGTTTGCCCATACCTACCTACTTGTAGGGTGGCCGGAGGTTCTAGCTGATCACCCCGTCCCTATCTGATCCTATGTTAAGTGACCCTTTTATGATATCTTCCCATTTTAGCTAAGGAGCAGATAAAAACTTCTAGTCAGTTGGTATCAAGAAATCCTGAATGGGTCTATCATATATATACAGGCTGGAAGAAGAAGAATAAATTGTATTACACAAGGTTCCTCAGGGGCAATGTTGACATACCTTCAGATTTTGAGTCTGTTTGGGCTCTCTAACTGGGAGATTTCTTTGACATGACCTTTGGGAGAATTTTCACTGCTCGATGGCAAATCCATGTATCAACGAGATTCTTTTTTGTTTGAAGCGTCTTGTATCCAGGTATGCAATGGTGGGTCCCATAGTCACTTGACACAGTTGTATCATTTCGAGATAAGCTACCTAAAATCATTATCTTTGGCTCAATTATTTCTCTAGAAATCTTTAATTGGTAGACTATGGTAGACTACTGAAAATAGAGCTGAAGCAGCTGAAAATTATGCATTTGGAATGGAAATAAAACAGTCTACCGCCAGCCAGCGTCAGGCTATCTGCTGGGGGTCATATTGAAGTCTTCCAAAGGTTTATATCATATAATCAGCACTAGAGGGCATCACTGTTGTATAGGTTAAAGAGGGGACCTTTAGTTCATATACTTAACACTGCAGCAGGTAGTGCTATGACTGAGGATTTGGTACTAGCTGCAGGTCTAAGAAGAACTCAAAACCTGTCAGAAGCTCTGCAGTGGTGAGGCATTTATGATTGATTATATATTTTGCAGCAATCATTTTATCAACGAAATATGACTGGTTAATTAAATGCCAATATTAGGGCTTTAAATAGATGCATAACACTTGCATATCAGATCGTTTTAAAGAAATGGTCCGGCCACCCTACTACTTGCCCACACCTGCTTGGCTGAGATTTTATAACATACCAGTGTGACACATTATTTGAGGGTAGTTTTAACTGAGGAATACGTTCCGCTCTCAGAATTGACAAATAAGTCACCGCTCCTGAAATAACTTACAGATTCAATCTTTCAAGCAAACAATTCTAGAACTTAACCACCCTGACACTGAGTCATTTGTGATGTAAATCACACATTAACTCTTTTTTCGCTTACCCATTATCCTTTTGAATACACCTGTTCCCTCTCTCCCTTCTGCACTTTGTGTTCCTCAATTATTTTGGTTTTTCATATACTGATACCCAGATAACATAAGTACATTGGGCCATGATTGGGCCAATATACCACTTAAAATTGGGCCAATAATGGCATTTTGATATTGGCCCACTGCTGGTTTGACCGCTGGCCCAGTAATGGCCCATGCTCGGATAAAGGGATATTGATTTCATGTTGGCCCAGTGTTAGGCCAACATCAAAATGTTTTTACATTATTCCAAGGTTAGAAATTAGACATTGGACCAACCGTGTAATACATATGTCGCCCGAACATATCATTTTCAATATAGGACCACTGCAACAATCACTGATATTGAACAATATTACTTTTATGTGTATAATTGAATGTGCAGGCATACTTAAGACATGACTCTCAAGAATCATCAGTTTAGAAAAAGCCATTTCTGTCTTTTTAATCCATCTTGATCTCTATCCCAAAATGGTTAGAAATAATACAAACTGTATTACTATCATTTAGGACTTATCTAACTCCATTACCAACACATGAGGTGTCTTCAAGCTACTTTTGACAAATTCCCATGGGTGTCATGCAGTAAATGGCACTTTTAGAAATCAAATTTCATCCATGAATTTCCTCTGACCTTTAAACATGTAGAGAACACTGGGGATCACGTTTGTAACCCAATATGATGGCAAAGTAGGAGCCATCCTGTAAGAAATTCTTCAGGCAACATTGAATCCCCCTGATGTAGATCACAGCCAATATTGGACAAGTGTAGATAGAGTTGATGTTGGTCCAACATCAGAAATAATATGATGGCCCTGAAGTGTCCCAGCACTGGGCCAACACTGGGTCAAAATCAACGATATCAAGCATGGACCAGCTCTGGGCCAGCGGTCAACCCAGCGATGGCCCATTATCAGTATTGCCAGAGGTGGGCCATCATTATAATTTGTATGTTGAACCAACATATATATGCATTGCTTACAATGGGCCATGGTTGGTATAACGATTGCGATGGAGTCGATCATTGCCGACATTGGCCCAATATACCCTTGCTACCTGGGTATAGGCACTAGTGGATGTCATCTGGGGGGACGTGGACAAGAGAATCATTCCAATCTAAAACGACAATCTTCACCCTCCACATTTAAGATTATTTTCAGATTATAACATTTATTTCAGATCGTCACCTAATGTCGATTGTAAATTTTGACACACTAATGATTCCGCCCTTTTCTCAAGATGGGGCCACTGTATCACCCCATCCTTTAGAGGTAGATGGGTTCGGTTATAGTTCTGTTACAGTTTCATATAAGTGTAGGGGCTAGGGTTATACGGGTATGTTATATGACGAGTGCTGTTGGATGTTGTGTTGCGAGCTCAGTCCGAACCCTTCAGTCCGACGGTAGGTGGCAGCACCTACCCCGGGCTTGGGGTATGGACAGAGGTCGCTATAGGCTTCCGGTCTGCGTGTGCGCGCGCAGGCTGGCTGCCTATATATACCCAGCATCTGGCGGTACTCGTCGGTTACTCTGAGCCACGCTGGCAAGGAGACCCTGTGATCAATACGGCTGATTAGCCTACTGACCCGTTCCGAACTCTATAGGGAGTTCGCACACATAGATACTGCTTGTCTAGGTTCTCTGAATAAACCTGATTTGCAACCTGTAACACTTGATCCGAACTGTGTCGACTTTGTTCTTTAATTGATACTCTACCAATATCATAAAGAGACAAAGTATCGTTTATTACACTGGTGCCGTGACCAGTTCTGAGTGAAACGCAGGTTAGCCTGTGCAGTAGCACAGACCTCCTGCTCTGGACGGAGCAGCGAGGTCTCCCGATGAGGCGTCAGCCTCATCCCCGGAGGGGTTAGATGCCGTGAAGGAGGCAGATACCCGCAGGAGTGCGAATGTTCCATCCAGGACAAGCGCATTTTTGGGATACCAGGGTCCCGGAATAATGAATTACTCATTAGATGAAATGAGCCTGTCAATGTTCAACGTTGGTGGGTCAAGATCAGCCGCTCCGAATCCACGGAGGGCTACCATCTTGGAGGAACGTCGTTTCGACGACATGAGAGAGGCCAGAATACAGGAGCGTGTGCAAATGGCCCAAATGGAGTTGTTGACCATTCAGAAACAGTCGAATGAATGGAAAAGCAGTCTGATTGCATTGGAAGGTGCAGTCACACATAGAGCTTCCAAAATCAAGGAGAAAGACGCAAGGCTTTCAACTTTGTTGGAGGAGAACGAGAAGCTGGTGCAATCACTTAGCAGGGTTCGAGTGGAGTTCGATCAGAAACAAGCTGATCTACAGGGACTCCGTTCCGACTTTGTTCAGGCGAACACTGATCTGAATCAGATTTGTGCGGCCCGAGATGCCGTCATCCATGAAGCAGAGGAGACCCGATCAGAACTTGTTCGGGACACTGAAGACTTACGGGAGGCTCGCCAAAGTCTACTGTCAGAATGTGACATTCTGAAGGCAAAAAGAACTTCTTTGGAGAAATTTTTGTCAGAGACCAGGGAAAGTATACAGGATAGCAGTACCTCGTATGCTTCCGCTGATAATGACAGTCCGAAAGGTCCTCATTACAGTAGTTTTACAGACACCCCAAATCTTCCTATGGGACGTGGGATGACTGTAGAAGGTGCCTTGTCTACTTCAACGCCAGGACGACCACTAAAGGTTGGCCGAGCAAGGGGTAGAGGTAGGGCGAGTGATTACTCACCTAGGGTGGGTATCAGTGGTATCCGTCCAATTCCGAAGCAGGTCTTTTCGGCTCCGACGGGTGTAAACACGGCGGGCAGGGGAAGGTCATTATCGGAGTTGGTGCGAAGTCCACGTTCTCAGTTGAAACTGGATGAGCAGCAACTGGATTCGGAACGCTTGAAGAAAGCATCCGAACAAGATAAGGCGGCCAAGACCGACTTAACTCCCTCGAGTTTGTCGCAATGGCGAGAATGCCAAGCAAACATACTGTTCAACGAACAGAAAAACTTGGAATTGGAGAGGCGAGATGTGTATCGCAAGCAGCAGGCTGCTCTTGAGCAGCAACAGGAACGCATGAAGGAAAATGCAGCCCTCGCTGAGGAATTAGCAGAGCAGGAGGCGGCGGTTTTGAGAGCTCGACAAGAAGGGCTCCGAGCGGCCGGTGAAGCTGCGAAAGCTAAATTGGCGGAGGCACAGCAAGAGGAGGAGGCTGATAGACAGGCCAAGGAACTGGAAAAAGAGAAAGCGGCGCATCAGCGATTGCTTGCTCTGGCCCAGCAGTGTCAGTATATGACTGACCAGGAGAAAAATTGGTGGTTCGCTCAAGGTGTGGACCCCACTAAGGATTTGGTGTCGTATGGTACCTACCAGACCTATCTGGAGAGGCAGAATAACGTGCCTACCAGAGGCGCTACTCCGGGGACGACTCCGGGCACAAAGAGTCCGAGGAGGGCTCCAAGGAGAACAATTCTGAGTACAGAGTTGCAAGAGTTGTACGATACAAATCCAGCAATAGCTGGGATCGGATTGCACAACGTGGGTACAGAAAAAGAAGCCTCGGCTTCTATTTCTAAATGCCTGGCGATAACCTCTAAAATTAGGGGGTCATCCAACGCTGCTAGACGCATTGCTAGCGAGCCTTTTCCCTACTGGCAGAAAAACTCTTGGGAAGAGTGGTTGGGAGCCACCGTTGAGGACATCAACCTCAGTGGGTGGGATCAACAGGATGCAATTCCGTATGTCTGTAAGGGATTGCGCTTGGGAGATGGCCTGATGGCCGTGGAGCAGTGGAAAGATGAATGCGGACCCCGCGGCACTTTCAAACAACTGATAGAGATCGGAACTATCCTATACGGAGACTCCGCTCGGATTGACCCGATGGTTGCTTTTAAGAAGCGAGTGCAAGGCAAGCACGAGGCCCCGAGGGTTTTCGGACTTGCACTGATGAGACTCCTGAAGAAGGTACATCCAGCTTCAGGAATCCATGATGCCTTATTCTCTAAGGAATTGTTCTCTCAGTTTGTTGCTGGACTGAGGGACCCAGAAATACAACATGTGGTGTATGATACCTGGAGAGCGGATACGTCATTAGATGACCTTTTTAAGGCCATCGACATACATGCTCTCAAGAAGTCACTGTTAGGGGACCGGGTGCCCACCCGGGCCTCGGCCATTATAGAGTGTTCTCCGGAGCAGTCTGATGGTTCGGGCAGTGAGGAAGAGGGGGCGATAGCTTCTGCAGCTCAGTTTAAGAGGAATGGGAATTCCTCTAAAACGCCGTGGAAAAATAGGAAGCCGGAAGGGGGTGGAAACCCTCCTCCGAAGAAGGAATCATCGGACCCAAAAGCTCCGATAATGGACGCAGCGTTTTTCACATCGCTGTTTGAGAAGATGACGACTTCCATTCAGGGGGCTACACAGCCTAACAGGAGGAAGATCAATCGGCGGACCACCAAGTGCTATAGGTGCCTGGAGATCGGTCACTTTGCTGCGGAGTGTACGGCTCCGACTCCGAAAATTCCCGGAAAGGAGGGAAACTAGAGGGGGTGGTCCGAGTAGGCGAGCGGACGACCCCTGCATATGATGTACGCCAACATACCAGAGAGGTAGAGCCTAGTGAAATTCCGAAGGCAGGAAGGGAATCAGGGGTGGCTTCGAGCTTGAGGGGCTCGGATGCCGGCCTGGTTAACATTCCAGTCCAACAGTTGCCCGGCAATGAGGCAGGGAGGCCCATTACGGA
Source organism: Harmothoe impar (assembly GCA_947462335.1). Taxonomy (NCBI): domain Eukaryota; kingdom Metazoa; phylum Annelida; class Polychaeta; order Phyllodocida; family Polynoidae; genus Harmothoe; species Harmothoe impar. The sequence goes on from OX381717.1 coordinate 26,978,090, forward strand.
TCGGAACGAGGAAGTTGCGGCTGTCACAGACACCGTGTGGGTAGGGAGTACCCAGCTTTCCCCGGATCATCCATGTTTCGACCATTTGAAGAAACATGGCCTTGATTTGGCTGCTCCGAAGGATTTTAAACGCTTTACTGTAAACCCGTCTCCGCTGGGGGGGAGGCGGTGGTATGTGTCTGTTACTGTGGCCGGTAGAGCGGGCGAATTTTTAGTAGATACGGGAGCTAGCCACTCCTTTAACTCCTCTAACTTCTATGCTCTTATGCCGGATAGTCGTGATAACTTCAAAACGAGGGTAAACGCCTGTTCGGCCGATGGGTCAAGTATGCAGACGTATGGGCGCGCGTTCATACCGCTCCGAATTGGAGGGAAGGAGTATGTGGCTTCTCCCACCATTGTGGATATTGCAGACGACGGTATACTCGGATTGGATTTTTCGGCGTTGTATGACGCGGTCCTGAATCCGGGTACAGGGGTACTCCTGATAGAGCACCCGTACCGTGCGGTAGAGCAATGTGTGCTCCGACAAGTGTCGACAGTGGCAACGGTGGTCCAAACTGTAAAGATTCCTCCCGGACAGACGTGTGACGTGCTGGTCCGAAGCAAGGGGCTTAGGAGAGAGGAAGAGGCAGTTGTGGAGCCGGATGTGGCCATGTTGGGTAGTATCGGTTTGACGGGCATGGACACCCTGGTGGGTGATGGTGCTTGGACCGTTGTGCCGGTTTCTAACCCCGGGTTGGAACCGAAGTATCTAAGGAAAGATACAATACTGGGGAAGGTGTTCACCAGTGAGGCAGTGATGCCTGCTGGACAGGTGAGCATGAAGGGTGACCCTTCTCCGACCGTTCTGAGTGAGGGACTTGAGAAAATGATCTCCGAAATGGATTTGACGGATCGGAGGGATCTCGATTCCCTAAGGAGGCTGGTAGTGAAGTATCAGGATGCATGGCAGGTGGAGGGGGAGCCTTTGGGCCGAACCGACAAAGTGTTGCATTCTATCAATACGGGTGATGCACAGCCTTTCAAGATGCCTTACCGACGCTTGCCTTTGGGTAAGAAAGCGGTGGTAGAGGAACAAGTGAAGACCATGTTGGAACAGAAGGTGATCGTGCCTAGCACTAGCCCCTGGTCCAGCCCGGTCCAGATGGTTACTAAGAAGGACAGGTCTATCCGATTTTGTATTGACTATAGGCGCCTGAATGGGGTAACCAAGAAAAATGCATATCCTCTCCCCCGGATTGATGAGACTCTGGACTCCTTGGGTGGGAACCAATGGTTCTGCACCCTGGATTTGCAGTCCGGATATTGGCAGATCGGGATGAAGGAGGAGGATAAGGAGAAAACGGCTTTTACAAGTCACATTGGACTGTATCAGTTTGAGCTGATGCCCTTCGGGTTGTGCAACGCCCCGGCCACTTTTGAGGCTATGATGGAAACTCTTCTGAGTGATCTGTTGTGGCGCAAATGTTTGGTATACTTGGATGATGTTATTGTCTTTGGCAAGACTTTTGAAGAGTGTGCGTTGAACCTCGGAGAGGTTTTGGAACGAATTCGGTCCAATGGCTTGACATTAAAGCCGAAGAAATGTGAACTTTTTCGGAAGTCCATGGTCTATTTGGGCCGGATCATCTCCACCGAAGGTGTGCAGGCTGATCCGGCTAAGTTGGAGACTGTGGAGACTTGGGAAGTTCCAAAAGGACCAAAGGATATCAGATCCTTTTTAGGGTTCTGTTCCTATTACAGGGACTTCATCCCCGGATTCTCTAGGGTGTCTCAGCCATTACAACGGTTGAGTCATTGGACTCCGGGGAGGAAAAAAGAACCCTTCCCATGGGGGATGGAACAGAATGAAGCCTTCAAAGAGATTAAGGCGTTGTTCCGAACCACCCCGGTGCTGAGATACCCTACGGAGAAGGGGCATTTCATCCTTGACACTGATGCGAGCAATGAGAGCATCGGGGCCGCATTGTCCCAAATCCAGGACGGAGTAGAGGTCCCGCTGGCGTTCGCTAGTAACAGTATGAACAAGGCACAGAGAAATTATTGTACTACCAAGCGAGAGCTGCTCGCAGTAGTGGTGTACACGAAGAAGTTTCGGCACTTCTTACCGATCATTCGGCCTTGAGATGGCTCCTTAATTTTAAGGACGCCGAGGGAATGATTGGTCGGTGGTTGAATCACCTCAGCGAGTTCGGACTGGAAAACTCTCATATCCAGCACCGAGCAGGCACGAAGCATATTAATGCTGACTGTCTGAGTAGACGTCCGGTACGCCGTTGTGTGCGTCCGGAGTGTGGGGATTGTGGTGCTCACAATGCTGTGGTAGCGAGTGTGCGTTTGCCTTATGATGGGTTGTTGCAAAACCTGTTGGATTGGTCCACCGACACTATAAGGACGTACCAGATGGCCGATCCTACCATAGCACGACTGAGGGAGCTTGTCCCTACTGGGGTCTGTCCAGTGAGACCCGAAATATCGCTGGAAAACCGTGAAATGCGACGTTTCTTGGCTCAGTTCCACGAACTGGAGGTCCGAGACTCGTTGTTGTGCAGGTGGAAGACTTGTCCCGGAAAGCGGAGGGTGTTACAAATGGTAATCCCTGCTGCTATGAGGAAAGACATCCTGTACTACTGCCACGGCCATTCCACTAGTGGGCATTTCGGAAAGAAACGCTCGTTGGAAAGGCTGAGTCGGAGATACTACTGGCCCGGCATGTCAGGCGACCTTTTAAGGTGGATCGAGACCTGTCCGGCCTGTTGTTTAGGCAAACCTGGTCCTGGATTAGGAAAATTGCCACTGCAACAAGAGCTATTCGGAGTGAGATTTGCTCGAATAGCTGTGGACATTATCAGTGGAGTTAAACCAACTCCAAAAGGTAATACGTGTATGATGGTGGTCTCGGACTACTATACGAAATACACCCGAGTGTACCCACTCGAGGATCATACCGCTGCTACTTGTGCGGAAGCATTGGTGAAGGGGTGGATCCTCCATTTGGGGGCTCCTTTGATGTTACATAGCGATCAAGGGAGAGAATTTGAGTCGAAACTATGGACAGCTATGTGCCATCAGTTGGCTATATGCAAAACTCGGACCAATCCGTACCGACCACAGTCCGACGGGCAGGTGGAGCGGTTCAATCGGACCTTGATCCAGGTTTTGAAGCCATTAGTGAACTCCCATATGGATGATTGGGATGATCAATGCGAATTTGTGGTGCATGCGTATAACAATACGGTCCACACTTCGACAAATTGCACACCGAACCTCTTGGTGTTCGGAGAGGACTTGATCATGCCGGCGGATTTGGTATTCGGGGTGGTAGGGATCAGTCCGGAAGCACCATGTACGGTGCTATTTGTGGAATCTCTACGAGAGAGGTTCAAATTTGCCTACGAAACAGTTAGGGCTCATTTGCTCAAAGCTGCGAATTGGCAGAAGGTGGGTTATGACACCGGATTGAAGTTGCGACGATTCGTAGTGGGGGATAGAGTGATCCGCCTACATGAACCGCTCTGCAACGTCAAACTGGCGAATAACTGGGATGGACCACACACTGTGGTTAAATGTATCAGTCAAACGACTGTGTTGATTCAGTCTGAAGCAGGACGCATCCGGACGAGCCATGTGGCTCGGTTGCGTGCTTGGGCTGGAAGGGAGCTCACCCCGGAAACGGAGGTGGAGAAGGGAACTTCGGACGCTAAATTTGTACCTTTGGAGGGGGTGTCAGTGGATACCCCTAAGAGAGTGGTACAAAAGAAGCTCCGGAAGACCGTGAAAAAGAAAGTCTCGGCAGGCGAAGGAAGAAGGGCACGGAAAACTAAAATCAAGGCTGGAGTTTTAGTTAAGAACGAGTGTCCTTCGGCCAGGTTACGAGAGGTGGACGGGAAACCCGTTCGGCGAAGCCCAAGGCTGGTGGCTAGGGGGGCTGTAACCTAGCTTGTTTACACAACGAGTGTGGTGTCCTGTGTTGTCCTATATGTTATATGTATGTTACCAACAGGGGCGCTCAAAGTCAATATGAAAAGAATGTAAGAGTGCTCCCCGAGGGTGGTGGACGGATAATCCGGTGGGGTAATCTTCGATTTCCCATAAATATCCACTAATACTCCTGATGAGCTCTTTATTCGAAGTATATTTTGACTTTTGTGAGCCGCCTACGTAGCAGTGTGATCCCCCGAGCCCGAGCTGCGGGCGGGAAAGGTCGTGACCTGATTAAACAGTAATTGGGTCACACCGGGTAACGGGATCGCGTCCAATCACGCGAGACGCTGCGCATGCGCTTTGTTTTAAAAACAAAAGCGAGGGAACGCCATATTGATTTTGGGCTCGCCCCGGTCAATAGCGGTGTTGGTCGGCAGCGTGGAAGTTGGTGTTTTGGGCGGCTAGAAGAGGAGAAAAGTCAGTAAAAGAGTTGTAAGCAGTGAGTACTCTTTCCTGGTGCGTCTGAGACAAAGAGGGAGACGGGGAACTAGTGTTTTCCCCGTCAAAACTCCCGTCGAAAGACACTTTGACGAAGTGAGGATGGCCGAGCAACAGCTCCGTCAATCCGAACTTTCCGGACACTCCGAGGTGGCATCCGCCACCGAGGAGGCAATGGATGCTCAGAGCCCTAGTGGTGATGAGTTGAGCCAGACACTGTCGGAACTCCGTGTAGATCCGGCCGTGTCCCCGATCCGAAAGTCCCCGTCGCCGGACGGCAGCGAGGACTCCGGAGTGCTGCAAGGACTCGCCTACACCCAGGTAGCGGTGGATCCTTCCGAGACGACTGCACGTCCCTCCCGGATATGCAGTCTCAGCATATCACCAAACCTCAAGCAGACGGTTGCTCGCAAACTGTCTATGGGGAGTGGAAGTGATTCCGACACTTCACGTCCGAGGACGCGCGGTGGGAAGGGTGCTACCCGAGATCGGTCCAAGTCGGCCGATACTAAGGCTAGCACTAAGGCTATCAAACACTCTGGTGTGGGAAAGAAGCCTCCGGGAAAGGACGAGCCTAAAAAGCCCGCTCTGAAGAAGGAAAGTACTGCGAGTACAAAGAAGCCGGGTTCCAAGGCTGCCACTGCAGCGGCCTCCAAGGATCCGAAGACGGTGGACCCCAAGGCTCCTGCTACGAAGGCGCCTAAGGGTCAAAAGAAAGCTGATCCGAAGCCTGGAGCTAAGGACCAGCCAGGGAAGGGGCCGACGTCTGACAGCACTAAAACTGTCAAGACTCCGGGTCCCAGTAAGTCCAACCTACCGATTCCGGCCAAGGGGAAAGGTAGTGGGAAGGCAGTTGTAACAACAGCTGCTCCGACCTCAGCCGTTGACGTGTTGTCCTTCTCGCGAGGGTTAGACAACAGCTCAGCAGTAGCTGCTACAGCCGCTGCGATGGCTAGTACGAAGGGACATGGGGGAGCCCGTCCGAAAACGGTAGTTCCCCCCGAGGCGCCTCGGACCGAGGAAGCTATGGATACAGCATCCGCAGCCCATACGGTCCAGGTAGTGCAGGATGTGCTGTCTGGCATCACATTCAACCTCCCGACTCCCCTGGAGCCAAGGAAGGAGGTACCCGTTCGGGTGGAGTTACCTCCTCCAAAAGAGGTACCTGTCCGAGTGGATACTCCTCCACAGTCTACCGAGCCTGCTCTGGAACCATCCAATACCATGGATATTTCAGAGGAAGCCGGGAAACTGGATCAGGCTGCAGGTGGTGGTCCGACTGGATCGGGGGTGCAAATCCTCGCTCCACATCGGCATGACGCATGGGATAAGGAGGAAGCCGACGTCCCATCCCTGCTCCGAGGTGCTATCATCGACCAGATGAGCGCCACAGAGGTCAGATCCTTCGATCTGATCCAAATGCGAACCTTCCGGGGGCTGGACGAGTTGTCTGCCAGGTTCCCGGCTTGGTTCCCAGATCGCCTAACGGCGGCAATGGAGGATCTTAGCAAACAGTCAGAGACAGCTCGCTTGGTTGCTGAGACCGAGGGACGTCCCGAACTTATCGCGGCCTTGGAGTACGACCTGCAAACTGCAGCGGAATTCAAGACCGTGCATAGCCGGCGGGAGAAGAGGAGACTTCTGACGCCAGCAATGAAGCTGGCTCGGAGTATGGAACAGAAGACCAAAGAGTCCATTCTGGATGCCACTCTGGAGGGTGAAATGATCCAACAGAACACGGCCGCGGCTAGGTCTGCAGACACTAGTCAAATGGAAAAGGCCAATCGGAGGGACCAATACCTACAAGAGACCATCAAGGTAACCTCTCGGAAGGGGGGTCGATCCGACGAGGAGGTAGAAGCGGTTCTGAAGGGATTGGATGAAAATTCTCTCCCGGACGACGAACTTCAGGTTCTGGTCCGGAATGCACTCCGAGCCAATGCTGCAAGTGGGTTTAAATATTTTAAACCCATGTGTGTGAATGACTGTGTCAAGGACAAGCGGGCCTCACACATTCCGGAAGAGGTGGGTCCTGACGGTCTCTCCGATGACGAGGAGTGGATTAAGACCGATCCACTCGAGAAGTCGGTACAGTTGTACCACTTTGAGCTCCTGGACAAGGTTCGCAATGGTAGTACCAAATACCATTCAATCTTCCAGAAAGCTAAGTTGGCATGGGCTATGTCTAGATGGCATCCATTTAGCAAGTGCCCCTTTGAGCCTTGTCTGAACATCGACGAGACACTGGAAACGCCCCGAACTTGGCCTAGCAAGGTTCGGTACGCAAGACATGTTACCCGCTTTCATTTGCGTCACTACATGCGGTATGACTGCTTGAGTGTGGGTCCAAAGCAGAGCAAGGGTTGTCCGAATGGTGGCTGGTTCTACACTAGAGCCGATATCATCAGGCATCTTGCTAAGCAGCACGGGTTGGCTCTGGATGTCGCAGCGGAACGCATCCAGACAGCCCATCAGGAAGTCTACGCCCACTTCCCTCCAGTAGTGGGCCGGAACGAGAATCTCGAGGTGGATTTTGGCACCAACGAGAGAGGAAAGGTCCGGGTGTTTTACAAGGTAAACCCGGACGGCAACTACAACCGGGTTCCGGAAGGTGAGCTCTTCGATGAATTCGAGGAGTACCAGAAGCGTACCAGCACGCGAAAGGTGCGGCACGCTCAGAAGAGACCTAGTGGGTCTTCCGAGCAGGCCAACTCTAAGAAGGCCAAAACGGATGAAAGGAAATCCGTTATGGAGAAGGCGGATCCGGGCTATAAAGGACCGGCATTCACCTCTCACACGACTGACTGGAAAAAGGGTCCCCAGGGCAGGCCACCTCGGTCTGATCCGGAGGATCCGAACTCCAGCACGATGGGGTCCTTCGCAGAGGAGTTCCCCGAAAATAACATGGTTCCGGGTGATGAGTCGCAGACTCTAACCCAGACCGGTAAGACCAAGGCTCCGGCAAAGAAAACGCCGAAGCCAGTTCAGACCCCGGATCTCCCAGAAGGCAGCGGCTGCGGAGTCCGTACAGGAAGAGCGTGAAAACGCTCGGACTGAACGATGTGCTGCTAAAACCGAAAGGAAGAAGCAGAAGCTGGCAGTTAAGAACGCCGAGGAAAAGCTGGACCACGAACGTCGTCGGTTCCGGGACTGCTTCGCGCATGAAATGCACGAATGGGATGGAACTCGGGCTCAGATCGAGCTCTGGCTCCAGGAGCTGACTCTGGCGGAAGCAGCGTCGGACTCCGAGGAGGAAGAGGAGCCGGCTCAACCCGGTTCCGGAGACGAGTCGGGCTAGATCATCCTATTCTAGGAGCCGATTAGGAGAAAAGGGGGGGTATCCTAAATATACCAACCCTACAAGCAAAACCCTTAGGAAGGGTTTAGGAGTGTCCGGACAGAGGAACGCGGCAGGCTGGCTACGCAAGGATCCAGTCTGCCAGGTGGTACTGACGGAGGAGGACAAGGAGATCCGGAAGGGACGCTGAACTCGGGACTGGAGCACTTTACCAACATGGATCCGATACAGGATGTTTTTTTTTATATATAAACTATGGATATCAGGACCGAGTGCTCCTAATTATAAGTCCGAAGATCGCCTGGAGGCAGGACTATTTTTTTCTCTCTATTTATCACCTAAAAAAGCTCCCGAGCATGAGCTATGAACTTTCTCGTTCCGGTGAGTAGGAGCTGAACGAAGTAGGTTCTGAAAGCCGGGCGGAATGCAACACCATCAACAGAGGATCCGGATCTTCGCTACACGTATGATGTCTTTTTGTAATAATACTTTAATATGTCTTTAAAACTTTAAAAGAAGTGGTATTGTTTATCACTTATAAGTATTATTCGTTACGAGTTTAATTAGCTCGGGGTCCTGAAGGGACGAAATTTTTTACTGTGATATTGTACTTTTTTTAAGTGTTTGTATACTATATGTATAGATTAACTCCATCTATCCTAGGGAATGGGGCGTAATTGTCATTACGGTCTATATGTGTAGAAATGTGTGTAATTAATACCTTTTTGTGTTCAACAGTATACGTCATATTGTTTGTAAGGTATAACTTTAATAAACCCCTAAGGTGGTATTTATAAGATAATGCCAGTCCGAAGTGTTTTCGGACTTTAACCTTAATTAATTTTTTTACCTCCCGGTTATTATCTGGTAGGGGGTAGTGTAGGGGCTAGGGTTATACGGGTATGTTATATGACGAGTGCTGTTGGATGTTGTGTTGCGAGCTCAGTCCGAACCCTTCAGTCCGACGGTAGGTGGCAGCACCTACCCCGGGCTTGGGGTATGGACAGAGGTCGCTATAGGCTTCCGGTCTGCGTGTGCGCGCGCAGGCTGGCTGCCTATATATACCCAGCATCTGGCGGTACTCGTCGGTTACTCTGAGCCACGCTGGCAAGGAGACCCTGTGATCAATACGGCTGATTAGCCTACTGACCCGTTCCGAACTCTATAGGGAGTTCGCACACATAGATACTGCTTGTCTAGGTTCTCTGAATAAACCTGATTTGCAACCTGTAACACTTGATCCGAACTGTGTCGACTTTGTTCTTTAATTGATACTCTACCAATATCATAAAGAGACAAAGTATCGTTTATTACATAAGAAAAAGAAGAAAGAAGAGAGAAGGAAAACGGGGAGGGCGGGGGCAGAGCCCCCGATATATACATACAACAATTTAAGCAACTTACAGTGGTGCCATCTAGAGGATAGGCCTGGAAACGTCTAGTGACTTAGTAAGTTTGTCCCCATCTAAAGGGGAGTGCCCCAGGTGATCATCTTAAATAAATGTGATAACTTAAATGTGACCAAAGTGTTTAAGATTATCGATTTTAAGATTATCTATTTTGAGACTGGAAAGATTTACTTGTTCAAGTTCCCCAGAGAATCTGTCCCGATGAGCCGGATGTAGGGCCATTTTCTGCTTTGGCTGACCCAGATTTATCTAATACAGAAATTATGAGGAATCTGGGATCCAAATTCAATACTTCTGTTTGTTGCAGAGTCTAATATAACTTGACTATCATTTCAGCGCTTGTTTGCAAGTTAAACGGTAAGTGTGATATCGTTTCATTCGTTTTAGGAGATAAAAGAAATTATATTTCATAGGCTGTTTATCTAAGCTACCTTGTTTCAATAAGATCCTCTAATCTTACCTTTGCGAATATGATACCAGTTCCAGTTTCAGCTTTGGGAAGATGGGATAAACATGTAAAAACAACTGCTGTGAGATATTATGTCCTATAGAAACACAGATACAAATACATGTTAAACTTAAAGCGAAGGTCCCATGATTTAAGATAACAAGTATAATATCATTATGGTCCCATATCTGGACAACTAAGTACTTAAAATAGGATGATTCAAAGTAGATCAATCTTTGGACTGAATTTTATGCCCACTCAGTAGTATGGGGACTGCATGGTGAGCTCCCTGCAGATTGTACACATGCTGCTATAGGTGAAGTGAAATTATCCTCAGCTTGAAAAGTGTCCAAGGACCTTGTCTCCACAGGTTTTAACAAGACTCAGGTTGGCGAGTGAGGAGATAATACAGGATATGATAGGAAGGTGTGACACTAAAAGTCCGCAGCTATCCTTGGACCTGACAAATAGACTCTACATACCAGTAGTGTTCACAGCCGTCCTTAGGTGGTGCTCCTGCATACCCTAGGTTCATTCATTGGAACTACTGGTATGTAGAGTCTATGTCACGTCCAAGGATAGCTGCAGACTTTTAGTTGCACACCTTCCTATGATATCCTGTATAGCCTCCTCACTCGCCAAGCTGAGTCTTGTTAAAACCTGTGCTTGTCTCTGTTGACCTGTAATACCCAATATGTTACATAGGCTGTTGTAAGCTTTTAGAGAGGGCCGGATGTTATCTGGATTTTCCACTGCTCAGTGAACACATTAGCCTTCTATCTGCTCATTTTCTTATTGTCATAAATCACCTTAAGTTTTGATATCTCCAATTTGAAAATGCGACAAGTACCAACTTAGATTATTTCGTTCTGTGTATTTTTGTGTTGTTTTCTCCTGAACCAGCCGATGCACTGGTAAAGCGTAAGTAAAATTCAACTATAGTTACTTGGGCTTTTCACTCATCCGTTAGATCAACCATAAGGTAAAAAAGTTAGTTTCAGTCAACAGCTTTATTTTGAAAAACAGGACCCGACCTAACATTTCTCTTTTAAAATGTTGGGGGGAAAATCTGTTTTGTTTATCTCTGGCAGATAGTCAGACCACGCCTATTCTAGAATCAGATGCACAATAGTTTGTACTTACACAATATTTCACTGTGTCTGGTTTTGTGTGAATTCCATTTTTTAATTTGTGTACCAATTTGATAACCAGTGTGGTCAACTTCAAAACTAAATAAAGATCTTTCAGGTCATATTTGAGCTATTTATAGTCTATTGCTCAATGTGCAACTATTATGTAATAGTGTAATCGTCATTATCCCAACAACACCTTATGACCATGAAAAGGTGGTAACTGACACAAAAATACCCTTTGCACAATAGCAGTCTATGAGAGGTCAAAAAGTCATGCTAGACTGATTTATTGCACAACATTCATTCCTTTCGTATCACATGATGTTTGCAACCTAAAATATATATTGTAACCATATCAACAGACCAATTGATTGTCCTTTTAAGTGTTTGTTATATAGGAAATCGAACATTAAACAACTATAGTAAATGGCTCCTCTCTTTGAGGATAGTTATTTTCTTGTTATTCATGTGATAACCAGGGTAATAGACTCAAAAAAAAGTACATGTACATTTGAGACAGGTATAATGTCTCCTTTGATCCCATATCATCTTTTTATTATTAGGACTGTGTGTATGCCTTTATAACAACTTGACTTGCTTACAGTTGTTAATTCAAGAACAACAGCTTGTGACTGGTATCTTTAAGCACTGTGGGTCACTCAATGTGTCCTATGATAAACTGCAAAGGGTGCTGTACGGATACTGCACAGCGTGCTGTGCTTTGTGCAGAGTATGTCCCAGTTGAACACAGGGTAGAGCACTGGTTGGCATACGGGGTGGAACATGGGGTTAGAACATAGGGTGGAACATGGGGTGGAACACAGGGTGGACACGGAAAAAGGACTGGAACACGAAACACAGAGTGGAACACAGAACACAGCGTGCGACATGGGGTGGATACGGGGTGGAACAAGAGGTGAAACATGGGGTGGAACGCCTGGGTGATCACCCAGATGATCATCTGGGTTATCATTTGTGTGATCATGTGTGTGATCACATGGGTGATCATTTGGGTGTATACTCTGGATGATCATTTTTAAATGCATTCGCATGCATGACTGCATCACTTCGAGTAGAACTATATTCGGAATTATGAACTATAATCTCTCTCTATTATATATTAGTCAGAATTATAGTCACAATCTAAGAGAGAAGGGTGGAGAATCACAAACATAATGGCGAACATATCATGAACATATCATAAAAATAATAGATGAATAATATCACGAAGATATGACAAACATATGACAAACATTTCATATGCATAACATGAGGAACATATGATGAACATGATACGAATTTATGACAGACATATGACGGACATATGACGAACACATGACAAGCATATGACAACATACCGAAGTCCCCTTCATATTGTTCCTTCATTAAAGCGAGTATCTACCATTTTTGCATCTTAACCAAATAGACATATTGGAAACATCATCTTTGGATAATAGATCACAGAACTAGACTGATATTTCATAACAATAACTCTACAAAATAGAGCTAATTCCCTATTCAGAGTTCAATACTCTATTGTGTGCAGACCTATCATTTCAGATTCAGAAAAAAAGATGTATACAAGCCGTTGCATTTGCTATCACAGCATGATTCAAGCTAGTATATATATGTATACCCCAGTTTTTCTTTCGTTTTTGTAAAAAAAAAAGAAAAGAAAAAAGTGGCATGCACTGTAAAAAGACGCGTAGATCGTGTCACAAGTATTATGTCATATTTGTAAACGCCTAAGTCTCATTTTGATATTGATGGAATAGGCCTAGGGGGTCTAGAAATCACGGTATTTCAAACCAAGAAGTCAATTTCGTGTCTGATTTACATTTCAAAAATGTTGAGCCACTCAGAGGGATTCAAGCAAGAAGATTTTACCCATTTTCAAAAGTAAAGGCTGTGCCATCGCCTCCCATTCTGAATTTAAATAATGACCAGTCCCTCAGCAGTCTATAATAAATCATGCACCATGCATTATGAGCCTTTTATTATCGTGGGATGTTATAAGTGATGTTTCTTTCTTGTTCATTAAACAAGGTAAAGGGCCAGGGCCAGGGCCAGGGCCAGGGCCTAAACCAAAACGTAAGTCTATTAATTTGTTTATTCTATATCACAGTAAAAGTAAAAGTTTAATCAACAAAATAACTTAAGTCTTAGCAGAACTAATCTGCTAATGATCACTGAAATACTCGTATCTAATGAGTTAGTGCATTCCTTGCTATGGGTAATAATTCGACGTCTCATTTAGAACAAATGTAGTCATAGCTTAAAATTAATGATCGCAAATGTATTATTATTTGAAATAGGTATGGGGTTCTCTCTAATTATTTATTATAAAGATGATTTTGGTCAGTGTTCAGGGGTAGACACTAACGCTGGCCCGGGAGCCAATGGCCCGTAATTTTGGGTCCGGGCCCGTAGTTTTCTTCAGATTTACCTTCCCATGGGCCCGGGTGGCCCACAGGAAATTTTGCAAGAATATAACTGATCAGTATAGACATGTAATTTGTTGTTGGAAAGAGAAAAATGTGAGGAAATGAAACAATTTGGTGTCATTTAAACATTGGTAAATCAGGAATTTATATGATTTTCTCCTTGAAAAAAGTAAAATATATTCCCTGGCCCACAGCTTAAAGTCCGGGGCCATAGATTTTTTTGAGCTACGGGCCCGGGTGGCCCACAGCTGAAAAGGTTAGTGTCTACCCCTGAGTGTTTATAAAACATAATGATGGATTCAAACGAGAATCCAATGAAACTGAATAGCTCTTTTGTTATATTTTATTTCCACTTCACGATGTAGTGGACCTATTGATATAATTATAAAATCTAAAGCATAGACCAATAAGGGCATAGGTACCCAGCAAAGACAGGGCTCATAGAACAGCTATATACTAGTATAAATAGTGATACTACCCTACGTCTGGCAAAGACCATGGGGGGGGGAGGACGCTGCGACTCCCCCTTGTGTGAAGCACATGCGTGAAAAATAAGCATTTAGAATGGATTTTGCTAGGCAACTATTAACAACAAATGGATCAGGCCATTGACCTTATTGGACCTGATTTAGGGGGGTTAGGCTACATCAAAATTACAATAAAAGGTCTATATAGGTTCGTTGTCAAGCAAAACAACAAATCCTGTGCCAGTTGCTAGGCAACAGTTCTAGGAGCCTGAATGGAAGGAAAATTCTGAAAAACAACTTCTCTCCTACAGATTTGTCATTTCGGGACATAAAAGACTTCATAATGTTCAATACTGCTATTATAAAGCATGATTTTAGATTTTCTCTGAATAGAATGGCAGCCATTTTGTTTTGGCATTTTGACACAGAAAGAAAGTTTTTTCCTCTTGGGGCCCAACAAAAATCGGATTCAGCATACTCAAACTAGGCCACCTTTTTTTTGATAACTTGGATTACGGGCACCCAGAGCATATATTTTGGGGGGCAGGAGGAAAAAAAAAGAAAAAAAAGCTGCCATGCTGTTCTCAAATTTTCCAGGGGCGGGAGGAAAAAAAAAAAAGAAGCATGCAAAAAGTCTTATTTTGGCTATTAAAAGTGGGTATATTGAGAAATAATGAAGATATATTGAGAAGTTTTCCCAATTTTGAAAGCCTAATTCTGGGTGTCTGCCAGTCAGCATGTATTTTTTTTTTTGCTAAAATTCTCAAAAATTCCCAGCGGAGGGGGGTATAAAAAAAATCCGTAATCCAAGTTATCAGAATAAAACGGCCTTACCCTAACAATCATTCCAGTCTCTATGTAGAGGTAAGATTCTGAACAGAAAATTCAATTTTACAATAGAACGAGATGCTCCGCCAGGCCCACCTGTTCGTTAGTGCATAAGCACACACAATGGTAAAACCGCCAGGACACACTGAATATCGAGGGTGCACAAGCACATCAGTCCTGACACTTTTCTGATTATATATGCACAAGACAGCAGTGCATGTACAACATCACAGGAACAACGTACTACATTTATGTAGTTATACTCCCAAGTCTGTAACCTTAGGCACTCATTCATTCATTTATAGATAATAATCATTATCACTATCTTTTTGATATTATGTGATAGAGCTGCCTTATAAGGCACCCAGTAGTGCACAAGCACATATCAACCAACAATGGTGAAACATGCATGTGAAAGTGTCTCAAAGGACCTAGAGTATAAATTGATATGCTATACTTTGTACATTGAATATCTTGTATTTCATGAGAAATGACGAAATAAACACAATACACAATACAATAGACAAAAGCCAAAAATTTAGAATGACTACCATTGATTTTTGAGAAACCCCCTAAAAATACATTATTCATCCCTCCTAGTCATATGTTATACCTCAAATGAAAGGGATTTGCAAGGAAGAGCTGCGCTGATAGGGAAGGTGTTGGTGACACAAGAGTAGAGATGGCTGCTCAGGATGAGGGATGAGGAACCCTCAAGGAGAGGTCAGGGTTGCTGGAGGAGGTCTCTTATGAAAGGAATATGAGATCCCGAGGATGACTTCCAAAGACAAGAAGTCACAGGCCCTAAACTTTCTCACAATTACAAGCAAACCTTCTGCTGAAGTTAGATGGTAATGTTGTGGCATATAGCATGTAGGAGCCCCTAAGAGTTTCAAACAAGATGTCTAGATTGCAGCTCCCTTAACCAGATATCTTGTCCCCAGTGTGATATTCGGATTCAGCACACCCAAATTACCCCAGAAAGTGAAGTTGGCTATTTGTACGATGAAACGCCCTTTTGAGTGATTAGAATTAAATTTGTGAAGATTTTGCATCGGTTAGTCTATATGTGGTTTCAGAGAATCTTTGACTTCATCGATCAGAAAACTATGTGTCGATCCTAATTGCCAATCTGGTTATCTTTCACCTCCAGCCTGTTATAGTCCAGAGACAACACCGTCATTGAATCATTGTAAGTAACAAGAAGCACATTCTACGTTCAATTTTCATATTTCCTTATTTCTCTGGCAGGGCTTTGTAAGTATTCGTTTAAAATGGTAAATTGGCCTAGCTTATGGGACTGTTGTATTGACAAGTCAGACTGACAATTCCGATATTTACTTCAGTCAGTCAATCTTTACTGACTGGTATGGTAGAACGTTCAGTCTACATGAGTTCCTGGGCAAATACAAAAATAACACATTTCTCACTAATATGCTCAGCAAATGAAGCTTATATTCAAATGTGATCTATATAGCTGGAAAGAGATACGTGCAATATAAAGCTGAAATAATTATGTAAATACCCAAATTATAGAACTAGAGTTATGGCAAACAACGTCACATTTATTGAATTTATTTCACATCCTAGTAACCCTTTTATTTAATTTGCAAAAATGCATTGATACAGGCGATTAACCTCGGGTCTAAATAGACACACAAGTCCAAATACGTATACATTATAGAGATATTATGTACGAGACACTTATTATCATGCGTTAGGCATCTCGATATGACAATTAGGGTTAGCTTCTCACACTTTAAATCTTTAACTGTTTACCAATAATCTGTCATATTATTTGCAAATATACGAAGCGTTGACATTTTTTTCAGTCAATGAAAAATCTGAAGGTTTGTTCTGGAGTGATAATATACAGTGTACCATCCATAATATTCATAACCTGCACAATAGAAATAATCCAATTGCGTTATTTTTTCATTTTCTTAAGCTTGTAATAAAGAAGACGGAGCACCAGCAGACAGCGATGGTAAGAAACCTTTACTGTCCAAAATGGAACAACCCACGTAGACAAATCTTTAAGTCTTCACAACGTAGCAACAACAAAAGAAATTATCCTCCCACTCCCCATAGCACTGTAATTGATAATAAGGATAGTTCCCTTGCCATAAGCATAAGAACTCTTGAACTTACATCGGAGTTAAAGACATTTAATTTTAAACAAGTTGTTAAATCATGATAAGCTTGACTTATCCAAGTCGGATGGTATACATCTCATAACAAAGTAAAGTTTGTTGTAATGTTATGAAAACAATTCATGAAGTAGACGTTGGGAAGCTAATGGTAGTATTGGGAACTTATTATTTCAGAATATACATGTCAAGGTATGTGAAATTTCATCTGTGTCCTATTGATATTCTATCTTGGAGCCATAAGTTGGATGTCCACTAGAACATGGGATTGAGATAGTTATAATAGCTTTTCTCGACAACTGGAGGATGTTTCAGAATGGGAAGATATGATTAATCGTAATAAAAGCATTTCACAAGTGGTCCTTGGTCGTACATTACTCCTTATTGCATTCTATCTTCTATTGTTCGTAAATGGGGACTTTGGTCGTAAATAGGGTTGCTATAAAGTGTTTCAGAAGGACTTGCGACCAAGAGCTACGATTGATCGTAGAATTTACGATTGATTTACTATTGATATTTAAGTGTTTCATAATACAAGTTAACGGGGAGCATTTGCCATGCCCCTTCAAATTTTCCCATCAGAAAATCACGAATATCTCTTCACATATAGAAGTGGTATGAGGAATCCGTGGTTCCTATTTAATATAGAATTATTTCTCCTGGGCATAATTGTTTGATTTAAATGTAAATGGATTGTGTGACCAATGGTATTTGCGACCAATCATATCTTCTTGACAAATTATGACCAATATATATTTCCTTATGTGTGCATTAAAATTCCACTTAAAATCCTTTCTTCAATAGGAATTATGAGGTGGATGACATGACCATGACTCATATTCATCACCCTCCTTGCTTGCATCATATACATAATGGAGCATAACACCTATATAGGAGTACAAATATATCTATCTGTCAGCGGAAATGCTAGGTTGTTGGTCGTAAATATGCAGATGTTACGACTAATTGGTCGTATTTACCTCTATAAAGATACGACCAATCGTATCTAGGTGTTTCACAAGTTACACTCGTATCTTTCACCTAAAATACGACCAATGGGTGAGATACGATTGATCGTAAGGCAGTCATTGTGAAACACTTCCCCCCATTCTACTACGACCATTCGTATCTCATTGGTCGTATCTAATTATGATTGATCATATCTTTCAGTTAGTTCTGAAACACCTACGGGTACAATACTTTGATCGTCCAAAAGCTGGAGCCTTATTCAAAGTTTGTGAACAAGCTACGTAATTATGACAAATTGACTGACTTCACCGTCAAAAAATATTAGTTCTAGTTCTGTAGTGAACTACGGTTTATATAGCATTATGTAATATGTGGAAATGTTTAATATAATAAACCGTGCTGGATATGGGCCATTAATGTAACGACCTTGTTTATATTTTGAGGTCTTTTCTGAGGATAATTTACAGTTTTGGAAGATTTTGATATGCGCATCATGCTTGCATGAATATCTCGTGCCTGGTCAGGAGGGTCTTTCAGATTGGACTCATCAGTCGTCATAATTGGATTTTCGTCTAAACATGTCAAAAGTGTAAATTTGGGTGCTGACGACCATGGCAAATGTATGCATCCCAAATGGTCGTCAATCAAAATTTGGGATCATTTCAGAAACCATACATGTACCCATGTATATGTATGTATAAATGCATATTGTTATATATGTTATGCATGTATAATACATTTGATTTCCCAGCAGACTTGAGCAATTATGTATTTTGACTATTCCATCATCTGAAAGAATTTTTACTGGTGGTAGTCAAACAGGTTTCGTCACGTCACCATTTGCCTACGACCACGTCAGTTGTTCTGAAAGATCCTCCAGTTGTATGTACATGTATGCGAATTGCTTTGATTAACAATGTCTCTGCCTAGATGCATTGATACTGTGATTATTGACAGCTGTATTATAAACCATACCCCCATGTGTACAATAGCCTGATAAAGCTGATAGCAAAACATTGGCATAATTTATTACTATAACTAATACTTCCAACTGTCACCGTTAGGTTATATTCATTGCCATTAAAACATTTTATATAAATCACCCAAATATTCTTGTTGTTAATCAATCTATATGATATGTCGAACGCTATGCTGAGACATATACGGAGACATGGCAATAATACCCCTGGTGGTGTGATGCTATTTTGGCGTAAAATGATTTTTAATGATTCGTTTATTTCAGAATCGCTCAAGTATGTCTGCATACCCAAGCGTAAGCATACACTTGTATAATTCATCGTCCCTGCTTTGACCAACTAGGTACCACCAAAGATACCCAAACTATTGTTTTGTTTTGTTTTAAGTTTTATTATCTTTATCGATTAAAAGATTGTAAGATATGTTGTTCCTCTGTTACAACACTGATCGGCAGGTGTCAAAACGGCTGAAATGGGGGCTCAGATACGGGTATACCCAAACTACCACCTACAATGATTTTGATAAGGTTTTTCTTCGGAGAAAAATTTCTGTGGTTCAATAGGTTGAGTTACGTATGTACAGTGTTCACAGTGTGCGCAACAAAAAATACACATGGTCAGGTAACGCCACCATGATAGCCATACACAGAGGCCATAACATTGGACTCTATTTTTAATTGGCCATGGATTAGGCCAAAAAAGGTGTGTTTCAATCAACATGGTCCGACATTTCTGTTGGTAGATAGGTCGAATTTTAACATATTGAGAGCAGGTATGAGTTGTGAACCGTCATGTCAACTTGCGACTTACCAGAATGACTCACTAAAGTCTTCCATTAACTAGGAATAACGAGAGGTTTTTGGATAAAAGTCTGATGCAAATCTATTATTTAGGCCTCTGAAGTCAGTAGAAGCTAGTTTTTGTTATAAGGAATGGCTGAAAAATATGCAAAAATTAACCAAAAAAAACACCTCCTAAATTGAGGAGAAAATCTAGGGTCATCCTTTTAAACAATACTCGGGCACAGTTGCCTGAAACGCATATATAATGAGCTTCCTTTTTGGCCTTATAGTGATACAGCGCTTTCCATTTTCGATATAATATCTGGACTATATGATGAATTTATATGACCATGTGTACCTCATGATACATGTATGGCTATTTATATTCATATAATTATACCTCGCTGATTCAGTGTTACTCTCCCAGGAGATCATAGTCAAGTGTTCTTTTTGCCCACTGCAATCAGGTATATGTAACTCGACCTATAGGGCACCCAGGTGTTACCGACGTGTCCCTGTATTCTGTCAGGCATGCAGCAGACAGAAGAGGCTTCAGTTTCCATATAGCCAGAAGTGGATGTTCCTAGTCAGGGGTTCAGTCACAGACCTGTGCGGTTAGGATAACCACATAAAGTACTAGTGCACGTGGGGGGGGGGGGGGGGTGTTCATTTTTCAACAAAGTGGGGAGGTGAATGTTCTCACTAACAGGGACACTAGCTGTATAATCCGTTCAACTAATATCATTATTTCATTGAACATCAAATCTTGGGATTATACTGTATACATAATAACGAAATCCTAACAATAATTTCCAGGGCAAACACCTTACATAAAAAGCACATATAATTTGATGATGTCGGTTTGGCTATTGAGATGTCTTATATGCAAATGGTTTTTACATAGTTTTTGGTATGGGCTTTTCATGTGAGAATATTTGTGTGTATTTTACATTAAAATATTTATATAAAAACGAGGTACTCAGCGGTAGAGCACTGGCCCATGAGTCTAGAGGTCGTGGGTTTGAATCCTGCTTTCTGCAGATGACTTTTCCGCGACCGTTACACATGTCTCTTGAATTTTGAATGCACCAGCACAATTGCCAGAAAGGGCACTCGCCATTGCCTCTCAGAACACAAGTCCCCAGGCATCACTTACTTCTGAATAGGATGAGGCTATGATAATTATGTCCACCCCCTCCCCCCATCTGCTTGAGTAAGAGAATGTGCTGTGTGCAGAGTTCCAAAAAAATACAGTTGGTTATTTGAGACCCTATTTATGTCCTGTTTGAACTGAGCATTTTTTCTTCCCTGGGTGATCTGCGGATATGCCGGCCCAACCCTTACCATTATGGATACCTATTGTCTGTTATATATAACCAACTGGCTTTCAGGACAAGTTCCCGACGGATACCTACCCCTAGTCATATACCCCGTTAGACTATTTCTGGCCTGGACATCTACCCCTTGGACTTTTACCCACTAGGAAATCCACCCCTGAGGAAACTCACCCCGCCATATTCAATCCTTTATCTGTGGCTCAACCATGAAACAATATTCTATTATGGAAGGATATTTTTTGCCTGGATATATACCCCTGACATCTAACCCCCGTCCCTGGCATCTATACTCTTGGACTTTTAACCTCTAGGACATTTATACAGCTATGGACATCCACCCCCTCCACATTATGTGACCCAAACATGTCACAGGTCACCCGCTCATATTGTGCCTCCTTTGACCAAAGTGTAGGATACCATGGTGCACTGTGTTGGAATGCCCTACCTCCAATTAGAAGAAATGCTGAAGATATAAAAATCTTCAAAACCCAGAGTAAAGAAGCGCTCATAGCGCTCATCCCATTGAATTAGGGTTTACAACACAAAATACTTCTTTATAAAGTCAACAAGGAACACAAACTCCCCTTTTTTTTGATAAATCTACCCCTGAAATTCATCTGATTAATCAATAGAATCCAAGTGTGGTTAAATTAACACACTGCCCCCCCCCTATTTACTAGCTGGCGCCTAACCATAGCTCCAGTCTAACAAATACAACCAACACCACACAGTGACCATTCGGTCAAGGGCAATGTCAGAATAGCAACCCAATACTCAACTAGAGTAGGGATGAAGGCAATGCCTTTCGTTTATTGTCAACTTAACCCAAGTCTACGTGCACCCATTGAGGTCCTCTCTCTTAATGAACTCTGATAAAAAATACATGTTATATGTGAAACATTGATTCACCTGGACCCACTATGTACCTGTACTTAACCCATGTTGAAACGAGACAATAAATGATTAATAAACCTAAAAATAATGGGCATATGGAGGAGGTGGATGTCAGGGTACCTAGCGGTCTTGAAGGATAAAAGTCCAAGATGGTAGATCTCAAAGGGGACGGATGTCATAAGCGCTGCTTCCACCAACGGGACGTGACGAATCCGTCAGCAATTCGTCCATCAACAGGTTGTTCAAATCCATCAGAAACTGACAGATCCGTCACTTTCTGCTTCCACTGCTTCCGTCCGTCGACAGATCCGTCCATTTTTGACCGATCCGTCACCTTTCTTTGATGGATCCGTTGACAGAGGGATCAGTGGAAGCCAAACTATCCGTCTTGAAGACCCAAAAAATGATCCACTGATCCTTCTGTCAACGGATCCGTCAACGGATGGATTAATGGAAGTAGGATAATGGGAATCCGTCTGTCAATGGGTGACGGATCTGTCACCATTTTGGCGGATCCGTCAAGGGACGGGAATATCAATTTTTTTGTTATTCCCGTCTGTCGACTGTTCCGTCAAAATGATGATGCATCCGTCACCCGCTGACGGACGGATTCCCTTATTCTGGCTCCCACTGATCCATCCGTTGACGGATCCCTCAACAGACAGATCAGTGGAAGTGAAATTGACGGATCCGTCACACATTTTTGCTATTTTTGATGGCTAAATCCGCTTCCACTGGTCCGTCAGTTGACGGATCCGTCAAAAAAATGGACAGATTCGTCAAGTTGCGTTGGTGGAATCAGCGCTATAGAGGATAAAAGCTCTAGAGAATAAATGGCCATAGGAGTTAATGTTCGTGGAGGGGGCCTGCAAAAGAAACCAGGAGGAATTAAATTTTATCCTTCAGCTTGCTATAGTTAGGTCATGAACCAGAACATCGCCTCCTTCTTGACGCACAGGCAGAGGGTAAAATTAATAAAAGCCCAAGGAGTAGATGACCAAGGGGCTGGCAGCTGTAGGGTGTATTATGTACTAGGGGGAAGATGCCCTAGGGGCTAGAGTCCAGGGGTAGAAGTGTGGGGATGAGCGTACTTGTCCTAGAACCGTCAGCTGACCATTTCCTTAATGTCCTGTGTTAACAGGTGAACTGCAATCACTTATTTACTCAATTAATAAAACCATTATCTTCCAAAAGCACCAGTCGGCGATGATGGACGCTCACTCATCAATGAGCTCGTGGATATGGTAACTATACTTAACACATGTGATGGTATCTGGCTGTCTTTTCACCAATTTCTTTGGTGGTGTGGTATTTTTCGGTAAAACGTAGACCTGTGTCTGGCTGATGGTGGTGGTTCTATATGCATTTTGCATGATCTCAAGTATGTTTTAGTGTTTCCTTTTTAACATGAATCAGTGCCTTATCCCTAACATACTATATATGTATTATCAAACTCCACCCATCACAGCTACCCCCATCACCGCTTAAGCCAAGGATTCTCAAAGAAGCGCAGGTCTCATTTCAGCACATAACTTTATAATACTCCCTGAACTCCAAAATCTCTCTTTAAAAGGACTCACTTAGGTACAGATCCTTGTATAAGCACAGCGGTAACAAGGACTTTACATCGTATAAGTACAGGGTCGCTTAAACTGGCTATTACGATATACTATAGGCGGTATAGACTCGTGTCTGTGTGGACGTTGGTGGGTAGGGGAGGGCAGTCTTTGGCCCCGACTCTATAACTTATATAAATAAACTTATTTGACAAACTCGTCTTCAGGAGTTGACCAATGAAACCCCATACACCAGTCCCTGTGCACAGCCTGGCAGAAAGTCGGAATCTTAATAAATTGCAGTTTGCCCATTCCCATTTGTAGCCCATGTGGCGACAAATGGACCTGGCGCTTGAGGCTGCTCAGTTTGTGTGGAGGACTCAGGTGGGTAGTGGGGAGTAACTAGGGTCTTTGGGAGCATTCATTTTCAGATTCTGTGGGGATGGACAGTAGAGGCATTTGCTCGGTGTGTGGAGGATTCTTTGGGAGGGTGCATATTTTGTGTGTGTAGAGGGGGAGGGACAAGGGGCTTTGCGGGTGTTCTCAGTCTCCGGTCCCGACTGTACTTTTACAGTCTGGAGATTTACTTATAGCTCTATACCTACACTGGTCCTTGACCTTATATCCTATGCTACTGCGTATCAGCACTCAGGAGAACATGGGTTAGAATCCCACTCTTGCTCAATTAGTAGTAGCCTACTGTTGGCATAATGCACCAAAATTGAAATAATTTACCTGTTCATATATTTAATAGGTAGGATAACTATATCAGTATAGGTGGCTGTATGCTTCAAATAGATTAAATAAATATTTTTAAAATGTACTACCAATTGTGCCAAGGTGGGATTTGAACCCACACACTTCCTTGAAAAAATGATTCCGGATCATTTTCTTTAGATATAAAATGGTCCAGGCCCAGTAATGGGTCTGGAGTGCTCTAGGCAGGGGTGTTCCAGGTTCTTCGCTACATGCTGTTGTTGTGCACCTAGCAGGAAGCCGGTGAAGGGTAGTATAGCGGGCATCGGTTCTATGGTGTAGTGGTGGGTATTCTCTTAATTCGGTCATATTGATTGAACATACTTAAATTGGAAGTGATCTTCCAAAAATATGATTAATGTCTTTTCATATAATTCCTTTTGTCATTATAGCAGCTCTTCTCAATACAATCTAAATTAATAAAGCATGGAACAGAGAATGTCACATTATTCATACATACTCTTTATGAATCATTAGTACTGATGTACTTTTGTAAACCTTTGTGATGAGAATTTTACTATAGCTATAAACATAATATTATATAGACCTATAGTTGAATTGATAAAGATATCAGAGATACCCTTCAGGACTTAGTTTTGTGGACCGAATTAGTCAAGGTTTTGCGAAGACAAATTGCGGAAGCATCAATTAAAATTGAATAATCTAGATAACGGATTCAATCAAATACTTTACCACCTGCCATATCATACTATCACAGGTCAAGAAATGGGAGTAAATCACCGAGATGTCTGCATTTACGTCACATAACCGCTGACCATACTGAACGGCAAGCAAAGGACAATGCGAAAAACTACTAATTTATATTGTCACGGAAATGTCTCTTTAAACTTGCACTGTAACTTTAAAGTAAGAATATAAGTTGAGAAATATACACATCATGGGAACAATGAATAAATAAACTAAACATGTGAAGAATGATATAATGTGTATAGAAATACATGCGCAAATTCACACCCGTAGGAATATGCAAGTGCTTGTTAACATATATGTGGCTGAGTCGCTATTACAACCTTCCCATGGTGGGAGAACTCTTATATCCTAATGCTCTCAGAGACGTGGACACCCTTCTGTTAACTCTCGCTCAATTTCGAATGATTAAAGAAATATCTGCATAGCATCTGTTTGTATCTGTCATCATTGATATTTTATTATGAATCCTTGACTACAATAATACTTTTGAAATCGTAGTTTCATGCAACAAACCGTGACATATTAATCACACCCAAATAATAGTTTAAAATTGTAAGTTTAACGTCTGATTGAATGTCAAAGGCGGGTGATTTTATGGTCAATGACTATTTCCATAGAATGAAAGGAACAGTCAAATATATTAAGTGTAATATATGTGAAGAACATAACTAGCATTTCATAGCTCCACATTTCCCAATAGGTGTGTGTCTACTATACGACAAGGAAAGTGGAATGTTTCACCTGTTTGACGTCCAGTAAAATGTATATATTTGGGAATATATTTCCTAGATATATTTCACTTTGACTGCAGGTAGGCTGTGTCCACTAGGCGTTATAAATTGCTCCCCTGACTGCCCAGGGCATACATGGATGAGGCATTATAATAGAATAAAGAGCATATTGCCCTATTTCTTCGCCAAAAATCAAACATGTGTAGGGGCACGAGTAATACGTGTAAACATGGGTTTGTGGAGTCAATGCGGGAAGTGCTTCCTTCAGACACTAGGTGGCATCACCTACGCCATGTCCTTTCTATTATCCGGTAGCGGAGCCAGGCAGGGCACTCCAGACGGCGCTCCAGTGGAGTGCCACGTCGACACTGCTTGGTCCGCGCTCGGGGTATAAAAGAGACCGAGGTTGGCTACCTCTGGGAGTTCGTCCAAAGACGAGCTCAGACCCACACCCTTCGATACCTTCGATACCTTTTGATCACGGGCCACCTACACCCCTCCCACACTCTGGCTCTTGCACCAGCTATGCTGGTACAGGACCAGATCATCTAGCTCTGCTGACTTCGAACTAAGCTAGAATGCTATCTGTACACAGATAGGGACAAGATGGCATCACGGGGTTAACGTCGACGGCCGAGCTCCCCAATATTTAGGCTAAAAAGCACAGTCAAACTGCCCATATAGGAATAACATCGTCACAGCACCACCATAAAGGTATAGTGTAACTACTGGAGGACATTTTAGTACGAAATATTATTGGTGAGAGTGGGTGATAAAGTGCCAATTCCTGCAATAGCAAAAATTAATAAGATCGAATTCGAAGTATTGGATAGGTCTTTGCTTATCAATAACAGCATAAATGTTGTCATGGTGATTTGGGTCCTTAAGAACATTTTTGGCGATATATTAATTTCTAATGAAAATTATGTCACAATCAGCATACCGATATGTATGGAGCATGAAATCAATATCTGCAATTAAGGACCATTGCTGGGTCGATGATCAAACCAGCAATTTGCCAATATCGGAATTCCAATATTGGCTCGTTTTTAAGACGTACATAGGCCGAACCATGGCCGGATGTAATTCTGCTACCTGGGTATAATGCGTCAATGTGATACAGTGATATCATCGACAGTGATGAGCCTGATAGTACTTGGCATTTTCCTCTGCGTACAACTTACCAGGTAACATCTGCAGGAAGATGCCCGGAAATACCCGGGTATATAAGTATGGGAGCTTATAGGCCTTTTTTAAATGGAATACAGCACCATTTTAACGATAATGACACAAATTTCAACCTTCAATTTCCCCTCGGATTACCCTTTCTCCTTGCCTGCACCAAATAGTGAAAGCGTAAAGAACATGACTGGAATTTCAAAAATCAACAACATATGCCGATGAGATAAAATGTTTAGGTGTAGGATAAAAAACACCATTTTGAATGGTTACATCAGCATTTCCATCTAGGATTTAGAATTACACATTCTGCTTTTTGAAAACCCAGACCTGGATAAAGGTGTTCATGTAGATGACTTTGGGGGTTGATGTCTTGTTCACCACCTTAGGTGATCATCATGATGACCTAAGGTGATCATTTTGAGGACATGAATTTTCCATTAGAGGTCCTTATATCAGTCCTCCTTATAACGAGATTTCACTGTAAATAGACAGAGCTGCACGCTAAAGTGGCCGAGACAGTGGTCTAACTTTGTTTTCATTTTTTCTGCTCATTTTGTCAATAGGTCGCTTCTATTGACAAAATGCCCAGGGCCCTGCGACTGCGAATGGAGTCAGTCGACAGTCAAAGCGTGAAGTGTAGCCAACAAGGTGTAGCCAGAGCATGCAGAATTTCCTGCCGGTGCACCCTTCCCCCCGCACACACATAGAAGGGTCAACTAGGGTCAACTATCTGGAATGCCCCCTGAGTCGTGGAGTGAGGCTCTGGAATTGCTTAGAACCTGTCCAACAACACTCGGTAACAGCTGACCTGCTTCTGAACTCTGTGATAGACGCACACGGTCAGAAGTAACTGTAGCTGAACAGTGAGTTCTACTGTAGATTTACACTATAAAAGGAGGATTTTTGCAAATTTGCGTCCCATGAAATGTGATAATTTCTATGCCATATGAAAATGAAAAACTTATATTTTCCTCTCAATGACGATATGAGTTGACATGTTATCATTCAACACAGAGTTGTTTCTGGGAGATAGTCCCTACCAGCCTACTGCAGTACATCGAGTTCTGAATGATAACTGTTTTAAACGAATGTGGTACATATGTACACCTTTGTTTGTGTTTTCATAATTCCTTGCCTTAGTGTTAACATCGGGCCAGAGGTCAAATTATCAACCCTAGGGATAAAAACATAAAATCCTAATTGTTTTGATGTATCTGTTTTAGCATAATAGCTCATTTATCTGTTGACTTATTGTACCTGGTTGAATGTGAATATAATTTATGAAACCTCTCTTACTCTTATTATTGATATCCATAATTGTCAATTTAATCCTCTGTTGTATACCCCGCTCCCACATTTGTATAACACCATCGATACGATTATATAGGGCTGTGCTATACACCCTAGAAATGTACATAACGTGTATTCAATTGGCATCATTCCTATATAACGGTATATTAGCATATAATATATGTATTTTTCCAGTTTAAATATAGATAAATCCAACGAAACATAAAACCATTTATGGAAACAAGCTTGGTTACAGTAACACATATGTGTACAGGCAAGGGAAAAGGGATATCCAACGAAAATGTCAACTTTAAAATTGATAATAAGCTTTCCGGCCAGTGATATATTACACAAGACAATATCATTTCTAGTTTTTGAGAAATGGCTGTTTAAATATGGGTGGGCATTGCCCTATCCAAAACTCAAATTAGCTCTAAGTCTCATATATTTTCCAAGATATCTCTATCTGATGAACATAATTAGAATAATTAGAAGATAACCATACATTTTGATTCATAGGCCATAGATTTTGATCTAGACTTTATTCTGTTTTGACCGTAGTAATCCTTTTGAATCATTCTATCATAGGGATTCTTTATTTTCTTTATTTGGAATGAAAATCATGTTTCCATGGCAACACATATCAACAAAGATACCCATTTAGGCTCTAAAACATACTTTGCACATTCCAAATAAGGAAGCTTTCCACCAAAAATGGAATGTTTTGTATAAGATTACGGAATTCGCCAGAAAAAAAGTACCAAAGAGCAAATTATCAGCCTGTTTCTACCATTTCAGGCCATGGTGGAGCCCCCTGGTGGCTAAAATTGGTACTATTCCCGCGGGGATACCCCTTTCTGCTTTCCTGCTCACAGTTGTGAAAGGAAAACAACAACTATGATAATGTAATCAAATGAATAAATCTTTTTCTGTCCATCGGTGTATCCACTATGTGGATGTTGCAATGACATTTTAGTTAGGAAATTTATGCTCTGTTGACACAAATTGGGTGCAAGAGGCAGTCAGCCGATAATATCAAACAGGTATGATATTATCGGCCGAATCATGGCTATATCAAACTTTAATGGATAGGAATTGGGGGAGTGTAGTAGTTATGGGTCATACCATAGCACATTTACATACAATGTGAATGTAAAAAGAAGCATATCTCTGTCGGCCGTATAACAACCTCTGACATCCGTATAACAACCTCTGACGGCCATTTAGAGGCTGTTTAAATAGTATGGTGAAGTGACGACAGAGCAGGGTGGGTGGGGGGAACTTCGTAGATTGCTTAGTCAGTGATTTGTATTCCGACGATCCTCGTTTATGCTCTGTGGACGGTGACCATTATAACCGAATGATTTTGTTTACACTTATCAACATACGATTTTACAGACGCATAATGATAATAATTATTCACAGATATTTTAATAACGGGTACTTTTCAAAAGGATACTTAAAGTATGACATGTGCATTACATGATACAATAAAACACAACTACATGTATACGGTGATATCATGATATTATGATAACAGACCTGTTGTATATTCTCAAGATCTCCCCTGCTGAAGCCCATAAGATAAAGTTGAATATCTGTATCGTTCACAGATCGTGAGAACAAGTAGACTTTTCAAGGAGACATACCATACCTCTACTCACATTAACCCTTTAACGTGTTGCTATATTCGTTCCTCATCATAATCCAGAAATACAACACGAGCAAGTAACTAGTGGGTGTGGCAATAGTGTATCATAGAGACACCCTCATAGTGTTTCAGCCCTGTACAGCTGGCATGGCACATGTAAGTATGAATCTTGCCACAGGATTACAAAACGGCACAATGTTTTAAATAGTCAATAAAGTGTTAGCAGATAAGGGGAGTCTACAAACTAGTTGTAAATCCATGCTGAGTTCACTAAGGGGGCTACATGCGTTGTCTCATTTGTTCACCTTGGCAGCACTCCACCTCCTGAGGTCATGACACCTGTCACCTCTGGCTGGCAACCTCTATAATATATCATGGTACCTGTCTGAGAATGTCCTCGTCAGAAATATCCATGATGCTAATATAACCCAAAGGAATTGAGTATAGAATTATTTCTACCAATAATAAATCTTTTAAAAATGATGTATTATTGCTACTAAGGATAATCATAGATGTTAGTTAAAATCAGAGGGACTACTATTCCCCAACCTGCATGACACCCATGTCCCCTCTGTCCACCCTGCTGCACATGGTCATAACCACCTGAGGACACAATCACCTTGCCTTATTATCTGCCAAGTCGCGTCCTCTTCCCCCCTGCCCACCTTCCACAGGCCCAGCTCCTTTTGTGTCGGTTCTTCCTGTGCCTTTGTGACTGTATTTGGATACAGTTACTGCCACATGAACATGAACATGAACATGCTTCCATCTGCCAAGTTTTGCCCCCTCTCCTAGAACCCTTAGCCCTCTCTACAACCCTCCTGATCTGCTGACTGTCCCAGGCCCCACACCTTCAGCCACTACAGGACAGACCAGACGAACACAGGGATCCCAAGAAGCCGTAAAGAAATAGCTGAGACTAGAATCGTCTTAGAGTATTCGTCAACATGAAGTCGCTGCTTGTCCTGACCTGCCTCGTGGCTGTCTGCTTGGTGGCTACAGAAGCTGCAAGCTTTGACACTCGAGCCCTTTTGGACCTGCTTCAAACTTTGGTAAGTTTTTAATAATCTTTTACCTGAATCAATGACAGAGAGCCCATAAAACATAAAGACGTTATACAGCGTTTTATAATGTTAAATAACGTTTCTCCAAGGCTCCTTACTATGGTATAATGTTTTATAACGTTTTAAAACGTTAATTTGACATTAATACTCTATGATGTGATTGTATTTAGCAGTCGTTTTTAGTAGCAGGATTTCCATAACTAAGATGTCATAAACACATGGGATAAAAGGGAAACTCAATACGTTTACAGAAGAACATCTTCTTAACACAATACCATGGTTAACCTACCCACAACTTTCTGCCGTTACCCTGTGACTGCACAGATTATTGCCATTTATAAGAGAGATTGAATCTAACCAAAGATTCGATCTCTGTGATAAATATTTAAATTGAAGTAAAACTACCTGGCAAAAGTCTATTGCCAAGCCACTCAGAAAGCGTACACATTTGTAAATATGGATTTTTCAAAATCCATTTCAATAATTCTCCTAACAAAATCTATAGTTTTGGTATAACTACAGTATTGGTAGGACCTGCCAACCATTTGCACGGTTTCTCTTGTTTTTAGACTGTTTAGAGTGTTTGACTGAGCTAAATAGAGTGAAGATTACATGAAGCTTTTGACCAGGATCCAAACGTTTGTTATCCAAACTAGATCAGCAGCCATGTCTGGATCCCTATCATTCACCCTTGTCTTGGTGACACTAATTTTTATCAACATTCTAATCAATTTTGTGGATCTTTATATTGATCATCTTATATTTATATTGATCATCTTATATCACAAAGTTTTGAAGAGCATTTATATCCTCGAATTAAGGCCTGGCCTGCCACATATTTCCACTGAAGAAAATAGAATTTACATTGACAATGAAACCCCTTGATATTGAATTGAAATTGATGCGACTGCATAGGTGCTGCAATCTATTAACGTCTTACAAAATCAGAATGGTATTAAAAGGTACTTCCTATACAGACATTTGAATCTTTTTGAATATCACCAAATCTCGTTCATCTAAGCACCTACAATAGCAACACCACGCGATACTTTGTAAATACCGGTCTGCTGTCACTACTCAAAACGCATCGTTTTCAAAAAAACATTAATTTTAGCTCTAAATCCTATGATGATATTATCATCATAATGAAAATCCAAAAACATGTATACATAGTTCTTTTGGTAAGAAAATGTATTCATTGTCAACTGATGTAATCTTTCCAATTTCAGGAGAAACGAAGCCCCCCAGGTGATTATTACACATTTTTATAGCAGACATTCAGTTGGTAATAACGCCAGATATTACTTACCACCTACCACAGTTGGGCATATCGTTTAACCTGACTACATGTATTGGGGCAACTTCGCAGCACAACATGAAACTGTAGACGTATTTGAAGTAGGCCTACATAACTAGGGTGGTGATTTCGTACTTGTGTGAAACTTCTCCCGCTTTCTGTAGGCTAAAGATATATACACAATAATGACAAATCCTCATGACAAATATAATGTAATTCCAAACTTCGAATTATTTACATTCTTTATCATTTCTGATATAATGACAAAGTAACACCTGAACGTAATCTGTGACTAGATCTAGTACAGCTAAGAACACTTTGCCACAAATCAGACAAGGCTACTGCCTCGAGGTTTCAAGCATATGATTAGGCCCATAATGGACTATGGATGCTTCTTGATCAATGGAGGCCCGGTCTGGGCCCAGAGGAAACCCCAAATCCTTCAAAATAATTGCTCTGAAAATTTGTAAGAAGCTCATGATCAGTGGCCCTAGGTCAAGTGGCCAAGGAGGGCCAAAAATAAGTTATTTTGAAAGAAAAGGATTTTTGACAGCTGACAGAACTTACTTATGTTTTCAAAACAGTTGACAGCAACTATTTTGAAAAAAAGAAGTAAGGAAAGTGTTTGAAAAAACTTTTTCTTTTTTCAAAAATAAATGCTGTCAACTGTCAACTTGACAGTTGACAGCAACTTAAAAAAAGAAAGAAACTGTTTTACTCTAACAAAAAAAGTTGAAAAATCAAATGCCCAAATTGCTGCCATCAACTGTCTACTTAACAGTTGACAGCAACTTTTCTTTAAATCACTTTTTATTTATATTTTTTTCTAAAATCGCGTTTGTTGGCCCTCCTGGGCCACTCTACTCATTTTAGAAACAATGTAGGTAAGCTGGAAGTCTTCAGGCAAAAAAACAACTACTGGGCTACACAGACAAAATATTATTCACAACCAAACACCACTGTAGCCCAAACCAGACTCTTGAAAGGCAATATAAATGTGCACCTCAGCGTCCCCAGACTTAAAAAAATACATATTTAAGAAGAGCCCCCTCCACAGGGTTCAACAAGAAAGAAACCTACTAAGCCAGCTTGTAGACCTAGATATCCAGTATCAAGAGAACTATGAGCAGTTCATAAACGCTGTTAATAAGTAAAGCCCCACTAGTCTAACTCTTGTGAAACTTGTATAGCACTTGTATCCATTATTCTACTCCTATATATTGGTATACTTAACTTGGCATATTTACTTGGCATCGCATTGAAAAAATATAATACAAAAGATTGTCTTGCCAAATAAACATCATTAAATACAATCACAAACACAAATAAGGGTTTATGTCATTTTGGATCCAAATTCTTCGTAATTGATGTAATCTCTCAGTTTTATTTGACCATTGGAAAGTTCATGCATTGTCTGCTTCTTTAGCTTTAGCCTGTGACGACAATGATGGTGAGTAACCAGACATTTATTGTTTAAAAATTATTATCATAGAATGTAAAGAATATGACATTTAATACCACTTTGATCTAAACAGCTAGTTCCAAAGAATTATTTATTTTGAGAAAATGCATAGACAGCAATTATTTGCTAACCTGTATATCGTTAAATAGTATAGGATTCAGTTATTAAATCCTGGACATATGATCAAATTGATATTCATAGGTAGGGAAATCAATGGAAATATTGTAACTCTTCCACAGAAATTCTAATAAAGGTTAAATCATGTCAATCAAAACAATTAAAGCTCCTGTATCATTCAACCTATTAGTAATCCATTTCTTGCTATAACAATGAATGACTTATTGCCTATACTTTTTTATTCCTTAAGACTGTAATGGAGGTAAGAACGTTTTAGCACTCTATATTAGCCAA
The DNA here is from genome assembly GCA_947462335.1 of Harmothoe impar. Taxonomy (NCBI): domain Eukaryota; kingdom Metazoa; phylum Annelida; class Polychaeta; order Phyllodocida; family Polynoidae; genus Harmothoe; species Harmothoe impar. The sequence goes on from OX381717.1 coordinate 27,011,762, forward strand.
TTTATCCATTTCACAACAACAATGATATAAGCACCAATGAACTTGTACCCAAGTCAGATTCAGTTTTTATTTGGTACGAACATGCCTATTATATCATTGGTTGTGGCTGTTCAAAATAGTTAAAAAAAAGTATACTTAAATAAGATATCATAGCTTAATCAGCTGTATATGCATTAAAGGTAGAGTGGTAGAGAATGACACGTCCCATATGGCAACTTTTAGTAACATTGATATAAAATATTCCTGCAATAAGATTTACCTAATCCCTTTTGGTTCTGAACTGTGCTTGGTCGTTTAAAGATGCTGTCCTGCATAATGGATACCAGCAATTTTCTGAAAGTTTGTTTTCCTACCCACAAATTGGTTAATTGTTATTTCAGATTCCGTATGTCGATGTAAGTGAGATTTCCCCTTTTAAAAATTAACACCAATGATGGCTGAATATTCATCTATCTACACAACCAAAAATAGTTGTCTCATTTTAAGAAAATAAGATATCTATATTTCTTTCTATCTTTCATTTAATCTCTTGATCTCCTTTGCTGTCCATCTCTTTATCACACATTCCCAGGCTGTCGCATATCTATCTATCTATCTATCTATCTATCTATCTATCTATCTATCTATCTATCTATCTATCTATCTATCTATCTATCTATCTATCTATCTATCTATCTATCTATCTATCTATCTATCTATCTATCTATCTATCTATCTATCTATCTATCTATCTATCTATCTATCTATCTATCTATCTATCTATCTATCTATCTATCTATATTTTTCATTTAATCTCTTGCTAAATGAGCTGTATACTGCAGTAAAGGTAGAGTGTTAGAAACTGACACGTCCTATATGGCAACTTTTAGTGACATTGATGTAAAATATTCTTGCAATAAGATTTACCTAAACCCTTTTGGTTCTGAACCGTGCTTGACCGTTAAATGATGTTGTGCTGCATAATGGATACCAGCAATTTTCTGAAAGTTTGTTGCCCTACCCACAAATTGGTTAATTGTTATTTCAGATTCCGTATGTCGATGTAAGTGAGATTTCCCCTTTTAAAAATTAACACCAATTGATGATGGCTGCATATTCATCTATCTAAACAACCAAAAATAGTTGTCTCATTTTAAGAGAATAAGATAAAAGAACTCACCTATCTATCTGTGCATCTATCCATCTATCTATCTATCTATCTATCTATCTATCTATCTATCTATCTATCTATCTATCTATCTATCTATCTATCTATCTATCTATCTATCTATCTATCTATCTATCTATCTTTCATTTCATCTCTTGATCTCCTTTGCTGTCCATCTCTTTATCACACTTTCTCCCTTTACTCATATCTCACTCTGTTTTTCTCTATACATGATTGATTTCCACCTGAATAATATTAAACGGTGGCAGAGAACTGACACCTTGTATATAAACGTTGTATGGTAGGCTTACAGCATGATGATGCACTACTTCTCCCCCCACCCTCACCCCACACCCCCCTTTGCACACATGTACTGCAAGGTAAACCAATAGAATGTGATGAATGAAAGGGCAAACTGTAACCCCCCCACCGGCGGGAGTGTATAGTGTAGTAAATGTGATTCTTCTGATTTAACTGTTGGGGAGTATTCTTTTGTAAGGGTATCATATTACGACACTAGTTCTAGATGTGGAGTCCCAAGGTTAACACATATTTCCTGTTACTCTGCTTTCTCTGCCTGGAATTAGTGTGCCTGGTATCTGGGAGAGAACCCAAGTTCTCTCTTGGTTACCGGGTGCCACTCTTAGGCAGGAAAGCTGATCACTACCTATACCATGATGAGGGTATATAAACCCCCGTGTTACCTGGGCTCAGCAGTCAGTGTAGGCTCAGCTGACTCTACTTCACCTGTCCAGTTGTGCGGACTAGGCATTTACATATCTTATATGTGGAAGCCCCTCTGTGCAGACGATTCCTGATTTAGGAAGAGATACCGGTTTATGTTTTGAATAAACAGATAAGTTACTCTCACACTTGGAAGCTGCCGTTTGAAACATAGGAACCTTTACACTTTAATCTCTTTGTTTGAGTCAAGAAGTTTTCACACTTATGTGCATGCTGGATGCGCACCAATGTGCTAAATGCTTTATTATGGGGGGGGGCAGGCTTTGTCTTACACCTTTCAAATAGCTTCCTGCTGGGATGCACCCCTCCCTCCACCACAGACACACTCTCAATGGACTGGTCACACCATTGACAACAGGCCCTTTTTCAAGACCAGGCGCTTATTATTTTGAGGTATGCTTTTACCTCCACCCATATTCAAGATGGGCGCTCTTCAAGACCAGGCCCTCTATTGCAAGGGTACGGTATGGTTCTTTTTTAAGGGAGGGACTTATTGCAGCAAGTGCATATTGCATTGAGTACAGTAATCATATTGTCTACTGGTATGTCAAACTGTCTGTGACAAGGACACAATTGCACGCTTTTAATTAAATTGTTATTTAGCCTGTGAGAAACACATCGGAATACCTTTTCAGCAAAGTCTTATGTCACTAACTATTGGACAGCATGGTGGAAAAAGCTGGCAAAAAATGTGCTTTCCTAAGCGTTCATTATACATTGTATTTTCAGTTTCTCTCAGCAGGAGTTCATTACACTGATTGTGTAAAGCATACACTATCATTAAGTTTTATCACTATCAACTAATTTATCATAGGAATTGCATATACGTTGCACAATTAAAATGTATCTCAGACGGTGTATTGATAAGAAACTCCGAAAATTGTTTTTTCAGCCAATCCCAAGGGGAGTAATCCTCCGAATGTCTGCCTGCCAAAATGTAAGGATAACATTGTTTCATATCTTTGGCACTATTTCTGTGAAAAAGATGCACTTAGGACATGGACTCATTTCCCTCTTCAGATCTCCTCCCGGTTTAGCCTAAAGTTAACATTTATGGGCCCATCTTTTGTTCTTCCATAAGGTAGAGTAAAACGAAGTAGAATTGCAGGCCCCCTTATAGTATACTGGAAGGGTCGATAATACAGATATTGACCTTGCTGTGGCAGAAAGTAAAGGCACCATTGCAGAGGCCACTGCTGATATGTCCTCTTGTGTTAGAAAAGGGAACTAAAATAGCTCAGTCTTGTGTGGCTTTTATACTTAATACATCTAAGAAAGATCAGTACATACTTATGGTGAAGGTCTACATATTGCCAATAAATATGGCAGTACACACAATGTATGATTTGCATGAATAAGTGGAAACCCTTGTGGTTGTGGGTAGGGATAGTGCCTCAATGATCCATATAAATAGAAACACAGTGAGACCTTTTAGCAGGCAGCAGTGAGTAGGCAATTTCCAGATTATTGTTATCCGGTTTACAGTTGTTGGGCTTTTGGCATGGATTTATGTTGTTTTTCATCCAAACTCTTCATAATTGATGTAATCTCATCAGTTTCATTTGACCATTGGAATGTTCATTTATTGTCTGATTCTTTTGCTTTAGCCTGTGAGGACAATGATGGTGAGTAACAAGACATTTATTGTTTAGAAATTATTATCATAGGATGTAAATAATATGACATTTAATACCACTTTGATCTAAACAGCTAGTTCCAAAGAATCATTAAATTTGAGAAAATACATAGACAGCAACTATTTGCTAACACGTATATCGTAAAATATTATAGGATTTAGTTATTGACTCCTGGACATATGATCAAATTAATGTCCATCATTAGGGAACTCAATGGAAATATTGTAACTCTACCACAAAAGTCTCGATAAAGGTTAAATCATGTCAATTAAAACAATTAAAGCTCCAGTATTATTCAACCTATTAGTAATCCGTTTCTTGCTATAACAATGAATGACTTATTGCATATATTTTTTTATTCCTTAAGACTGTAACGGAGGTAAGAACTATTTAGCACTCTATATTAGCCACAACAACAATGATATAGGCACCCATGAACTTGTACCCAAGTCAGATTCAGTTTTTATTTGGTACCAACATGCCTATTATATCATTGGTTGTGGCTGTTCAAAATAGTTTAGAAAAAGTATACTTAAATAAGATATCATAGCTTAATCAGCTGTATATGCATTAAAGGTAGAGTGGTAGAGAATGACACGTCCCATATGGCAACTTTTAGTAACATTGATATAAAATATTCCTGCAATAAGATTTACCTAATCCCTTTTGGTTCTGAACTGTGCTTGGTCGTTTAAAGATGCTGTCCTGCATAATGGATACCAGCAATTTTCTGAAAGTTTGTTTTCCTACCCACAAATTGGTTAATTGTTATTTCAGATTCCGTATGTCGATGTAAGTGAGATTTCCCCTTTTAAAAATTAACACCAATGATGGCTGAATATTCATCTATCTACACAACCAAAAATAGTTGTCTCATTTTAAGAAAATAAGATATCTATATTTCTTTCTATCTTTCATTTAATCTCTTGATCTCCTTTGCTGTCCATCTCTTTATCACACATTCCCAGGCTGTCGCATATCTATCTATCTATCTATCTATCTATCTATCTATCTATCTATCTATCTATCTATCTATCTATCTATCTATCTATCTATCTATCTATCTATCTATCTATCTATCTATCTATCTATCTATCTATCTATCTATCTATCTATCTATCTATCTATCTATCTATCTATCTATCTATCTATCTATCTATCTATCTATCTATCTATCTATCTATCTATCTATATTTTTCATTTAATCTCTTGATCTCCCTTACTGTCCTTCTCCTTATCACACTTTCTCCCTTTACTCATATCTCACTGTTTTTTTCTATACATGATTGAAATCCACCTGGGGGTATCAGAATGATATTGAACGGTGGCGGGAACATGTATTACACAGTTCACTCACCAGGCGTAAGTGTACAGGTGCTGTGTAAGCACCCCACCTGAGTCAGTTGGTCATTCTTTTTTTCCTTGTAATAAAAGGGCCTCCTTGTGTGTTTTATTGTTTTTACAAAAAGTAGAGATGAATATATAACAATTCCAGTAATATTCCCCCTGGTTATACGCTGGCTTCTGCTACTCACACCGCCATAACAAATATGGACGATCCATAATCGGTGAGGACGGATATGATACCTGCGCATGCCCGCACTAGACACAGGTTACCCGGTGGTTCACGCCACAGCTCTATGAATTATATACCAGAAATACCCTGGCTATTTCTTGTAACATAAGCAGTAAACAAAGACTTCCTTGGACCCCAAGTCTTGCCCCCAGTCAACTATGGGGTCATCTGGGGTCACCAGCTTGGAACTGACCAATCATCAGCCAGTGGTGGTCAGGCGACCTGTGCCTTCTTGGTCCTCCCAAGGCACTAAAATTGGCACTCAGCCTACTGCAACCATCCTGCCTGGACCACCACTATTACAGCACTGCCTTGCCTTCAAAAGAATTTCATAATTGAATAACGCAAACCAGCGGATTGGAATAAAGGTCATTTTATTAATTAGAGAATTATCAATATTAGGTACAAATATAATACCAATGACCTTGTTTGAAAATTATCACATGAAATTTGAACAGATATTTCGGTGCGACTAATGAATAACGTCACAGTATAACAAAATATATATATAAGTTTATAACACTTGTTAACATTTTGGAGACCTAAATTGGTAAGACAAGCAAGACGCATAGTCACAATCACGGGTCAACAATTAAACATAAATGACACGCAGGGCAGTATTTCAACATGTATTAAATTCTAACATGTGCATAGAAACACTCTGACGGTGACATTTTTAGCAAACATTTGATAAGTCAATTAAACAGATTTAAGCAGTTATAGAACCCAAGTAGTAACGTTCAGATATGACTCCCAAAAACAGTTGACATAGTGGATGGTACTGCAGTGTATAGCTGCTTTGGCGTATATGCGTAGACAGAGTCAGATTTCCATGTCCCATGGAGCTTTACATCATAAACACTCCAGATCGTGCCATGATCTGAGACGCCCCTCTTCTGAGACTGTGCAGGGAGAACTCTTTGGCATTCACAAGTCCATGGGATGTGAGTCCACCTCTGAGTGCCTTCTGCAAGTCCTGAGTGGTGATGGGGACACCGAGTGGAGTATGAAACACTGGGCACAAGGGCCTGAGGGGCACAAGGTTGTCATTAGTTTGTAAGCAGTCACTGGGCAGTTCGTGGCAGGGGCACTGAGTCTATGGACAGGTATCACAACCTGATCAGATTTCTTCCTGATTGTCTTTGACGACCTCACTAGAACATGGAGGCCTTCAGGTACTTCCAATATGTCGCCCCTCATCATGACATGGGGGGACAAGCTATCCTGGGCATACGAAGCTACATTAGATTGTCTGAGAAAGCAGAAATATGAAATTAGGATTGCTGCCTTGTTTATAACACCTTCTAGTCCTTGAGAGTCAAAATAGTGACAAAGCAATGTCACATCACTTGGAAATAATGGTGGGGCCTGGACTGCTACGTGAGTGGACAATTTCTCCATACCTTTCTTCATTTCATGGACAGCTCTGGCATCAAATGCGGAGGTGTCACCATAATGCAGGTCAATAAACACTCGTGCACCTGATAAATAGTTTTTCATGCTAGCAACGGAGGACATTGATAAGAATAGGTGCTGCAGATACATACACAATTGGTGAGCACTTGGGTTGAGAGGGGGAATCATGTACATCTGGCAGAATACCAGATACTTGACTCTATACCTGGCAGTAGTATAGTATGTATCGGAACGGGACTATAGTTAAGTACTGTTTATTACTCAATCGACATGCAGCCAATCAGAGGCCTCCATTTGGTCACGTGACCCGTTGCCATGGTAACGTGACCTACTTAGGGCTCTCAGCCAATCAGAAGCCAGCATTCTGGGTGACCTACTGACCTACTTAGAAGCTCTCAGCCAATGAGAGGCTGGCATTCTGGTAACTATGGTAACGTGACCTACTTACGTCACGTGACCTACTTAGGCTCAGCCAATCAGAAGCCGGCATTCTGGTAACTAGGGTAACGTGACCTACTTAGGGTTTGTTTGTAAACAACACCACGTGGCTCTCTTGTTTGTAAACAACACCACGTGACACGTGACTGTTTGTAAACAAACAACGTATATATAGAAAAAAACACAACAAGTTCCATCTTATGTTAAAATTATATTTTCGAATAAAAAAGCACATCTGTAACAGCGTCTATGTGTAACTACGCGCGTTCTCATTCAAACACTATAACACTATCATACCGTAGCAGCAGCAGGTAGGACCGGAAGAAAAGCAAGCGCACGAGCAGAAGCGACGACACCATTTGCACCATCCGGCCGTCGCGTTGGTAGCCCTACTACCCGTCGCGCGTTCCACTGGAGCGGCTTTAAGAGTGACAAATGACGATTCTTTGTCGACGCGACTGCTAACATCAGCATCGGCAGCAGCATCGGCAGCATCGGCAGCAGCATCGGCAGCAGCGGCAGCAGCCTCGGCAGCAGCGGTAGCAGCAGTAGCAGCAGCGGCAGCAGCAGTAGCGTGAGCATTAGCAACAACAGCAGCAGCGACAGTAGCAAGGGCGGCAGAGCGGGCACTAGTAGCGTTATCAGCGGCGTCATCGGCAGCCGCAACAGCATCAGCAGCAGCAGCGTCGGCATCGGTGGCATGAGTAGCTGCATCGGCGGCAGCAACAGCAGCAGTCACAGCCGCAGCGGCAACAACAACAACGTCATCACGACCCGCGTCACTAACAGCCGCAGTAAATGCAGCAGTAGCACGCTGAGCAGCACTAGCAGCAGCAGTAGCAGAGGCTACAGCATCAGCTTCACATTCGCGCGCCGCTTCGTCATTCCGCTTCATGTCACGGTAGCAACTTTCCATCACGAGGATCTGCAAATTGAGGCGCGGTGCTGGTGGTGGTAGTAGTAGTAGTAGTAGTAGTAGTAGTAGTAGCGTGAACGATGATGACGATGCTGAATGTGGTTTCACTCCCCTTATATACCCTTACGCCCCGCCTTTTTTCAAGCCACCGGCCAGCTGCCCCTTCACGGCAGGTCTTTAGATCAGCCTTAAGTCGCTTACTACGTGGCTCATCATCCCTCTAATCGCATTTTCCAGCCGCCGGCCGGCTGTCTGCTGATGACAGGCGAGGGTGATTTGTTTTTTTCTTTAGATATAAGCCGCTTACCACACGCGCACCCTCTAGTCACAGACAGAGTGACAGAAAGGGAGGGGGTCGCTTTGTTCACGCTACCTGTAGTTGTTTTTCTATACACACGCTGAGCCCATGACCCGTTAATCCTTTATACAGGTAACACGCGTTCAACTAATTACCCTATTGTATGACAGTCGGTACACGGATTTAATTTTAAACCGCCTTCCCATCTGGGATCCATGTCTGGCGGGGTGGAAGGATCCAGCTGAAAAGTGTGATTAGGGCTTTTGTTTCTCTTATGATAGCAGCAGGTCAGCATGCGACAGCTGAAAATGTCAGACTCGCCGCTCCTATAAAAGACTGAGATGCGTCTCTCTTTCCACACACCCTTCTACCATCGCCGCCGACACCGCCACCGCCGGCCAGCCGACCGCCGCCACCGCCTGCAGTCACCGCCATCACGCCAGCAGGGAATTTCGAGCTGAGTCTGCTTATTGCTTATTTTTTTTCTTTGAGCTTTTTGTTTTCTTAAATTTTTATTTTCACTCAGTCTTTTTTGTTTCGGAGGAAAGAAATATGGCGCTGCAGAGGGCGCGAGTTTCTAAAAGACGGTCGCGCGAACAAAGCGCTCTCCTCAACTGCCCGGCTATTTTTTTATCTCAAAGGAGAGAGCGTCACGTAGTTGAGGTTCACGCTTCTCTTGAGGCGTACCGAATTCTCGAGAAATGCAAAGCTGAGCGCCATCGTCGTTATACAAGAGCGGAAAAGGAAAACGTAGCGACATGGCCGAGAGCCGTCTTCTCAGAACAGCATTTACTCTACTATTGCATAACAGCTGCTCTCAGCGCCCCACTCGTTGGGCGTTTCATGAAAAGAAAGAGCGCCGCTACTCTCCTCACCCTGCCTCCTCTTATAAAGTGAGAATAAGTGCTATGAAACGATTCGACAAGCCGATCGGTTTCTTGGGAGCGACTGCAGCTCCCACTCGGTGGGCGCGCGTTGTGGCCGACGTGAACACGGTCTCTAAACGTTTCGACGTCGTCACTTGTTATCCCGCATATTGCAACGCAGCCGAATTGAAGAAGATAGGGACGCACTATTTTAAACCATACGCTCCAATATGTATTTGTCACCGCCGCGCTCACACGCCTTATTGCTTTTTCGAGACGATCGTGTCACAACACAGAAATAGAAAAAAAAACGCCAAAGCGACGAGCTTTGCCTAAATGATCAAAAAAAAAAAAAAAAAAAAAAAAAAAAAAATTAATCTCCTCCTCCTCCTCCTCCTCCTCCTCCTCCTCCTCCTCCTCCTCCTCCTCCTCCTCTTCTTCTTTTTTTAAAAAAAAATAAATATTTGTATCAGACTCCTCTGGAGTCTGATACAAACATTTATGACTATTGAGTGAAAATAGAATTTTATCGCAAAAAAAAGTCACTTCTGCCGCCGCTACTGTGACACCGGCCGGTATCAATAAAAAGGTCGGCTGACTTTTCTCCACAACCATTCACTACCGACCGTTCGAGTGAGAAACACAGCAGACAGTCAGACACACAACCGCTCTCTGACGCGTCCTGAAAAAAAAACAAAAAAAAAATGTCCAGTAGTAAAAGCAAACTCTTCACAGAAATTCATTTCGACGCTCGACTACAAGGACCCTTTAGTTGTATCATTAGCGGTCCGTCGGGTTGTGGAAAATCGCGCTTGGTGGATCAATTTCTGAGCGACGTGAACAATTTGGTCACGCCGCCGGTGGAAAAGACTTTTTACCATTACGGCGAGTGGCAACCTCTGTTTGAAAAAATGCAAAATCAGTACGGTGTGGAATTCAGAGAAGGTCTTCCTAGCAAAGAGTCTATAGCGGGAGACGTGGAAGTAGCAGAAGATGCTTTACGACCCCACACTCTACTGATATTGGACGATCTGATGAGCAGTTCCAATCAGCAAGTGGTAGCCGACATCTTTACTAAATACTCGCATCACTGGAACGTGAGCGTCATATACATCACTCAGAACCTATTCCAGAAATCACCCGACTTTCGAACTATGAGTCTGAACGCTCACTACATGATCGTTTTCAAGAACCCGCGCGACATGGGGCAAATAGCTAGTCTGTCTCGCCAGGTGTTTCCGTCCAACGCGGCGGCCCTCTCTAGTATATTTACCCATGAACTCAAGCGACCTCACTCATACCTCCTTCTGGACTTCAAGCAGTCAACACCTGACGATCTGAGAATACGCTCCTCTTTGACGTCCATACACTCTCAGCTAGTGTTCGTACCGCTAGACAAAAAAAAGAACAAGAGAAAGCAGTAGCAAAAAAAATGTCTTCTCATCTACTCGAAAGACACTTTGGTACTCTCAAGCACTTAGCTAAGTGCTCGCCAAAGGACTGCTCGCATCTAATAGACTCTGGAAGCGACGATCTGATCGCAGCGTTAAGTGAGATCTGTCACAATTTACTGGTAGGGAACATCCCGCTCAGCGACAAACAACTGGACAAGCTTCGAGAATCGGCTGACGTGTTGAGGGAGGTCGGCAAAAAATCTACGCCCATCAAAAAAAAGAGACGCGTCTTGGTACAAGAGGGAGGTTTCCTCATTCCGGCTCTCATAGGGATGGCCTTACCGCTTATAAAGAGCATTCTCCGTATATGAGACACCTCATTCGACACCTACTCGCCGACAGCACCACCACCACCACCACCACCACCACTACCGCCACCACCAGCGTCATTGCCACCGTCGTCCCCATGACGGACTCAGAGCAGCAACAACACTACAAACGTTTAGCGCTCGTGGATCCTGAGACGCTCTACAAATCATCACGAGCAGGTCTACTTCATCATGTGCCCGCTGCTGCTGCTACTACTAGCGCTGCTACTACTGCAGTCGCTGCTGCTAGTACTTCTACTGCTCCAAACCTTCCTCCTCTTCCTGATGAGCGCACTGAAAAGAACGAGAGTTCCGCTCCTGCCACCGCCGCCCGCCTACCTGCCGACATGGCCTATTACCACAAGCAGGCAGAACAGTCCCTTCATCCCGACGCGGCCTTGCACCAGGTGCTACAGTTTATCTACAGGGACTTGGATTTAGTGTTGAACGACCCCACTTTGGAATCGCGCGAGAAAATGTTGAAATACCGAAGGTTGTTGAATAGATTGCAATTTTTTCTCGCGAATCCCCACAACAGCAACATCTCTTCATCCTACTCTTCTTCGCCCCCGGCTCACCTCCGTCAGTCTGCTGAAGAGGCCAGCGCGTCCCTACTCGAGCGGTTGGTGAACCAAGTTCCCAAGAGGAATCGCACTCGGACCGTGGCGCTGTACAAACAATTGGAGAAATCCGGTGTGATCAAGTGGAACGAGGACGGTGCGGTGCGCGAGATGTCGGGTCGGAGAATACCACCTGAGCGTCGCATCAACATAGTGGACTTACTGAACGACGCCGCCAGGTTCAGGAAGACGGCGCCCAGACCGGCGGGCTACTCGCCGTTCACGAAAGCGCTGCGCGAAGCAGTTCCCACAGACTCCTTGATCGGAAACCATCTGTATAAAGCGAGCGGACCTGGCCAAAGTTTGGACACACGGCTTGCTGACAGAGGTCGGAAACGACCGAGCTTCGACTCGGAAGAAGGAGAAGCAGCAGCAGCAGCAGCAGCAGTAGCAGCAGCAGACTCTTCTCTCCAGGTGGTGGACGATCAATCCTCTGAAGACGAGGAGGACGACCGTGAACTTTTCCAAACTCCGACTTCCTATAGGAGCGTGCCGCGTAAGAAAAGGAAAGGGCGCAACCGCCTAGCGGCGAGCTCGTCGTTCACGCCCTCAACAAGCCCACCATGGGCAAACCAGTGAAGAGACTGACCAAGAAGGAAAAAGAAAAGAAGCGCGTAGTAGCTAGATATACCGACGTCAAAGCGCCCTCCAGTTTCACTAGCGTGACTAAACTCCAGAAACATCATTTTCGCCACCTGAACCCGGCCGTCATCCGAGATGCTTTAGTGTCGCTGGACGCCTACACTAAACATAAACCCATTCGGAGAAAATTCGCAAGGAACAAGACTATAACCGGCGCAATCGATCAGCAGTGGCAGATAGATCTGATGGACATGCAAGCTTTGGCGTCTCACAACGACCGCTTCCGGTACGTGGTGACGGCGATCGACGTTTTCTCTAGGTACGCGTGGGCCGTTCCCATTAAATCCAAGAGCGGCGCTGATGTCACCGAGGCCTTCCGAGAGATGACAGGCACTGGCGAGAGACGACCGCGCACTGTTCAGACAGACAAGGGGAAAGAGTTTTTGAACAAGATCTTTCAAGATCACTTGAAGAGCGAGGGCATAGAGTTCTTCACTGGCGAGAACGACGACATCAAAGCTAGTCTAGTGGAGCGCTTGAACCGCAGTCTGAAGGAGAAGCTGTGGCGTTATTTCACACACAAGCGCACGTATCGCTACGTAGACGTACTGCACCATGTAGTGTCTTCTTACAATCGCACTCACCACAAGACGTTGAAAATGGCGCCGGCTCAAGTCAGCTCGGAAAACAGCGAAACAGTTTTCTACCGACAAGATCTCCCAACTAACAAACAAATCGACGAAATATGGAAAAAGAAGAAAAAACCAAAGACGTCCGCCGTCGACGTCATCGCTCCGGGTGACAGAGTGAGGATGTTGAGAACTAAAGGCGCCTTCGACAAAGGGTACGAGGGAAACTGGCGCGAGGAAGTGGTCGACGTTGCTAAGACGTTGGGAAGCAGAGGGTTCGAGCTGAAAGACGACAAGGGCGAGGAGATAAAAGGCGTCTTCTACCCGGAAGAGGTTCAGAAGGTGTACAAGAGTCGTTACGACAACAACTACCTGATAGACGAGGTGTTGCGCCGCAAGACCGTCGACGGTAAAGAGTTAGCTTTCGTACGTTGGTTAGGTTACGACGACAAGTTCAACGAGTGGATCCCCGTCAAAAAAATAACGTAGAAAAAAAAAAAAAAAAAAAAAAAAATGAACATCACTCTACCTAGCAACAGCTCTATGGAGTATTATCCTGACAACAGCTTGACGTCTTTCCGAACTCACTTCGACTCGCCGCTCCTTCTGCCCGAAGCGTACGAAGCGGCTCTGACTGAGATCATCCTCCCTACAGAATGGACTAACGTGCACGACGACGACTTGATCATCGTTGTTCCTCTGCGCACCAAAGGTTCGCTAGAGGAGGCGATCCAGGTTTTAAAAGAAACTAAATTCTCCGAAGGAAAAAAACCACAGGTAGACTGGAAGAGAATGAAAAACGCGAACGGTCTGAGCAAGCTAACGTTCAGCTCAAAATTCCCGCTGAACTGGAAGGAAGCGAGCTATGTAACGGTGGAAGAGATATCAGACACGTCGGAAGAGCAGCAATTGAAACCGGAAACAAAAAGGTTCAAGAGAGAGGTCGACTTGAGACAGACGAATGCCGTATACAAGCAGTTCTTGTCCCCGGCGGTGAAGAAGAAGACGATCAGCCATCAAGCAAGACATATGATCGAAAAGATGGAGAAGGACATGGGAGTGCGCAGTTTCATGCCAAACATATTCGAGATACCTCCTATTTTCACCGGAAGCAACCACACCCTAATCGAGCGCTTGAGTGAGACGTTGCGAGATGACAGACTAGAGGGCGACAGCTTCTTGCTCAAACCGATGCGGATCTTATCGTACGACGCCAAGACGAAACGCGTCACCATCAAACCGCCGAGACACTGTGCTGTCCTGCTGAGTCAGCATCTTGCATGCGTTCTAGGCTTCGGAGAGAAGACGTGTTTCGCGTCCCCGACTACCTGCGCCTACTCGATGGATGCTTACGGGGACGTGCACTCTGTGTACATATACACCGACATGATCCAGGAGAGACGTGTGGGCGACATGCAAGTGCCGCTGTTGCGCTGCGTGGCGGTGGACAGAGGCGGAAAGCGTCGAGGTGGCGTGCAAGCTATCAGTTTTCCCCATTTGGATTATTTCCCCTTGAAATCCAAGAGGTTTACCGAGGTCGGCATCTATTTAAGAGACCGATCCGGTCATTCCATCCCATTCGGTAGAGGCGAGGTGACCGTGACACTTCATCTGAGACCTATTGAGCGCTGAAAGAGAGAAAAATGATGCGTCAACGCGTTCCGTACTTTCCACCCAGGCGCACCGTCGGCAGAGGGTACAGCGATTACTACAACGCGCAGCTGGGCAACGGCGTCAACGTGTACAGCGGGCGCTCTTTCCAGAGCGGGCACGGTTTAGGCGGCGCTCTGTTAGGTCTGATGCGCTCGGCTACCCCGCTATTGAAGTCGGTGGGAAAAACGCTGCTCCGCGCCGGTGTGGGCGTAGCTAAAGATGTGCTGGCGGGTCGGACTTTAAAGAGCAGCGTGAAAGACCGAGGCGCAGGCGCTCTGAAGAGACTGGCGAGTACGGCGTTCTCGGGAGGAAAGACGCCTGTCGCGTCTAAGAAAGGGTCGAAACGTCGCCGGCATTCTCCTCAGACGGGCGGTGGCTCTTGCAAGAGACGTAGAGGGGATGTATTCGACCGGTAAGCGCCTAGGCGTTCAGGTATAAATAAAAAGACTGGAGGCGGCCGGCGTCAGTCTGTCGGCCGCATGAAGAGAGAACACAATGGCTTACGTACACGAGAGCAGTAACGAGTGCGCGCTCTCTGAGCTCGACCTGCACACCGTAGCGCCGACTCAGACTACTATCTTAAAGTCGTCTTTCCTGGGGATAGAAACAAAAAACTCTTTAGAGGATGGAGGTAACATAAATTTCACCATCAACAAGTCGCAAGAGTACACAGACCTGAACGAGAATTACCTTCATCTGGAATGTCAAGTGCTAAAGGACGGAGCGGCGATCGAGGACACCGACGCGGTAGCTCCGGTGAACAACTTGGCTCACTCGCTCTTCAAAGACGTCCAAGTCTCCATCGGCGGTTTCAAAGTGTCTGGCAACACCGAGACCTACCCTTACCGAGCTTACTTGGAAGGGTTACTCAACTACAACAAAGACGTGAAGGACGGCGTCATGAGCGCCCAGGGGTGGCATGAAGATACGCCCGGTCAGTTTGACACGTTGACTGACGCGAATGCGGGGTACAAAGCGCGCAAGAAGCTAATCTCCAACAAGCGCTTTTCGCTGATGGCGCGACTGCACTTTGACCTGGCTCATCAACCGAAGCTCATCGTTGGAGAGACAGAAATCAATCTCACTCTGAAACAAGCGGCGCCCTCTTTCTATCTGATGTGCGCCGCTGACGGAGGCTACAGCTTGAAGATCTACAAAGCAAAGCTCTACGTGCGACGCGTGCTGGTGGCGGACGCTGTAGCGGAAACGCACGAGAGAGCGGTGATAGAACACGGGCCCTTCGACTACCCGGTGAACAGAGTGGAGGTGACGACCTACGCCATCCCTCAAGGTAACAGAGATCACAGCTACACGCACTCCAACACAGGCCAGCTTCCCAAGTCGATGATGATTTGCTTCCTTGACCACGACGCCTTCAACGGTAGCTACACCAAGAACCCGTTCGAGATGAAGCATTACGACATCAGCTCGCTTCAAGTGATAGTGAACGATCAGAAAGTGCCGAACGACGCCTACGTGCCCGACTTTAAGACCAAAGCGGCCGTGAGAGAGTACTTGGCGCTACACACGGAAACGGGGATGTACGAGGGCGCGCGCTCCTGCGGTATTTCATACGAACAATTCCTGAACGGTTACACGGTGTTCCCCCTCGACTTAACCCCAGACAGATCGCACGACGGGTGTCGCGTGAACCTTATAAGAGCGGGTCAGCTGAGGGTGGAAGTCAGTTTCCGCTCGGCGCTACAAGCGACAACAACGGTGCTACTCTACTTGGTGTACGACAACGTCGTCGAGCTGACCCGAGATCGACACCCCGTCACCGACTACCACATGAACTGAAGACAAGACGGCGGTACTTGGCGTATCGTATGAACACGCTTGAAATAAGCAGAGTGTTGAAGGAAAACGTTCACACAAAACATCGTTTCCTGGGCGTTTTCTCTTGTGACACTATTCCGAAGCACCCTATCAAAGACACTTGTTTCGTGAGCAACACAGATCCGCAACATTTACCAGGTCAGCATTGGGTGGCGTTTTACGTGTCGAGCACGGGTGAAGTGTACTACTTTGATTCCTTCGGCTTACCGCCGCTGAGTGCGGAGTTCTTGTCTTTCGTGGAACGCTCTGCTCCGTTCAAGTGGCAAAGAAACCGCATTCAACTACAAGACACTTCTGCTGACACCTGTGGACCTCATTGCGTTCATTTCCTAATTGAAGCATGTCGAACAAGAAACCCCAAGAAGTGCGTCATGCGCATGAGCAAAATCCCAAAGCTGAGCGACCGGGTCGTGAGTCAGAAGCTATCGATGATGCTGTTGTGACGGGTTGTTGCGATGGCGGCCGTTTCATGGAGGCAAAGATTCTCTGCCTTGCCGAAATGGTGTTGGATTTATCCAAAGTCGTGCAATGTCTATTGGAGAAAAGTCGTCCGGGGTGTGGTGGTGCGAGTGACGGCGGCGTGAGACTTTGCGGCCTGTTGAGTTGCTGCAAATCGAAGAAGCAAGCTAAAAAAGCATAAACTTGTGTGTTTTTTCTGATTGAAATGAAAATAAAGAATAAAATGAAAAGAAAAGAAATTATCTTGTTGTGTTTTTATTTCTATATATAAGTTACATAACTTTTTTTTGTTTGTTTGTTTACAAACAGTCACGTGTCACGTGGTGTTGTTTACAAACAAGAAAGCCACGTGGTGTTGTTTACAAACAAACCCTAAGTAGGTCACGTTACCCTAGTTACCAGAATGCCGGCTTCTGATTGGCTGAGCCTAAGTAGGTCACGTGACGTAAGTAGGTCACGTTACCATGGTTACCAGAATGCCGGCCTCTGATTGGCTGAGAGCTTCTAAGTAGGTCAGTAGGTCACCCAGAATGCTGGCTTCTGATTGGCTGAGAGCCCTAAGTAGGTCACGTTACCATGGCAACGGGTCACGTGACCAAATGGAGGCCTCTGATTGGCTGCATGTCGATTGAGTAATAAACAGTACTTAACTATAGTCCCGTTCCGATACATACTATACTACTCCTGGCCCTGTTAGCCGCTGTGGCTTCTGTTACTGCGGCAGCCCTTGTGGCCATCATCTGGGAGTTCAGATGGGCTGCACTGGGACCTGAATAGAATGTTAGCTGGTTAGAGAACAGGTCAGCTTGTAGGTTCGGGTACACAAATGTCAAGTTGTTTTCATGGGCAAGATCAAGGGCGTGCTGCTCTTCTTCAGAGGAGAGGCAGGCCCTTGAGAGGGCATCAGATATGAGCATCTTCTTCCCGGGTGTGTGGACTATGGTGACTTGAATATCACTCTGGGCACTAAAGCGCCATAGTTCTCTTGCACATCCTGCCAACCACATGTCCTGGGTTCTCCCAGATGAGAGGGCATGGACAGTGGCAGAGTTGTCGCAGCGCACGGTCACATGGTGGCCGGCTGCATCAGGGGGTGTGAGATTCTTCAAGGCTATTATTAGATTTTTAGCCTCGAGCTGATGGATGAACAGGCCCTCATTTACATGTGGTGGGTAGGTGACCTTGTAACATAGAGAAGCAGTGTACCCGCCACCACCATTCATGCAAGAATCACACTCAAGCCAGAATGAGGGTCGGGGGCCATCAGGCATGAGAATCACCCCATTGTTTTCTTGTGCGAAGAGCTGAAACCATCTGAGGTCCTTTTGGAACTCAGAGTCTATTGAGATGGTACCTCTAGGGGGGGCTCTCCTGAGGGTTGCCAAAATGCGCGCCAAAAACCTCCTGGCCGGGGCCAGGCAGTTGGCAACAAAGAAGAGCTTGCCACTAAGTTGTTGGATTTGTTTCTTAGTGGCTTTGGTTTTCATCATCCAGTCATGTACTACCTGGAGTACTTCCATGAGTTTTGAGTCAGGGATTTTTACCTCCATCAGGGTGGTGTCAATTTCATAGCCTAACCACTGGACTTTGGTGGAGGGGCGGACAGTTTTGTGCGGAGCTAGGTCTAGACCTAGGGCTTGGTGAGGGTCTCAAGACACTGGAGAGCAGTTTCACCTTCATGACTGGTGGTGGTAACCCCTGCATAATCGTCTATGTAAGCAAGCATGGTATGGTTCCTTGTTGACATCATGAAGGCGACAGCCTGGGAAACTCTCTGCATGAAGGAGGAGCTGGACCTGTTACCAAAGCTGGGAGATTTGTCAATGTACAGTAGGCCATGGTGATGTATTCCTGAAAGGGGGAAATCTAGTGGCATGCTCTAGGTCAGCAGCCTTTCCCAGCTTCCTGTACAAGTTTGAGTAGAGAAGTGACAGATGGCAAGGTGTACTGCAATGTTTCACCCTGAAACCAAGACTTAAGAATTCCAGAGTTCACACTATATTGGTAAAGGTGCGACAAGTCATTAATTATGCGACGTGAGGAGGAGTTCTTTTTCTCACGTGTCATTATGGGACTCGTCTTGCAGTAGGGTGTCATGGGGTCACTTTCGAAGGGTCCCATTAGGGTTCCCTCACTAAGTGTCCTCTCAACAAAGGCATCAACATGTAGTATGTTGGTGGCAGCATCTGGGTGGTTGTTGAGAGAGGGACGAGGGAACTCCGGTCTGGTGTAGCTGCTTGGCCAACCATACTCTAGAAAAGTTGGTATGTGAGGGTCAGAGTAGTCAGCCAATTCTCTTGTCCACATGGGGAGGTTGAATTTTGAATTGATTGGGATTCTGGCGCCAAGATAATTAGGCAAGGAGTAGCCTCTGATCTAGTGGTATAGCAGAAGGTCAGGGTGTTTGAGAGACAAGGCCTGAGGAGTAACATTGGGCAATATATCATTCAAGGTATGCTTAAATTCACAAGGGCCAATAGGCAAGGCATGTGGAGCATCTGTAGTGATATGTAGAGGGACAGGAGTTACACAACGTGCAGGCTTGTTCTCGTGAGTGTCAGTTCTGAAACATGAGGAGGCAATGTTATTGGGGGAACCAAAATTGGGTTCATCACTGTGTTGGGCCTCCGTGGGCATGTGAGCATCTAGGGCATCATTTGAAAGGATCACATCTGTATCAGTGCAAAATTCTATGTCATAGACAGGTAAGGCTGCATCAGGTATATAACAACAGGCTTCTTGGCAGTCTGGATCGTCACATGAGCCGAAACAGTTTCTGGAAATTGAGGTTGGGTCAGCTGGGTCAATGGGGTTGGCACTGGTACAATGGGTGGGGCTTTCAAAGGGCGCGCCGTCTACTGGGACGGCGCGGGGGCATTTTTTGAGCTGCCTTCAGCGTGGGACTTGGGCTTGAAGAAACACCTGCTTTCAGGATGGATGGCAGCTTTACACAAGTTGGGGAGACACCACCCAGTGGGCACAGGACATTGAATCAACATTGAAAACTTGTTGACAATGTTGATTCAATGTTGATTCAATGTTGATTCAACGTTGAACTGAAATTTGTGCCCACTGGGCATGAGCATATGTGGAGCTTCCTTTGGTTGTTTTCAAGATGGTGGCCCCTGACCTTGCATGCACCGGCATTGTACCTGGGGGAAGGTGGGCCTCCTTTTGCTGCAAGGAGGTCGGCGGGAACATCAACAACACAATCAGATGGCTTTGTAGTTGTGGCCCCAGTGGCCAAGGCTAGTGCCTGGGAACCAGGGAGTAGGGCCCTTGTTGGGGTGTGAACCTTGAGGATATGGATTCTGTTTGTTTCTTCCCACACCAGATCCCGGGTAGATATCAGCCTTATAACCTCCTCACTCCAATCCCTTATACCTGCCCAACTATAGGTGAGTCTGTCCTTCAAAATCATAGCCATGTGTTTCAGCAGGGGGGCCTTGTGGTCCTGGGGGGTCGTAGGTACAGAGTGGACCTGGAGGAGACCCCACAGATACTCATACTCATTTAGGTCCCCTGTGGTGGCCTTCCTTTTAGGGTTGGCAATGTTAACATGGTGATGTGGATACAGGACCTCACTGTTGCTCTTGTTTATAGCATGAGTAGCATTGGTGGCTAGTTGGGCAAGCTGTGAAGAGACCCCACTTGGGTCACTGAGGGCATTGTGAGGAAGGGAGTGAGGCAAGAAATGAGGCGGATAATGGTGTGGAAAACTGTGAAACATACCAGGCTGCATTAGAGGCTGCATGTAGAATGGCGAAGATGCAGGTGGTGGGTTGACAGCTTGCGGCATGGTGTTGACAGCACGTGGTGGGTTGACAGCAGGCGGGTGTGCGGTGGCCGGCGGCGGAGGGTAGTAAGGCGCCGGGCCTTGGCGAGGGTTGACGGCCGGCAGAGGCTGGTTGACAGGTGGAAGCAAGGCGCCGACAGCAGGCGGCGGTTTGACCGTTGGTGTAGCGACCGGCGGAGGAGGGGCGGGCGGGAGAGGCATCAGGCCGGGCTGGGCGGAGGGAGTTGTGGCTTGTAATTGATGTAAGGCCTGGAGGACCTGCCACATGGTATCGTCGGACTGCTGCTTCCATGCGGCATCGTCCTCACGTTGCTTCTTCATCATACCCCTGCGGCGCTTTGTCGCAGGCGGAGTCCCCGGGGTGGGGCCGGGCTGAGGGTTGTTGCCGGTGGCAGCAGGCAGCGGTTGCCACGGCCCCTGCCGCGGCCACCTACTTGGCCATTTCTAGTCTCCATGCGAGTGTGTAAAATATAATAATTACAGCAGAAGAAGAAGCGTGTATATCCACTAGTAATGTAGTGGATATAAATTTATAAAATGCTTCAACTTATCTCGCAAATTGAAAGGCGTCCTTCCCCGGTGGCGGTGCTGACAAAGTGGCTGAGTTGAGGTAATTTATTCAACATGGCGGACGGCAGTTCCAGATCCCGCCGCGCAAGATTGTGGTGGCGCTGCAGGCGCGCTGGGTTTTGGCCCACTCAATTACCGCGCCATGTTGTTCATGCCGCCACAATGCTAATTGGTCTGAGTGTGGGCTCGTCCACAAACGCAGGGCATGGTGGCATGTAAATATGCAAGTGCATCCAAGGATCACTGTGTCCAGCTGGGCATCAACCCATCTGATTCTAATCTCTACCTGGACTCGGCCCTAGTTGAGGCCAACAACACAGCTTATCTGTATAGGGAGGAGGTGCCAGTCACAAAGCCACCACTAGCGGCTAGGCAAGGAGCAGGGACGTCATGGCGTCACAGGGACCGGGGAGGTAGCAGCCCGGTGGCTCCCCCTGTAGTCAATACCCTGACTAGCTTGTCATATCCATGTATATATGTATATGGTTGTTTTTTGTTTAGAGGGGAGCTATTCAAGCTCGTGCATATTACATACAGTAATTATATTATCGGTTATAACAGCCTATAGGTGTAGACATATTGGTACTAGTAGAGACGCTCTGGCTCACCCCCCCCCCCGTGTGGCGTGGTTGAACTTCTCACATACACAGGTTATGCACCGCAGTGCCCCCTGGAGTTTAACCCTGTTAGTTTTTGTGTTTGGTGGTTGCAGGTCCACATATAATTGTACCTCATTTCGGCTATATTTTCTCATTCAAATCATTATATTTCACAAAATACAAGGCCGTTATACAAGCCCAGTCACATATACCTAGCTAATTATGTTCTCTACCTGTATCAAGGTTAATCTATTTCAGCAAATAATGTTTAGATATTCGCAAATTGGATTTCCTGATTGAACCTAAAATTACATGTATAATGACCAAATGTCAAGGAAAGAAACCCCCTCATTGTCTTTTCTAGGGTGGCTGGAGGTTCTAGCTGATCACCCCGTCCCTATCTGATCCTATGTTAAGTGACCCTTTTATGATACCTTCCCATTTTAGCTAAGGAGCAGATAAAAACTTCTAGTCAGTTGGTATCAAGAAATCCTGAATGGGTCTATCATATATACAGGCTGGAAGAAGAAGAATAAATTGTATTACATAAGGTTCCTCAGGGGCAATGTTGACAGACCTTCAGATTTTGAGTCTGTTTGGGCTCTATGACTGGGAGATTTCTTTGACATGACCTTTGGGAGAGTTTTCACTGCTCGATGGCAAATCCATGTATCAACAAGATTCTTTTTTCGTTTGAAGCGTCTTGTATCCAGGTATGCAATGGTGGGTCCCATAGTCACTTGACACAGTTGTATCATTTCGAGATAAGCCACTTAAAATCATTATCTTTGGCTCAATTATTTCTCTAGAAATCTTTAATTGGTAGACTATGGTAGACTACTGAAAATAGAGCTAAAGCAGCTGAAAATTATGCATTTGGAATGGAAATAAAACAGCCTACCGCAAGCCAGCGTCAGGCTATCTGCTGGGGGTCATATTGGAGTCTTCCAAAGGTTTATATCATATAATAATCAGCAGAGGGCATCACTGTTATATAGGTTAAAGAGGGGACCTTTAGTTCATATACTTAACACTGCAGCAGGTACGTGCTATGACTGAGGATTTGGTACTAGCTGCAGGTCTAAGAAGAACTCAAAACCTGTCAGAAGCTCTGCAGTGGTGAGGCATTTATGATTGATTATATATTTTGCAGCAATCATTTTATCAACGAAATATGACTGATTAATTAAATGCCAATATTAGGGCTTTAAATAGATGCATAACACTTGCATATCAGATCGTTTTAAAGAAATGGTCCGGCCACCCTATCTGTTCTCCCGGCATGGGGTTAAAGGTAGGATTTCTTCAACCTGGCCATTGCCGCTTCAGTTGGTGTGTTCATAGACATTTTCACTTTTAAATTGCTTTATTTCAGCAAACCCCAAGGGGAGTACTCCTCCGAACATCTGCCTTCCAAAAGGTAAGGGTAGCACTCTTCCATTTCCTTATCACTATTTCCATGAACAAGATGCATTAAGGACATGAACTCATTTTAGCTTTTTTAGCTATCTTACATTGGTTTTAGAAGTATAATTTCCGAAATATTAAAGACATTCTAAATATTCTCTATAAAGGCTACTTTAAAAGGAATAAAATCATACTGTTAAGTTTCATTTGACCATTGGAATGTTAATTTATTGTCTGATTCTTTTACTTTAGCCTGTGATGACAATGATGGTAAGTAACAAGAACCACATTTATTGTTTAAAAACTTATCATCGTAGCATGTAAAGAATATGACATTAATACCACTTGGATACAAACAGCTGATTCCAAAGAACTATTTAATTTGAGATAATACATAGACAACATTTATTTGCTTAATTCTACATTGTAAATTTATGTTGGATTCAATTATAAAATCCTGGACATAAAATAAAATTGATATTTATACAAAGAACAATCAAAGGAAATATTGTAACTGTATCATACAAATTCTGATAAAGGTTAGACTGTGTCAATTAAAACAAGTAAAGCTCCTGTATCATTCAGTCTATTAGTAATCTTTTTCTTATTATCAGAATGATTGACTTATGGTGTATCATTTTCTATTCCTTAAGACTGTACAGCTACAGGTAAGAAAGGTTCATTGCTCTATATCAGCCCATTCTTCAATTTTGCAACAAACACCCAAGAACTTACACCCAAGTCAGAATCAGTTTCTGTTCATGATACCAAACATGCCGATGATATTATAGGGTGCTGCTTATATGCAAGTTAAAAAAATAAGTAAACTATAGTACTAAATAGCTGACTTCTTGTTGGGATTATAGCATTAGTCAACTACCTGGCATGTCACAATGATAAATTGATATAATAACGATGTAAGACCATTTTTACCGCCTTTTCACCCTTCTGTAGCTGTCAGGGTGATAGGCAATGATATATAAATTGGTAAAATAAATGGAACTGTAGTACCAACAGGAAGATCGGAATTCTTTGCACTCGAGAGGCTCTTGGGCTACTGTCACAGAAAAAGGGGATAAATGCCATGAAATTCTACTTTGGATTAGTGATATCTCTCATATAAGGACTCTCCTGACTGCAAAGATCTGATATGTATTTATTTTATGTTCATGTGACAATTTTTACTATTTAAATCCTGAAGCACACGGATTCCTCATTTGTATTAGTGGCTTAAGTATCTCTTCAACCATTACCAGGCTTGGACATTCCGGGACTACCCCCAATAAAAATATATCAGCCCACATGGATGGTTTTACCAGCATGGGACGATTTTCCCCTACATAGGGCAGCTGCCTGGTGGAAGCCGGCCCTTATCCTTCCCAAGATAAAGGCCGCCGAGAGAGATAAGGGCGGAAGGCAGTCCACACCTCCAAGGGGGATTCTCCTAGTGCAGTATCTAATACAGGTGGGGTAGTGAGGGTTGGAGAAGGGGGGGGGGATCCACATACACATATCCATTATTTTGGCTTTATTTTGTCATTTAAATCATTGTATCTCAAAAAATACATGACTATTATAATACGCCCACTTTACATATACCTAGTCTATGATATTGTGTACCTGTAAATATGGGCTAATCATTTTTCACAAATAATGGTAAGAGATATTAGCAAATTGGAGTTCCTGGTTGAACCTGAAGTGACATGTATATGTATATCAATCCGAAATCAAGGCAAGAAAAGCCCTCATACGCTTTTCTCCCAACAAGGGATTAAAGGTAGGATTTCCCCAACCTGATTACCTACACCGACCTAAACTCCCGACCATTAGATGCAATACGTATGTCTAAGTAATATGATTAAACTTTGGCTGCAAAATAAACTGGCGAAATATGGCAATAGGGTTCTTTCCAGGAACATTACATTCAACCATAGTGCCTCTGTTAGTTTTATCATGAAAAATACAATTTCTTTATGTGCAAATTAATATGGCACCCTTAGTGATAGGCTCAAATAATTTTTACAGGTGTTAAATGTATTTACAGGTACACAAATAATCTATCATAAGATTTACATAATTGTTATGGTTCTGAACTCTACTTGATCTCTTTATGATAGTAAATCCTGCATGATGGGTTCCAACCTTATTCTTAAAATTTGTTGTCCTACCTACAAATTGGTTAATTGTTATTTCAGATTTCGTATGTCGACGTAAGTGAGATTCCCCTATCAAAAATTAACACCAATGATGGCTGATGGCTATCTATCTATCTATCTACCTATCTATCTATCTATCTATCTATCTATCTATCTATCTATCTATCTATCTATCTATCTATCTATCTATCTATCTATATATCTAACTATCTATCTATCTATCCATCCATCCATCCATCCATCCATCCATCCATCTATCTATCTATCTATCTATCTATCTATCTTTTGCTCAATGTATTGTCCAATAGTTTAACCATCTCTCTATTTCTTTATATCCTTCTCTTCCCCTAATTTTCGCTCTCTCTCTCTCTCTATATATATATATATCTACATAATATATCTATATATCTTTATATTTATGTACATCTTTACCGATGTATATCTATATTCATATATCTATATTTATATAATCATGATGTTTCTTTTTTCAAGGGGACCTATTTAAGCAGGCACATATTACACCCAATACAGTAATTATATTGTGCCTTGTCCTGTCAAACAGTCGATGGAAAGGAACCAAACTTTGAAATGAATTATTATTTACCCTGCGGAAACACATCAGGACAATTTTTTGTTGAAGTTTTATGCCACCAACTATTAAACAGCATGGTTGAAAAAGATGGCAAGAGGAAATGATTTTTATAGCATTCATTATATTTTCAGTTTTTCTCTCTTTTATTGCAACTATATTTCAAAGTGTATACCATCATTAAGTTTTATCATTATCAACTAATTTATCATAAGAATTACACACATGTTAACAATTAAAGTGAGACATTATAATGTATCTCAGTTAGTGTGTTGAAGAGAAAATTCACCAATTGCTTCATTTCAGTAAATCCAAAGGGAAATAATCCTCCGAAAGTCTGCCTGCCAAAATGTAAGAATAACATTGTTTCATTTCTTATCACTGTTTCTGTGGAATAGATGCATTAAGCACCTGAACTGATTTCTTCCTATTTTGGCTATCTTAGATTGGATTCAGAAGTATAATTTCCGAAAAGTAAACAATTTCTAAATAATTATTCTCTTTATAGACTACTTTAAAAAGAATTGAATCAACTAAATCAGATATGGATTTATGTCGTTTCGCATTCCGTCTATTAATAATCGATGTAATCACATCATTCCATTTGACCATTGAAATTCTCATTCATTGTCTGATTCTTATGTTTTAGCCTGTGGCAACAATGATGGTAAGTAACAAGAACCACATTTATTGTTTGAAAATTATCATCATAGCAAGAACATGAAACTTATTACCACTTGGATCCAAACAGCCAATTCCAAAGAGCTATTTAATTTGTGATAATATATAAAAACATTTATTTGCTAATCTAAATATTGTAGGATTCCATTATAAACTCCTAGATCAAATTGATGATCAAATTGATGATCAAATTGATGATCAAATTGATATTTATAAAAAGAACAATCAAGGGAAATATTGTAACTGCACCATAGAATTTCTAAAGGTTAAATTGCGTCAATTAAAACAATTAAGGCTCCTGTATCATTTTGCCTTTTAGTGATCTGTTTCTTGTGATCAGAATGAATGACTTATTGCCCATTATTTTCTATTCCTTAAGACTGTAGCGAAGGTAAGAAAGATTTATTTCTCTATATTCACCAATCCATCACTTTCACAACAACAATAACATAAACACCCTAGAACTTGCATCCAACTCAGATTCAGTTTCTGTTTGATACAGCTAAAGCCTACCACGGTACTAAATTAATATAACAACTATCTAATACAGATGTTATAATTCAAGCAAAGTTACTTATGATTGGCAAAATGTGTCAATCAATGGAGTAAGACTAATTGGCTGGCTGATTGTTATTTCAGGTCACACATGTAAAAGTAAGTGATGACTGAATATCCATCTATCTATATTTCTCTTTCTATCTCACTCCCTCTCTCTCTAGGCCTAGAGGTTATCAGAGGGAGCCCATTAAAGCATTTGGATAGATTCTTATTTAGTCCGTGGAAACACACCAGAATAGCTTTTTTACTGAGGTTATATGTCCCCAACTGTTAGACAGCATAATTTTTGGAAAAAGATTGCAAGAGGAACTGTTTTCCGCAGCATTCATAATATTTTCAGTTTCTCTCAGCAAGTGATGTGTGAAACATGCACTATCATTAAATCACCTAATTCATTACAGGAATTTCATATGTGCCAACTATTGAAGCGACCTCGGTAATTTCGCTACTTACTTTGTTTCAGCAATTAGAACACGGAGCGGTACTAAGGACGTCTGCCTGCGAGGTAAGGGATGAAATTGTTTGATTTTCTCATCACTGTTTTGATAAAAGGGTGCATTAAGGACATAAACTCATTTCCCTCTATTTTAGCAATCTTAAGTTCCGGAAAAGAGTGAATACTTTCTAGATCTTCTCTTTTTTAAGGGCTAATTATAAAAAAAAAAAAAGAATCACTTTATTTATATACTTAAAGTGGCATTCTCACCGAGCGTTTTTCACTCACAATTCTAGTACTGTTTAAGTCTGCTATGTGGTAAGTGCGAGTGGTGAGAATGCCCCTTTAGCACTAAGAAACCTAATTGGTGGGCAGTTGATAAAGTTTGACAATCTTGTAAGGTGTTAATTTTCTGTTGTTTAACCAATTACCAGATCCACCATCAAAGCGTGAGTAGAAATGTATTTGATATAAGGTGTTTAAGACTATAGGGAAAATACCTAAAAATGATAATCAATTGGTGATAAATGTTTACTCTGGTGCTGGGAAAATACTGAAATAATAGTGGCAGAGTGTACACCACGTCCTCGTCAATCACAAACCTTACTATAATATTACACTGCTAAATGGGCATTAGGTCAGTTCTGCATTCATTACTCGCATGTGTCACATTTTCCTCCAAATTAATTCCTTTATTTAACCAAATAATCTTTCAAGAAGGGTAATTAATTTCAATATTAATGATTTAAGATCCATGTTCAATCACTGCTTGAGACACATTACTCCCTGTACGTCCTACCCAACATAATTACATACATTTTACACTTTGATGCAAATGACCTCATGAAACGGATTACACATAATTTGGCTTGACTTAGTTATGGCATCGGGTAAGTTTCTGGTAATGTTTGGACAAAACAAAGAGAAGATAATCCTGCATGCAGTCAGACAATGGATAACTGATACAGTAAATCAGTAAATAGTACCTTATCACCTTCTGTGTTGTACTTCAGGTGCATACGATAAAGACAGTTCCCTGCTCAACAGTCTTAAAGATCTGGTAAGTGTCACCTTCATTAGTTATTTCAACTTATATTGTGATGAAGGAGAGATCAATGTTACTGGAAAGCCTGGCTTATCTGCTTATATTATTTGCAGTAAAGAAATCTACATAAAGAAATATTAAACTAACAATAATTGATATATTGCCCAGTAATTTATTAGTCAATGTTTTTTTTTCAACCTGGGACCTCCCTAGTAGCAAACACACTGTGGCCCCGGACGGGGCCAGACTGTGTTTCCAAGTCTGGCCCGGAGTGGGCTAACCGACGGGCTCCCGTCGGTTTAGGGCACTGGGCTTTGGTCTGGCCCCGTGCGGGCTTCCCATGTTGGGCGCAGATCGGGTTTTGGACGGGAAGCCCACTTTGGGCTCAGATCAGTTTTTGGACGGGCTTCCCACTTTGGGCTCTGATTGGTTTTTGGACGGGCTGAAAGTGGGTTCAGATCGGTTTTTGGACGGGTTGAAAGCGGGCTTAGATCGGTTTTTGGACGGGTTGAAAGCGGGCTAAGATCGGATAATTATTGGTTTTTAGAATCTATTCAATCATTCTCCAATGATTTCTTGTACTTGTTGAACCAGATATCCTGGGTCCTGCTAATAAACCCAAGGCATAATCATACTCTTCCCACCCAATAATGGAAGTATCAAGCAGGCCTATTATCATCAGGTTTGAGCCACATGCAGCATAGACAAGTGTCTATGGTGCACATTGGCCTTCAAAGCCATAGTTCATACCTACATGGGGCACATGAGTCTTGTATTAAGATTGTAATGCCACAGAAATAGTGTTTACACTGGATAGCTGCTTAGAGAACCTCCTTTTCATCATTCAAATATATATTCTATCTTATTTCCAAACTGTGAGAACATCTATTTATTGTTTCCTATTCTACATCACTTTAACATTTTATTGTATTATTATATAATGTCAATTTCATCTGGCTTTGTTGGAAAACTCTAGATATTGTATAGTAGTGACATCTGGTGTCAATCATCAGAACTATTAGACCAGTTGCCCTGTCCAAACCCAACCTCAGCCCTCATCGGCCCGGAGTGGGCTAACCTACGGGCGCCCGTTGGTTTAGGGCACTGGGTTTTGGTGTGGCCCCAAGTGGGCTGCCCGAAGTGGGCTCAGAACGGGTTTTGGACGGGTTTCCTGTCATCTGGCCAATATGAACCCAAAGCGGGTAGCCCTCTTTGAAACTGATCTGAGCCCAAATCGGGCAGCCCGCTTTGAAACTGATCTGAGCCCAAAATGGGCACCCCGATCGGGGCCACACTTCAGCCCAGCCATCTGCCCAACATGAAACCCAGCTCAGTTTTGCCCAACTTCAAACAGCCAATCCGAGCTAAAACCAAATTGGCCCCGTGCGGGCTTGCTACTAGGGCTCATCCCTCCGTAGCGAGATTGACTATGAGAAGTCATGAAGTCTAATGTCTGTATTATATATTTACAGGTCAAGAAATGGGAATGAATGGACAACAGTCCTTTGTGTACTAGAAAACACTAAATGGAACCCAAGGAGACCCAACCTTACACCCAATACCGGACAATGTGATGATACAACAAATACTCATCTATTCTGAATTTTATGTCACAAAAATATCTCTTTAAATTTGCACATGGAAACTTTAAAGCTAACTAAGTAAGTTAAAAAACAGCTATTGACTTAAAATTGAAGTGAGAAATAATCTACAAGTCAAGAATCAGAATTAACATCATAATGTAACAGATGGACACCAAGCCTCAATTATTTCTTTTTATGATTAAATGATTCATGCAATGCAAAGCAATATCTTTGTTCTTTGTTTATATCATATTGAAATACAAGCCTACAATACACGTACAATAAGTACCCCAGCTAACAAAAGACGTTTCTAGAACGTTTTAAAACGTTTGCTTTTGATTTTGAAACAAATGTTTCAGGTTATAAGCCCAAAATCCACGGCGGCAGGAAGCTGCGTTAAAACGGTATCGCCACTCTGTCGCCACTATTTCGCCGCCATTTCGCCCTGCCGCGCCTTTTTCGCTCCTGTAACGTCGTGGACTTTGGCGGCACAGGCGCGAAAAAGCCGCGGCAGGGCAAAATGGCGGCGAAATAGTGGCGACAGAGTGGCGATACCGTTTTAACACAGCTTCCTGCCGCCGTGGATTTTGGGCTTTATGTGGGAAATAATGTATGCTCGCCAGACTTATTTTTGTGTATAAATTACACACAAGCAGAGACCTTTGCCACTCTACTGGCCACTCTACAGTAGTGACACTGACTCTGACCTCACCTGGTCAGTTACCTGAGGCCGTGGTCACACACCTGGGGACCTACCTGGGTTGGTTACAGCATCCTGCCGCCAACAGCTGCCCATGAAGAAGAAAACACGAGAAAGAAAGTGTCTGAATTATTCAAGAGAGCCTGTTCCCTCCCCTAGAATTGAACCCAGGCCACCCACACCAAAAGCGAACAGGCACACCCACTAGACCACCAAGGCTGTTAGTGAGGGTGGGCATTTTATGCAATCTTACTTACCATGTAAAAGCTCATTAAACTTGGAAGTAACATAGATTTTTACCATTGCTACCAATACACACAAAGGTGCCTACGTCTGCGTTTATTGAGCTACGTTGGGTTTAGCATGTATTCCACCAATGTCGGTTGGCCGAAATTTCGTCATACGATAAAAGTCTTTAATGCTAAACTTATGGGAGAATCTCGTCCTACAGACAGAATCGCGATATTCTGATAGTTTGATATTACAAAAACAGTTAACATGTGCTTGAAAAAAATGGGTACTGTCATATGTTTATTTCCTTCCTCATAGACCTACCGGAGTCTATAATGAAGAACACTTGGTAACACTTTTAACACAATCTGAAGGCCTTTTCCCTCAACATTTTAGGCAAAAAGAGGTCACCATTTTCAGATGAAGTAAAAAAGAACTTTTAGATGGAATATTTACACATTGCTTTACAGTTTTACAAAGGGGGAATATGAGGCAAATATTGTATCGATATAATGCCTTTGTCAATGCCATAATTAGAATTCTAGAAATGTTGGAGTATCTATTCTAGGGGTATCGGATGATGTCCCTAATTCGAGCCCCAATCTAGCTATATTTTAATTAACAATATATATATATAATACTTTGACATTCACTTCTTAAAGATGTTTGAGGTTACTTAATTGGTTAGCTGAGTTATGGCCACTTGGCTTAAACTAAGTTATAGTACATCCTTCAGTAGGTGTTCTGGCAATCCCAAGCTATATATGTACAAGCACAGTGGTTTTGTGGTTTGGGGTTGGTACTAAGATTTACTTCCATGGGTTCGAGCCCCACGAGGCACCCAGGGTTTTCTACAACTAGGGCCTTTACCTTACAGAATGAAAACAAACCTTTTGCAAACTTCCAATGCAGTCTATACGAAAACTTTTTCACTATGCAGGACATTCGGTCCTGCAGATTTTTTTCTACGCAGGCCCGGCTCAATTTTTGCAGGCCCGGATATTGGAGTACAATCTTGCTGTATAGAAATGAAATATAAAGCAAATGTTTGTATTGGCAATGATAATGAATAGGGTTCCCCCTTCATGTTACAATTATATTAACCATTTTGATATGTAGATTACTGAAGAACATTACAGAAAATATTCACACTTTCTGTTTTATGCTGTAGTCCTTCACTAAGCTCTGGAGTTCTTCGAGTGACCCACTCCATTGGGTGAGTCCTATCCCGAATACCCGAATGAACTTAACGTTCAGCGCCTTCATAGTTTTGGCCTGATCGTCCAGAGTGTCTTCTGCAGCTTTCTGCAGACAACGAGCTGTTGAGAGTTCTTTCTTCGATTGTGCCAGCTGCTTGGTGAGTTCGATCACCTTATCTGGCTCCGATTGTTCGTCAATCCGTTGCTGTTCGAAGATCTTCCTCAGCCTCTCGACCTCCTTGCCCTGCATGGTGATGGCATAGTCGGCTGATGCTCTCGCCACACCGGCTGCATATCGTTGCATGCCAGCCAGGTGTTCCTGCAACCATCGTTCGTATAGCTCCTTATGCAGCACTGCATCCGGAGCCTTTGGAGGCTCGAAGTAGTCCTTCGGAATCTGTATCCTCGGCCGAATGTTTTCACCACTGATCATCAGGTCATACCACTGGTTTGGATCCACTGCCGGTTCCTCACGAACGCTGGGCTTATAGGGCACAGTGGCAGTGGTAGTAGTGGTGGTGAGTAGGGTGGCTGCAACAGTTGCTGCTTTCCCTCCTCCAGTAGTTGTCGTTGGTGTGGTGGTAACTGGGTTCGAAGTGGTCACTGGAACCGGGTCCACCACAGGCTCAGTTTTCATGGATGTTGAATCCGCACTAGTAGTAGGGGTTTTATGCCCCACTGACTTTGTAGAACTGTCAGCCTTTGGTTTCACCTTATCTTCTGCCCGAGGAGTGAGGTTGGTGGTCGTCACCACCAAGTCCTTTTTCCCAGGCAGCACAAAGTGATCCGAATCCGCCATCTCCACGTCCCGTGAGTCCGGTTGGCGGATGGCATCCATTACAGAGATGCCCGTAGGGAGATTTTTGTACGGATCCTTCTCAGTCTGTACCTCCGGACCAGGGAAGTCCATTGAAGGGTACTCAGCCCTACTAGCCAGGTTACCAGGGGTCAGAGGACGAAGGGTTTGCAGCTGGGAACGACCCTTGGGGGCTGAGAAGTCCGGACCATAGTTAGGACGCAAGTCCTTTAGTGGGGACCGGTGCTCAATCGTTGTCGCGCGCCCTCGTGCTGCAGTTGGAGCTCTCGGAGCCGGAACCTCCGATTTGACCTTTTTACAGTCAGGTTCGGAAGTGGCTGGACTCCTGTTCTCACTTCGTTTCCCTGGAAGGGGGTTGGCCGCTCTCCAGTCGTACAACTCCTTGTACAAGGTGTCGTTCAGGTCCAGCCGACCACGTCGATCAGTACGCTGGAAGACAGCTGACTGTTTCGAATTCCGGGTTAATTGGACCTTTCCGAATTGGAAGGTCTCAATCGTGATGGTTTCGAACTTTACTTTATCCAGGCCTGCCACCAGTGATGCATGGAGATCTCCAACGTTCTTTCTGGCCAACATCATGGCTTGGCCATGACATTGTATCAGGTGCTCGATCATTCGGCCTCTTCGAGGGGTCCACATTCCCGAACACCTTTTGTTTGACTTGCCAATATCAGCGCAGACATACATCGCACGGTGGTGCATGTGTTTTTCCACGAGATGTCGCATGAATCGAAGACGAGTAGGCATGGGGCGGTTCTCGTGTACGTAGTAGCTGCGACAGGAATCGAATGGGCAATCCTCCCTTACCCCTTCCTTGTACCGGGCCATCGCCCATCGTATTTTGGGGCGGCCCTCATGGTTGTAGTAGGTCTCGGGGAACTGTTTTCGATCCAGCAGCCGACCGAACCAGTTTTCTGTCCATGACCAGGAACTGGGTGAACCCATATTGGATCTCATCCATTCTTCGTCATCAGACAATCCTTCATGGTCCGTTTCTTTGGGACACGAATACATCTCCCTCGATCGCTTGCAGTGTTCCATGCACTCGGGCCTAAATTTCTTGAAGCCCCCGCTGGCATTACGCCAAATCATGTCCTCTACCCGAGAACCTGGAACGTCTGCCGAGGCACCTGCCCCTGCAGCTGGAGGGGGCGACGAAACCACTGGTGGCGTGTTCGATTGCCCTGACTCGGAGGACGTAGATGGAGATGCAGGCACCTCGACCTGCACTGGAGTCTTGGTCGGAGTTGCTGGAGGGGTCGAATGCGTCCGGGTGGGTGCCCTAGGAGGCGTCGAAGGGGTAGAGGCCGTACCGGATACTACGTCCACCAACCTCACGGTTGGGGACATATTAATCGCAGTAGTTTGGGGAGGCGAAGGATGAGGTACACATGGCTGTCGTGCCTCACTCTTCTTCGCCTTCCGTTTCTGGCTCTTTGGAAGTTCGAAGGGGACCTCCTCCAGATCCGAAGCGTCGGATACGGACCGTCCTTTTTGTTGTGGATTGGGGTTCTTACGGGACTGGGCTCGAGTCATCGGCGTTCTGGGAGCAGTTTGCATAGCTTCCAGAGTTAGCCGTAACTGTTCATTGGCTGCCCTGAGTTCATCGGATTCTCTGACCACCTGAGCATAACGAGCTTCTTGCTCAACTGATCCTGAGGTATCCGAATGGATCTCCCGTGGAGCCAACTCCACGCTAGCTGAGTCTCCTTCGAATGGGACTGGTAAAGGTCCCGGAGCTTTCGGAAGAGATTCGGATGGAGACTCAGTAGTCCCGGTGGTAGTAGTTGGTTCTTCGAATGACGTTGAAGCCGACTGGGAAGTACTCAAAGAGCATTCGGACTGAACTGGGGCAGGTTCGGATACCTCGGACATAGGCGGAGTATTTGGAGGAGTACTAGTGTTGGAAGTTTTACGACTACCTTTGGTCTTGGTAAATTTCTTTTTCTTCCCCTTCGTACTGGTCGTGCTCCCATCACTTGAGGGCACTGCTTCCTCCATAGCCTTGGCTTGTTGGAGATGCCGAAAGTTCGTACCACATCGCAGTAGGATTTTTCCAAAGATCTCATTTTTATATGCTCCCTGGATGGCTCCTTCGTAACTCTCTAGCCAAGTACCCTCATGGTGGTCGAATCCATGTTCCTCCAGCTTGTCTAGCACCATCGACATAAGTGTGGGATGGAGCTTCAGCGAGGTGTCGAACGGCGGGTCGCACTCCAGCACCTCCATGAGTTGTTGCTGGGCCAGCGATTTTCGTACGAAGTCCTCCATCTCTTCGTCAGATACTGCATGGATAGGCAATTTCTGGCTTACCTCTTCCAACTCCGGCATCTCGTCCTCTTCCTCATCACCTGCTGCGTTAAGCCGGGTTGACGTCGAATTGTCTATGTCTTTCGAAGCAACGCGTTTCGGGACATTGCGCCACGGCAACGGCCCTAGGTTGACTGTAGCCGGGGGTGGCATGGTCATGCTGTCCCGATCAGCCGTCGAATAGGAGCCGATCCCCGCTACACGAACGGTAACCGCACTCCCGGTGGATTCAGAGGCGGATTCATAATCCGACTCATGAGCGTTGTCGAATTGGCCATCGTCCATCCCGAACAGATCTATCTCGTCGGACTGGAGGCCCTCACCGGGGGTGTACTGCTCCTCCATCGCAGTCGAATGTTTTCAACGAAAACGAAGTTTAATAATCGAAGATTTGCGGAGTACGAAGCTCCGCGTGTCCTAATGACACTATGAGCGGGAACTAACCAGGTTGGCGCGTCTTATGATGTGGTTTTGGAGACTTTTGGTCGACTACAAGTCCCTTCTTCCTCCTCCTTTGCCCTGCAGCGTCCGTGCGTCTTCTTAGCACTGATCCAATATGGCGACCGCCCTTCTTGTCTCGTGATGCCACGCCCGCCGCGGGAGCAAAGGTCAACCAATCAGCGTTCATGCTTCACCGGATAGCCCTATTCCGACGGATAACCCGGCGGGAGACGCTCGCGTTTCCCGCCACTAATCGAACGGGTAGCTCACCGGAGTGTAATCCTTTTTGAGTCAGTTCCACAGTACCAGGGATACCGCTAATCATGAATTCTTCAGGAGTGTAGGCAAATGTCATTACGGGTAACATAAGAATACCCGCCGGATAGTTCCGTCTGCCACCCTCGGGGACGTTCATGATCAACACCCACCCTAGCTCTGCTCACTCGACAGCAATTAGGCCTGTACTACCATCATGGCATCGAAACTTCTTGTTGTGTATACAAATAAGTTCACAGCAGTCTCCGGGTTATGCCGTGGACTGCGCCTTAACCCCACCTTGGGTTCTTTAGACCTGGTCGTCCGGGAAGATTCGACAGGATGTCCAGTAGTCAATTGGACAGCCCTCCTCCCCTTTAGACCTTCATTTGCCGAGACTTTTTTTCCGCACTTTTTATCCTTCTTGCTAGAAGCTCGAATTGGTAAATTTTTTTTAGGCCTACCCCGGCCCCGCTTTAATTTACCAATACCAGGAGGCATAGGTTTTTTCTCATCTGAGGGTATCACTAGTTTCCTAGGTCTACCAGGACCACGTCGTTCCGGGGTGGTCGCTCTCCACTCAGTGTTATCTGACTTCGAATGCTCCCCTGGCTTCGAATGCGCTGAAGCATCACCCTGCCACCGGCGTAGGCGAGCTACATTGGATTTATACAGGCGTCCCAACAAGGATTTGATCACCACAGTGGATTCTGAAACAATCCGAACCACAGTAAAGGGACCATCCCAGTTGGGTGACAACTTTAGCTGCTGTAGGGGGTCGTGTAGCCTAACTACTTCATCCCCCACTCGAAAGGACCTAAGTTTCAAACCTACGTCATAGCCCACTTTTTGCCATGAAGCAGATTTGCTTAGTTCACATCGAACCATCTCGTATGCGGACTTGAATTGATCCCTCAATGCCTCCACGAACATCACCTGACAGGGTGTTTCAGCGTTTATCCCAGCTACGCCAAACACCAAGTCAGCAGGCATAATCAAATCCTCTCCGAATACCAACAAATTGGGGGAACAACCGGTGGAAGCATGCACCATACTATTATAAGCATGTACCACAAACTCGCATTGCTCGTCCCAATCATCCATCTGACTGTTGACCAGAGGCTTCAGGACTTGTATCAAGGTTCTGTTGAACCTTTCTACTTGACCATCAGACTGAGGCCTGTACGGATTCGTTCTGGTTTTGCATATAGCAAGGTTATGGCACATTGCTGCCCATAACTCGGATTCGAATTCTCTGCCTTGATCACTATGCAACATCAAGGGCACGCCTAGATGAAGCACCCAACCCTTTACAAATGCACGAGCACATGTATGAGCCTTGTGATCTTTCAGAGGAAACACTCTAGTATACTTCGAATAGTAGTCGGAGATCACCATCATGCACGTGTTTCCATCAGGAGTGGTTTTTAGGCCACTAATGATATCAACCGCTATGCGTGCAAATCTAACTCCCCAAAGCTCTTGAGTTAGTGGCAACTTCCCCAGGCCTTCACCTGGTTTGCTCAGACAACAATCTGGACAAGTAGAGATCCACCTAAGCAGATCTTTACTCATGCCAGGCCAGTAATACCTTCTGGAGAGTCGCGCAAGGGAGCGCTTCTTTCCAAAATGTCCACTGGTCTGATGTCCATGTACGAAATACATGATATCCCTTCGCATAGCTGTGGGTATCACGATTTGTCGAATTTTGGCCTTGTACGGTGTTATCTTCCACCTACATAAGATACCGTCAACAACAGTTAGCTCAGACCATTGAGCAAGTAGCTGTCTCATTTCCCGGTTCTCAATCGAAATGGCTGGTCTTTGTGGTTGGGCACCACCGGAGACCTGTTCTATTAGTCTCGAAATGACAGCATCACCCTTCTGGAATTGCCTGATGGTTTCGGTGGACCATTCCATTGCTTTAGAATGTCCTACATCATACGGCATTCGAACTCCAGCTATTACAGCATTATGGGCTCCACAGTCATCGCAATCCATTCTAGAACATTTCCGTATGGGTCTTCTCGAAAGGGCATCAGCATTGATATGCTTGCTCCCTGCTCTGTGTTGGATTTGGCTATTTTCCAACCCGAACTCGGACAAGTGGGTCAGCCATCGACCGATCATTCCTTCTGCTTCCTTAAAGTTTAACAGCCACCTTAAGGACGAGTGATCTGTCCGTAAAGTAAAGTCACCTCCCCAAAGGAAGTGCTTAAACTTCTTCGTATACACCACTACCGCCAACAATTCGCGCTTAGTGGTACAGTAATTCCTCTGGGCCTTATTGAGGGTATTACTAGCGAAAGCCAGTGGCACTTCTATCCCCTCTTGCATCTGGGATAGAGCAGCACCTATACTGTCATTACTGGCGTCTGTGTCCAGTATGAAATGTCCATCAGCTGTTGGATATTTCAAAACTGGGGTGGTTCGAAATAGGTTCTTCACGGCTACGAATGCTAGATCTTGTTCCGGACCCCATGGGAAAGGCTCCTTCCTTCTACCCGGAGTCCAGTGAGCTAGAGCCTGCATAGGCTGAGCTATTCTGGCATACCCCGGTAGGAAGTCTCTGTAGTAACTACAGAAGCCCAGAAAGGACCGTATGTCTTTAGGTCCCTCTGGCTTTTCCCATTCCGATACAACATCTAGTTTCTCAGGATCCGCCTTAACCCCCTCAGTGGATATTATCCGACCGAGATAGTTAATAGAAGTCCTAAATAGGTGACACTTCTTTGGTTTCAATTTCAAACCATGGGTTATCAACCTCTCGAAAATTTTGACTAAAGTAGGCAGGCACGATTCGAAGGTCTTCCCGAAGACAATTACGTCATCCAGGTACACCAAACACTCCTTCCATAACAGATCACTCAACAGAGATTCCATCATGGCTTCGAATGTTGCAGGGGCGTTACACAATCCGAACGGCATCACATTGTACTGGAAAAGACCGACATGGCTCGAAAACGCTGTTTTTTCCTGATCCTCTTCCTTCATTCCAACTTGCCAGTATCCGGATTGCAAATCCAGCGTACAGAACCATTGGTTTCCGCCCAGGGAATCAATAGTCTCGTCTATACGGGGGAGAGGATAGGAGTTTTTTTTAGTACAGCCATTCAATTTTCGATAATCTATGCAGAAGCGAATTGTGCCGTCTTTCTTAGTCACCATCTGAACAGGACTGGACCAGGGGCTAGTGCTGGGAACAATCACCCCTAATCTCAGCTGATCAGCGATTTCCTTCTCGGCCATCAATTTCTTCTTCAAAGGTAGGCGTCTATAAGGGATTTTGAAAGGTACAGCGTCCTCTGTAGTGATGGAATGTAGCACCTTATCAGTTCGCCCCAAACCAGTGGGCTCCCGGAAGGCTGCATCATATTCCACCAATACCCGTCTCAACTGATCTTTCTGGTCCCCCGTCACCAAGCTCGAATCGTCCACCAACTTTTGGAGTTCCGGACGCAAATCGGACATCCCTTCAAGGTTCGGTTTGGTATCTTCTGAGAGTATACTGGTGCTTGCCTGTGCAACGATCACCTGCCCCACAGGAGTACCTTTCATCAGATAAGGGACTTCACCACCAGGATTCGAAATAGGAATTAAATTCCTACTGCCACTGCCTACGAAAGTATCTGCACTCTCGAGTCCAATTGATGCAAGTCTCACCACATCGGGTTCAACCACCGCCATCTGGTCTCGGAAGATACTGTCACTCGAAAACAGTACATCACATGTCTGTCCTGGGGGTATCTTAACCGTCTGTACCACCGAGGCTACAGAAGATACCTTTCTCAATACGCATTGTACGGCCACCTTGTATGGATGTTCTATCTTTAACATCCCCCTACAAGGTTCCAACATTGCACCGTACAACGCAGCGAAATCTAATCCGATGATGCCATCATCACTCAGATCAGCAATAGTAGGGGACAGAAGGTAATCCTGTCCACCTATATTGATTTCGAAAAATGCTTTACCAAACGTCTGCATGCA
This sequence comes from Harmothoe impar, assembly GCA_947462335.1. Taxonomy (NCBI): domain Eukaryota; kingdom Metazoa; phylum Annelida; class Polychaeta; order Phyllodocida; family Polynoidae; genus Harmothoe; species Harmothoe impar. The sequence goes on from OX381717.1 coordinate 27,051,707, forward strand.
GCTACCGTCGGCCGAATGAGCTTTTACCCTCGTTGTGAAGTTATCTGGCTCATCGGCTACAAGGTCATAGAACCTCTTCGAGATCATGGAGTGACTAGCTCCAGTATCCACTAGAAATTCTGCGGACCTTCCCCTCACTGCTACAGTCAAATACCACCTCTTCCCATCCAGTGGTGATGGGTTAACGGTGAAACGTTCGAAATCCTTAGTAACACCAAGATCTACTCCCCGTCGTTTCAAGTGCTTCAAACAGGGATGATCTGGGGACAATCGGGCACTGCTGACTACTTCCAGCTCCTGTATCCAATTCGCCGCTTCCCCAGTACTTCCTCCTCGGACGTCTACTTTTCTGGGTTCATTGGACATACTTAGAAGGGACTGATCAGGCCCCTCCTCTAAGTTTCCAATCTCTACTGCACCTCGGACTTCCTCGCTTGCACCGCTGGCGATATGTTGGCTTTCCTTCTCCTTAGGGGTTACTACCTTGCCATCCAGAGCAACCCCGTCTAGTTTTCCGTTTTCTTCTCCTCAGGCTTTGGTACCGGCTTCTCAGCTGGGCATTCTGCAGCAAAGTGTCCCAGGACCTGACACCTGTAACACTTCCTAGTGGTCTTGTCCACTCTCGGCTTCGAATTCCTCCCTGTTGATTGCTGGTTTCCAGACATCAAGTCAGTCAACCTTAACAGAAGTTCTTCCATAGAACTGGGAGTTGAGGAAGTAGTCGAAGGTGCGCTTGTAACTCCTGGGGTCACAGGTGGTGTTTTCCTGTCAGCCTTCGGATAGCGCTTCGAATTCGAATTGGAATAAGATTTGCCGCTGTTCTTTTGAGCAACTGCGCCAATATCCTCCTCCCTTCCAGAATCACCTTCCTCTGTATCAGAGGCTGGTGGGTCTTGCACCACACTGGAAGTTCTCGAAAGTACTCTCGAAGATAGCAGATGCCGTTTCCTGTCATAGTCTTCTATGGCCATGAACAAATCAGTGAGAGAAGTTCCAGCTTTCCAACTATCACATGCAGCGGTCCGTTCATCAGAATCCCTTAATCCCTCAATGAATTGCGAGAACAAATCATCTAGGAACTGTGGGTCATCTAACTGCCATCTTGGTCTAGCCCTTTGCAAGAGAGATTGCAATTCTAGACCGAACACACGGTGCGACTCGTTTGGCTTTTGAGTCCGTTTCCGGAACAATCGAAGCGGGTCTTCATTACCCACATTACCTATCAGGTAACTGGCGCATTCCACCAATTGGGTAAACGATCCGGCACCATGCATCGTTCTCCATCTCGAAACAGCTAGCTTGCCTGGGCCATTTCTCAATGCCCGTAAAAGCTCGTCCAACGATTCCTCTTCTGACCATCGATTATACCTCATATCGTCCATGAAGTCTGCGAACCAGTCCTGCCATGGCTGTCTTCCTGTGAACGGAGTCGGAGTGCTTGCAGTGCGTCTAGCAGCGTTGTGGTTGTCCCTGTGCAACAGAAACGACTGCTCGATGCTCCAGTCGACGATATCGGCATTATCAGCTTGTCTGCTAACACAGTCCACTCCCATCTCAGCAATGCAGGGGTTCGTGTCGTAAATCAATTTCATCCCAGGGGACATCGATTCGCGGCGAGATACTCGTCTACCTGCATGTGTAGGAGATCTCCCTGGCCTCCTTGAGGGCCCACTCGAACGTTCATTCGGATCAGATCTCGAAGATCTCTCATTCGAACCCGTACGGCTCGGTCTCTCTCGAGAGCTGGAACGACTGGGAGAGTTTGAATGGTCGTCATCATACGACGTTGGGCGTTGGTCACGCCGTGAAGATCTTCCATCCGGATCCCCCGTATCAATGGTCACTCGTTTTGGTCTCCCTCCGGTTGAGGTAGAGGCACTACCCCCACCAGTTGATGAGTTGTATATGCCACCACTGACATGATCGAACCCTGAACGGCCACCTCGAGTTGCCTCTTCATCTCGTTTCTTCTGTAAATCTTCCACCTCCCTGATCAGACGATCCTTTTCATCCATCATCGCCTTGGTAGCTTCTCGGATCGTATCATGGAGCTCGTCCGAATCATGTATGATCTTATCTTGACGTTGTTCTAGAGATTCAGTACGTCGCCGCAAGACATTTTGTTGATGAGCGAACTGGTTTTCCATATGTTCCAGTTCCGCCTTCGTTGTGTCTAAGCGGTTCTGTTTCTCCATTGTTGCCCCGTCTAAATCTTCATTCTTGTTCCGGAGCTGTACCAACCGATGACTCAAAGCTTCAAACTCTTCATTCATCCTGTCCATCTCTGCAATCCTTGCTCCTTCGAAACGATTCTTCTCCTCTTCGAAATGACGCCGTGTCACTTCCTGTCGCTGGTGTCGTTCAGCATGCAGCATGCTCATGCCTTGTGTTGGCATAGGAGCAATGTGTCTCTTCGAACCGCCAGTTTCAAACAAAGAATCATCTAGGTTTGACCCCAGATCTTTTCGAATAGAATCAGGATTGCCTCTCCTTGGTTCTGGTGTAGAACTCGAACGGTTTGGCCCATAGTGTTTCTCAAGGGCTGCTACCACCTCCGGGTCTGGACTCGAAATAGGATGAAGGGACGCTCCACCCTTTGCCTGTTCAGCCATGTTAACCCAACTGACTGTGCTATTCTGTGTTTCACCCGAACTGGTCACGGCACCAATGTAGGGGTTTCATATGCGTACAACACGAACACAGGTTCCAAATTCGGTTTGAATGCAACAGGTTTTTATTCGATCACAGCCTCAAAAGTACACGAAGGTTTTCCACTCGGTTCACTTGGTCTTTCAACCATTCGAAGACACACAGGATTCTATCGATAGTTCGAAGCATTAGCGATACCGGACAGTTAAGCCCTGTGCCAGCATGGCTGGTGCAGAGTCCATAACGTGGGAGGGGTGTAGGTGCCCCTGTCAAAGCGAAGGTACGAAAGGTGCGGGTCAGAGCTCGTCCTAGGACTAACTGGTGAGGTAGCCAACCTCGGCCTCTTATATACCCTGAGCGCGGACCAAGCAGTGTCGACGTGGCACTCCTCCGTAGCGCCGTCTGGAGTGCCCTGCCCGGCTCCGCTACCGGATAACCGAAAGGACATGGCTTAGGTGTTGCCACCTAGTGTCCGTTGGAGGCACTTACCGCTCTGACTCCACGGACCTTATATGTACACATATTATTCGTGCCCCTACAATATTTTAGATTTTAACTAAAACAAAAGGGATAAATCAATGAACACTAGAGAATCAATATGTAAATACTTAACATTTAACAGTGACAAGAGGCCTAAGCCTACTCTTTACTCTATAACATGGATTTCAAACACCTTTTTTCTTAAACTGTATATATTTGATGCTATGCACAGACAGATATTGATGTGGATATAAACATTTTTGTTAACTTTATTACCATCCAAGGTTGATTTTTGTCAAACCTGTGATTTTGCACATATGACCTTGATTTAAGTGACCTTGACCTTTAAAAAATTAAAATTAAAAAGGTCGTTTGGGTTGGCCCCACAACATAGCATATTCTAGGTATTTAACATGAATGAAAAGACAAAGTTATTGCCAGGTTCTGGCCCTTAAAGTGTGTTGTTGTGGACCTGCTATTTTACAGCATCAGTGAGGAATGAGGCCGTGCCTTGCCAAAAGCCATGTGATATGGAAGTCCACCTCATTTTTCCATGATCCCTAACTATGTAGGTATTCACTCATGCATTATGGCGAATATCTGGATATTTTTGAGGAATCTATTAGAGTTGAAAGGTAACCGTTTTAAGAGAAAAGTCACTTTTCTGAGATTGACCTTGAATAAAAGGATGTTGACCTTGAGTTAAATTATCTTTTTTGTCTTTTTCATGTTGCCCTGAATGAGTAGTATGCCATAGATATTTCATTTGTTGGGAAATTCAAATTTAAAGTGACTTTTCAGTTGCATATGTGAATCAATAATTTTCAGATTTTTCTAGACTTCTCTGACCTTGAAGCCCTGCCCTGACCTTAAGCTACTCCTGAGGCAAGGCCACCTCATATTTTCTGATACCCTATATATATGCCTATCTAAAAATCATGGTGACAACCAAACCCTCAATTTGGCAGTCGTGGTCACTCTCAGCCAGATTGGCTTACGCGCTAAACCCCTCTATGCTCCCCCTAGACCAAGACATTATAGACCATGTCCCTGTGGCCCAGTCCACCCCTCATGCCCGCCGCAGAAGGGCCGCCAGGTCAGCCGAGGCACGGGCGGCCGCCGTCATGGCGGCGCAGGGGGAGGCAGCGACAGACCACAGGCTTAGAGACATTGAGACAGATATGCAGGGTCTGAGGGGTCAGGTGTCACATTGCATGAGAGGTTGGATGTCATGATACAGGCCGCCTATGCTGACAGACAGCAGGCAGTGGGGGATTACACAGCGGGCGCACACAGACAGCTTTTAGAAACACCACGCCCGCGTGTCACACAGACCCATACCCCATCCCCCGCCCATAGTTCCCCACACATCGCAGCCCTGGAAGGGCAGCATGTGCAGACAGGCTGCCAGCACGACGCGGGGCCAGTAGACAACCACCTCCAGCACCACACGTCACGCAGGGTCATTGTGGCGACCCAGGAGGCACGGCCCCCCACCCATACACCAGTCACGAGTGCCCCAGGTCCCTGGGGGGAGTTCCCGCTCCCACCCCCGATCACTGACCGCCCCAGGTACATCAACCCCCTCACAGACCCGCCCATTTACGACGAGCAGCGCGGGTGTGAGGGGATGGGACACGCACAGTATGGTGGGGATGGGGCGCCACGCCAGTTCGTCCCCGCCCCGCCCCAGGAAAACGGGGTACAGCACCAGCAGCAGCGTAGGGGCTTGCATTATGCGCAGCAGCTCCACACCGCCCCTGTGTCATGGCAGACACGGGAGGGGGCTGCGGCATACGCCCCCCCCCTGCCCCCAGGCACACCGAAAACACGACGAGGCTGCGGCGTACCCGCCGCTACACTCTCCCCGGCAGGCACCCACCTACCACCACCCACCCACACAGCAGTGGGCCCGGGAGGCCCCCCTCTGCTACAGCGGGTGGGACACACACCACAACACAGCAAGCCAACAGCCTGCACAACAATACGGCCACTGGCAGGACCGGGGCGGGGTCGGCTACCAGCAACCCACTCTCCACCTGCCACACGCCGCACAGCAACAAGCCAGCAACCACCTACCCCCGCCAAGCATACTGCGCCTGGAGGAAAACAGAGATGGTTACGTCGACGCCCAGCTACGCAGGGAGGAGTTCCGCGCCACACCCACAGACGGTAAGGCTGGCATTGTCACTAGCATTTTCACAACCAAGCTTATCGCTAAGCCATACATGTATGTGGACAGGGCCGGGGCAAGCACCCTCAAGCAGAAACTAGACAATAGGGCAGCATTATCCAAGCTCGAGTATATCAACGCCACGGTGGCCTTATTGCAAGATAATAGGGCGACCGAAGAGGCAGACAGGCAGCACATCATGAACCACCTGCATGGTGTCACAGTTGACATGATACATAGAGACTGGAGGGATGTCCTGCGATGGTCTCAGTTCATTTGGGACTCCATCGAGGCAGAGAAGTGTAAATGGGAAGATAGTAGTTACATAGAGCGGCATAGGATGCTAATTTCTATTACTGGTGGGGGCGCCCCAGGTCATGGTACTAAGTTTGGCTCCTCCAGGGCAACCCCCACCACAACAAACAACAACACCCCCCACCCCTCAGAGTCTGTATGCCAAGCCTTTAACAACGGCACATGCAGGCACACATCCATTCACGACGACCGCGGTGTGTCACAGCAGCATATATATATGCACACACTGCCTTAATACTACAGGTAAAAAATGCTACCACCCAAACAGCGACTGTAGGAGGAGGAAGGGCCTGCCTCACCCATACCAGCAGCCAAGAGGGGGCGGCGGGGGCTCGGGGTCCCAGGGACAGTCACAAGGGCCCCCACAACACGGGTCCAACAGTGGGCCCGCTCATGCAAAAAACTAATGTGCGGCGCCCACCCTCAGGTACGTGAGGGAGGGGCGCCAGACTCCCAGGTTGTACATACAAATAATATGTCATGTATAGTCGTTCCAGGCAGCAGAAAATCCGCAACCCCGGTCAATACAGATGTCGGCTGCGGGCGGCACTCACACGCAGTCACCGCGCACAGCGAAGCCTCACCGCACCACAACAATGCCACGTGCGACCCGCACCCCGCGGACAGCACAACACGACCACGTGGCCAGAGCGCGGACCACGTCAGAATAAGCACCCTGTCGCATCACAACAAAACCACGTGCCTGCCTGCACGTGTCACAACACGAGCACGTGGGCGGAGCGCGGACCAAGTCGGAGTAAGCACCCATGCAGACGTCAACACAGACACTCGCCCCCGCAGCGTGGACCATGTCAAAGTAAGCGCCCTGCATAACAATGTGCCCGCCGGGCGGCCCGGGACGGACAGGCCACACCTCACATAGGCTGATATCATTAACAATGGCGGCCCATGGGCACATCCTGGTTCTGAGGCAAGTTATTGCATGTTGTATGATGTAAACAGACAGTTTGCGAGTTCTCATTGTACAGACAACGCAGAAAATGACCGCAGCATGATGTCAACACAACATGACCCCACAGGTGGCGCCACACTTGGTCATCAGTACAGTGACAACACTCAGGCAGGCAGCAACACATACGGGGTCGACTTCACAGCGATCCAACAAATGTGTAAGTCAAACATTTTCAGAGATGACTTAGACTGTTCACCTGAGGCATTTGCTGCACATAGACAGGCCACATGGCCAGACATGGTCAAATGTTATCAGACAAAAGACATTATAGACATTTATGATAAGGTCAAGTCCAGTGGCCTCCCCAACTCTATTGGTGCCCAAATTCAGCTCCCCACCAAGCTAAGACTAGATCATTGGAACAAATACATATCATCTGATTGTCAGGATGACATGCAACTCATGTCATTTCTCCGCTACGGGTTCCCCCTCGGGTACATGGGCCCGCAGTCGGACACTAGGGATATCCCCAACCATTCTAGTGCTATAAACTACCCAGACAAGGTAGACGAGTTTGTTCAAAAAGAACTGGAGCTAGGAGGGATCATAGGCCCCATACCTGTACCATTCGGCGCCAGAAATAGCTCTCTACACATGCAGCGCATTGCCAATAAAATCACAGCAATCCTCAAGTCCAAGAATGTAACAGCGTACATGTAGCTTGACGACATTGTCATTATTTCACCATCCAGGGCCAAGGCACGGAGAGACTTCCGGGTCGCCAGGAAGCTGCTCGTGGAACTTGGGCTCCCTGAAGCAAGAGCCAAGGCCCAGAAGCCGGCACGGTCAGTGCGATGGCTCGGCATCGACATTGACGCCCCGTCAATGACACTTAGCGTCCCCAAAGACAAGATGGCCGACATAATGGATCAGGTCAGTAGAACTTTAAAGAAACGGAGCATGACCAAGAAACAACTCCAGAGTATCATAGGCAAGCTAGTGCACATAGGCAAATGCGTACGCCCCGCGAGGCTATTCATAGGTCGCCTGCTAGAGGCGCTCAGGGGCATGCGCGGGAAGTACATTAACATAAACTCGTCAATGAGGGTAGACCTGCACTGGTTCCGGGAGTTTGCACAATCCTGGAATGGGGTCGCGGTCATCCCCAAGCCGGCCCCCGTCAAGGACATTGTGGTCGACGCGTGCCTGTCAGGCATCGGTGGCGCCGATGGCCACCGGGCCTACGGCATCCAGGTGGCTGAAATCCAAGACGGGGCTGATAATATCGCCGAGCTAGAAGGGGCCAACATGGTGGTAGCAGTTCATACATTTCTCTCTAAGGCAGACAGGGGCAGTCACATCCGCATTTTATGTGACAATGAGGACTGTGTTCAGGTCTTCACCACCGGCAGAGGGCAGAATGACATCATCCTACAGTCAGCCAGGGCGCTCTGGATGGCACAAGCCGTCCTATAGGTTAACATTACATACGAGCACATACCCGGTAGAGAAAATAAGCTGGCAGACGCTCTTAGCAGGGCCCATCTCAGCCAGTCTGGTAAGAAAACCACCCTAGACCTCGTAAATACTGATAGCCTTCTACTTATTGACCCCTGCCTTCACATGTTTGACCAATTAAATCCCATGTTGCTTTGTAGATCTGGCGTACCGCTCACTCCTACAAGACGTGGCCACGAGGCAGCAAAACGCAAGGGCACCAGGCACCGACAAAAACCACGCGTCGGCAGCAGGGACGTTCATAGCATTCACCAGGCGCCTCAGGTTGGACGGGGCCAACCCCAACACAGAGATGGTATGTGCTTACCTTGAATACATCTCGAGGAACGTCAAAGCACCAGCAACCGTGGGGAACCACCTCACACATGTAAGAATGCACCTGCTCCTAACAGGAGCGGACACAGCCCCAGCATACATATTCAGAGTGACGCGTATGATGGACTCCCTACACAGAAACAAACAGTACGAGCCCAGGGTAAAGGACCCCATAGAGACAAGTGTGCTGCGCCGGGCGATCACAAGGATCCCCGACACACAGGAAGGGGCAATATTGAGGGCAGCAATGTTAATCATGTTCTACGGCGCATTCAGACAGAGCGAGGTGATGCCAACAACCACACACCAGTCAATAGGTACATCCCACCTCAAAAGAGGGGATGTGATACTGACAGGAGACCCAATGACACTGACTCTCAGGAAGGGCAAGAACCTGCAGAAAACAGGGCAGAAACGGGTGGTGCATATCTCAGCAGTAAACCACCCACTACTCTGCCCAGTGAAAGCCCTACGCCAGCACATGTCAGACGTGCCTACTCGACATCCAACAGAACCATTGCTGATGTACCCAGTGACCAGGCTCCCAGTGTCATCAAACGACATCAGGGCAGCCTGGGACCCGATACTGATGTCAATTGGCGCCAACGTGGAAAAACTGACATTGCACAGCCTACGCAAGGCAGCTGCTACAACAGCATTCAGGGCAGGATGTTCAGAACTGGAGGTGAAAAGGTTTGGCGGCTGGAGGTCAGCCGCACACCAAACATATATAAGGACAAGTGGCAGGGCAGTGAACACAGCTTTAATAGCGGCACTGAACAATTAAGCCACCCACCCACCCCAGTCTAGTCAGTCACAGGACATAGTAAAAAAACACTACTCAACATCACACATAATTACCTTTGGCCTTGGCCCTTTTACATGTGTGTATTTTATATCATACGTCTTACATCCATGTATTTATGTGTATAAATCAAATTTTATAATTGTTACCTCAAAATAAAATCTAATTCATCCAATCTGTGGTTGGTGTTCCTCTCTCACAGGGGGGTTAGATAATGTGTCCCTTCTTGGTGTATTTCTTTTGTACCTGTGGCATTGCAGTCATCAGATATTTTGGGAAATGAAAAAATATACATAAATGTCTTGGATATGATTGTGACACAAATTGAGGATTCCAAGTTGAGGATTTCATATAACACTGACTAGTTTCCACTAATATGTTATATACTCCTCTCATTCACCAGTTGGTACTCTCATCAGATATATTGGGAACAACATGATGTTCTAAAAGTATCAAGTATTAAGTAATACTATATATCTAGGAAATGCTGTTACCTTGTTTTAATAGCTGTGCTATGATAATCAAATGGGAAAAAATCCTATTTTGTGATAGTTATATCATAATTTTTCTATCCTGTTACGTTCATCAGAATCACACTGAACACACTGTTTTCATCATACAAGCATCATAATTGAGACTCGGAGAGAAATCATCTGTCACTCGGAATTCTTGACACATGTAGGTAAAAGAATGATGTTAACATTTATGTAACATATACAATGACATGATACATAAACATTATACAGATTCGCATAATACAATATATCCAATTAGGACAGGCCTAGGATTATACATTGGCCAGAATATTGGCCACCTCTCACCCTCTGAGCTCCAGCTGGCCCAGTCTTTTTGGAAGACGTCTTCTTTTCAAATCTACGCAATATACATGACACTGGCGATAGAAATATATAAATTCTCTTCACACTGACAAAATTAGATTCAACTCACCAACAATAAATTTGAAAATTTGGCTAATTGCTCCAGTGTGCCACCGATGGGCTCCCTTTACCAATTGTTTTGAATATATAATACAGTGCAATTTTGAAGTAGGGTGTCAACGAATACGGTCGTCGATGATGGGACGTCAGGTGAGGTAATATCTTGCATGGCAGGAGCAACTATCGTAGGCGGGGGAGTGGCGCTCCCCAGTGTGGCGTAGGGAGGACTTGTCAGTTAAACTGCTGCACCTTTTTCATTATACTCGCATTACTATGTTATGCTATACTTAAATAACCTAAGATATTTAGTCCAAATAAACTCTTTACTACCAGAAATGTATTCTGAATATTGGTTAAGTGCTCTTCGCACTAAATATAGTCAAATACAATAAGATAAAGGAAAGCATTATTCTAGTATACATGGTTGCCAAGATGACTACAATAGAAATATCGCTGTGACTGTTGGTGATATCTCCGTTTGCTACCAAGCATACATGCATTATGTATTCATGTCATACTTTCTGCAATAAAGATACGCATATAAATGTATTTGTATTGGAGTACATTAATTATTATACACAATTATAGAGGAACCGATTAATATTCAGTAAGTCTAATATACACCGAGTCAATCAGAGGCCTCTGGATGCCTATCACTGATGTTTGATTTTGACAAGCCAAGTTTCTAATGTGTTTGCAGTATTCCTTGAAATGTATGAGTACACATCCCACCTGGTCAGTAGAATTTCATCCGTTTTCCGGGAAAAAAAACTGTGTATTAGTATAATACGTTAAAGGGCATTTTAATACTTATTAGAAAATACCTAATACTATTATGTGAAATGCGTCAGGGGACTTAAAGTGAACTAACTTATGTTTTAATACAATTGATTAACAATGTAAGTTTGCATCTTTAATGTAGAATTCGCAAGAGAAAAGCTTTTACAGTGAAATTTCAGTGGCGGATCCAGGATTGTCTAGAGGGGGGGCCCAAACCTGGCCAACCTAGAGTGACTATCTGTTTCCCGCGCGCAAAGCGCATTAGCTGTATTAAGGGGGTATGGGGGCATGCCCCCCAGGAAAATTTTGTTGATCTAGCCTTGAAATGGTGCATTCTCACGCATTTTAGGACCCCACCCCCCATCCAAATCAGGGGCCCTCAGTCAGGCCCTATGAATCATACTCCACAATCTCTTGTCTCTTTCCCTGTTTTCTTCTTTTTTCTTTTCTCTTCTTCCTCTTTTTTTTTGGATCCGCCAATGAAATTGGTTAAATGGTGCCTCTCATATTAACCAGTACCACGTGTTGGTTATGGAAGACACAGAGAGTCTGCCCCTACTGATAGCATGTCACCCATGTACACTTGCCTTTGTCCCATTCACCTCACCTTGGCAACAGCAACACATACTGTAGTCACGAGCCTTGGCACTGCTCTATGGACAAGAACAGGCCCTACTCTGCAGTATTCATGAATACATTATTACACACAGAAATATGTTTCATAACCTCTCCCCCCCTCCACTGTCTCTGCAGTAATACAAGTCATGTTAAATTTAAAGATCAGCTAATAAAGAATATATCCAGGGATTCCTAATTATATACATTCAGCCGTTCATACTCAGTCTACGCAGTACCTCCCATGTCGTTACCCCTGTATACGTACCCAACTATCATTGTCCTATCAAAATGGCATAGTCTGATGACTAGGGCTCAAAAATAGATTTTGCTAAAAATGAAACAAATTGTTCAATATGACCACACTTCATGTCCAACCTACTTCATCAAGCATCATTCCCTAAAATTCGGCTTAGAATTTAGGTAATTATCAGATTATGCTCAATTTGAGACTTTTGGATTGCACGCTATAAGTCCACCCATGGAGAAATACATGTAAAAGGCTATACCTGCACTGTAAAAAATTACCGTTGAAATTACAGAGAATCAATCCGTAAACCAGTACAGTGAAACAATGTTTTTTCATTTACGGTGAATCTCACGTTAAAATTTGCTCACCAGGTGGCAGCTTGGTTTGATAGAGAGACTTTAGTGGAAGCTATCAACTAAAAACATACATAATTGTGTTAGATTTATGAAGATATCCAAATATCTCATTAATTATACAGTCAAAATTAAAGCCTTTGGCATATTAAAGATATATAATTTCCTATTTTTTAGACCCTGCACACTAGTACGAATAGTATAAACACCCATGTTGTGGTAATTAGAACTATACATATTGAGACTGTTGTCAGAGTTTCTTTGTAACAATCCTAGAGTACCTTTTGCTCATGGATTGTAATTATATATTGCTATGAGGCATTCAATTATGCTTCTCAGGCCTAATATATATGTATACAGGCCTGGAATTAAGATGATATTATGAAATATACAACAATGAATCCAGAAACAATATCATCATTGAATAGCAGAGAATCACCGTATAATAATGATGAATGACCGTAAAAATACAACGGGAAAGGCCTGTAAAATTTACGGGGGAAAGCAAAATACGGTGACCGTAAAAAAACACGGGAAACGGTCGGCATTCAGTGATGCCAGTGATTTACCGTAATTTTTACAGGATATTTTTTACAGTTCATGTGACCATCTTAATTGCCTCTTATTGCCCATCAATGACATTTAATTGTGTCCCATACTTGGAATATGATATCATAATTACATTTTGAACTCATTTAGATCTATAATGTGGAAAAAATTAGACCATGCCACTTTAACATGGCATGTAAATCCTGCTATGGAGACACTGTATACTAGTTCCTTTGTTGCTATATGTATGTCACCCCACATACCTGCATTTTGTCTCATCACCCGCCAACTTTTGCCCCACTACACACACCACCCAGTCCCCCGGATACCCTAGGACAGACCAGACATAGGAACGTCTCCCTAGAAGCCATAGAGAAGTAGCTGAGACTAGAATCGTCTTAGAGTATTCGTCAACATGAAGTTGCTGCTCATCCTGACCTGCCTGGTGGCTGTCTGCTTTGTGGCTACAGAGGCTGCTCGTGTGGACATGAAAGCGCTGTTAAAGCTGATCCAGCAAGTCGTAAGTTTATTCTCAAAATCATATACTGTATAAGGTGAATGCACACTGGGGCTCGATTCATAACAATGTACAACAGCTCAGAAAGGCTAGGACCACAAAATAACATGTCTGTAGGGAAAAGAGGGCAAATCGTAATTTTTTACAGATAGGAGTCAATTGCAAGGAGTCACACAAAGCAGTCGTACTGAACAATATGGTGCATTTCACAATGATAATCATAGAACACATTTCCTTTACTGAATTGTATCACTAGCATTAGAAAGTAGTTGTAAAAGTAATTATGCTAAAAATATAATTTTGTATTACAGAGTACATTAGAATATCACCCACACTACGATTTAGGAGGAAATAGTTCAATTATGGTTATTAAAAAAATGTATGATATTTTGAATTTATGAGGCACTCATTCTTACAGGGTAGTATACATGTTATTATCATTTATTACATCTTGGTTTGGTACAAAATAAACCATTATTAAATGTGACTAATCTAGGCAAAAGACCCCTTCAGGCGGGATTTTTAGGTCTAGTTTTGGCCACCAGGGGGCACCATAGATGCAAAAGAGTGCAAAATACATGATAAAATGTTCTAGGACCATTTTTTATGTAGAATGCAATAATCTTCATGAAACTATTCCATCTTGATGCTAACATTCTATATTTGGAATGCAAAAGGAACGTTTTTTTATGAAGAATAAGCACATATGACACTTTTTGGTTGCCATGGAAACCATCCCAGAAGGCCAAATTAGAGGTAATAATCCTAATTTATTAAAATGTCCCATCGGTTACCCAAAACTGAAAACAGAACGCAAAAATTCCATCTAGAAGCAAATTTAGACCAATAAATCCAATTTTATTCAATTATTCCTAAATAAAACGGATTTTTCATAATTATCATTATTTACTATGGGATAAAATGCAATTAGAGCTTATTTACCATTTTCAGTTAGTGGTATGTACCAATGATTGAAAAGCAATTCCCACAACCCTACCAGGAATTATTTTAGCTCAAAATGTCTCATTTTAAAGATTATGACACCAACTTTATTTAATAATTTCCCCCCTGGAGGTGTCTTTTTCCTTGTCTGGTCACAAATATTCTTTTCATGGCTGAGATAACTTCAGAGGCTGTCTCAGCCATCTATTGTGCAATGGGTCCTTAAAACCACCTTATTCAGGTATTCTGTACAATAAGGTAGATTAGAAATTTGCTACAATTTTCTTTTGAAATGCACCCTTTTTTTTGTACGACAGCAATCTACAATTTTCTTGAGATAAGCTGGTCATAAAAGATGAGCTGGTTGTATGTGTGCTTATTTTTCTCCACCCTTACAACTGTTCACCAGCTGTTGTAGGCATAGCATAAACTGACCCCTGGACGATCAGCGATAGCAATAGTCGTAGCAGTAAAATGCCCCTCTATGTCGTAGAAACTTATGAATCGCCACCCAGATGTCCCCATGTCAGCAAGAATAGACAGGACAGGGGGCACGCAAACAACCCCGCTATAATAGGGACCTTTAGCAACCACATAAAAGCTCATTAAACACAGACGAAGCCTATCCCCTCAGCACTTTGAGCTGTGTTGGGTTTCCTTCATGAGACTGAAGCTTCTGCTGTTATAAACAATAGTAAGGTTTTACTGTTGCCAATATTCAAAATGACAGCAACAGTTCCCAACAGACTATTTCAAACTTCACTACAGCCACAAATAGGCAGCAAGTCTATGCCATTTGAACTTACCGTATTGATGGTTACGACAAGTAGGTCTAAAGTGGGACAGCTATGTTTATCCATGACTATTTTACATATAAGCCCCTATACTCTAACAGAGAGACATCCATGAGCAAATCAGGACGTACACGTACTTGTATTAGCAGGGAAATTCACTACGAAAGTGATATCCAGTGTGCTAGCACGGAAGGCATTAGTGTATTCATTCTTAGACTACACAAAATACGAGTAGCACTAGTTGTTTTTATTGCACATTACTCCTAGTGATGTAGGGCTCAGCCCTCCATACCTACCGCGATTTATATAAAGGGGAGTTACTGAGCTTTTAGGATATTTGCCATGGCAATCAGGGCAATCAAGTATGAGGATTCCAACCCCTTCTTTTTTTGATGTATTGTAAAAATTGCCCTTAATTTCGCCAAATTTTATCCAGCTGGCGAAATACAATATCCACACCTAGGCATGTCATATCACATTCCATTAGATAAAGTTGTGAGGAAACTGGTGAACTGCATCTTTTTCTGATATATTATTGAAGATAAATGATCCATGTATGTTACCTGTTTTAATTATCGATTCCCCCTCGGATACCTCTTTTCACATTATATACTATGTCCGTATACCAGTAGTCCCTCATGTAGACTTTGTGAGGGGCCTAAAAAACGGGTAATTTCTCAGCATATACACCACTTAAGCCCATGCTAAATAGTGCGTGTACACTAGACAATAAGTACTAAACACTAATGTTTACAAACTAAACACTTTTTTATTGGGCCTCATATCTATATAAGCCACAGGGCGTTCATTCAAACCATACTTAACACTTGTGTCTGTCCCGTTATACTTCATTAGAGTAATGTAATTCATTACACTATAGTCAAACTATTCAAGGCGACACAAAATAATAGTGATAAATTGCCGTTACTTCTGATAGTATGATGTTGGGTAACATTTTGAACTAATCTATATTTCAAGGAAAAACGCCAAAGACCGCGTCCAGGAGGGGGGCAAAGAGGCCCAGGGCAGCAAGGTGGGCAGCGAGGACCAGAGGGACAAGGAGGGCCAAGACCACAAAGTAATTATATTTATCAGCAATAAGTTCCCTAATATATGCATACACAATATGACCATGACCCTTCTGTATGTGAACTATAACAAATGATTGATTTAATTTATTCTGGTAAATTGTTATGTAATATCATAATAATACTACCAAATTACGGTAAAACATGCACTCTACAATAGTACAGATAAATAACAGGAATTAGTGGTAAAATCATCTATTCACGGTCTCGCCCCCATAACAGATATGTAGAACCAGCAAACCTAGCACTTTAGCATCACTTTAGTAGGTAGGACAGCACATTTGGAGAGAATTAGTGAAATCCATCACGAAGTATACAATATCTGCAGGGGATCAACTAGAGTAAAGAATTGTAAGCATTATTCACCTATCATAGATAGAACATGATTTGTTGAAAAAAGAATGTCGCCCAACTCAACCTGGAGAATATGTCCTTGATTGACTATAGCTCGGAATTCGATAGTATGAGACCCAAACTCAGAACATGGGTTTAGTTTCTGCATGAAAATATCAAATTCCCTATGAAAATTAGAAAGACCAGGACCTTACAAGGGTAATATACATGCTCCAGGAGAGATTCTTTAGCAAATTTCTGCCAGGATATTCTTACACCATACTGAAAGAATATTACTCAGAAACCTCGATTCTACCTGGTGGTGGGGGTTCTGGGGGGTTGTAGGGGGTACTTGACCATACAACTTGCTTGCAAAAGTGATGTAATTTGATCACAAATAGTTTTATACAGTAATTTTTGTGACAGAAAGTAAAATGAGATACCTACAAAATCTGCTCTGTCAGGCGAGTCTATATATTTAAGATACTACAAACATGAATTAAAAAATGTCATGATTGATCCCCTTTCCTGTGAAAGTAATCCCAGTGCTTCTCCTTCAGAATCCATTCCAATCTACCTGTCAGCACTACAGTTGTATTTATTTTACCAATTTATATCTCAGTACCTATTGCCCTTCCTCTCTCCTGTGATATGCCATTTGATTTTGTAACATGTTTCATTTCTGAGTAATAAATTATTTTCTTTTGGTTGTTTAGCACTGTGACACATACAGACCCGGGAATGGGGCTCTGGATTGCCCTTCCTAACTTGAGCCCATCTAGTGATCCAACCCCAGTCCCAATGTTGTCTCCAATATCCATAAGGAATCCGTTCGAAGTAGTAATTTCTAGTAAAGCTATATGATATTCTCCAATCAATACACATTACAGATGCATTCACAAAGCACAATTTTATGCCATCTTTTGGACAAGGTGTATTTCAAGGGAAAAGACGTTTTCCACCAAAGGGTGCTCTGGCAAGATTCTCACACTGGAGTCTATACCTCTCCCTATGTAACCAGTGAGGTCTGACAAGTCTGAAGTGGTATTACGATGTGGTTCAGCACTGTGCTCCTACCAGGTGGTAGCCTACGTTGGTGTTTACAGACCTGTCACTTGTCACTGTCTGTCATGTTCATGTACAACTTCTGCAGAAACTAGCATCGGTACCCCCCCCCCTCACCTTTCTTTTGCTCGATACCAAGCCATGGCCATATAATTATGCCTCACTATGTTAAAATTGCAAGAGGCCGGCAGGAAAATCTCTATCTTACGCAATGCCCCTAGAGCTGGCCAAAATTGGTTGAATTGTGAATGTGGCGGTTTATATGAAAATGTATTGTATGATATGAACTACCCTCTTCTTGACATGGAAGTAGGTGAGACTAGCGGACCATTAGACAGCTGTTGGATGACGGTATATACCGATCTCGCTCTATCTGCTCTTACTATTCATATATTACACTCATTAAGTGTATGCCAAGTCGATAATTTCGCTTTTACTTCGAGCATTATGTGAAAATAGAATTGATATATCTTTTTCAACCCCATTTTCTTTTTAAAATAGCAGAATGGGTGTAAGCATTTCTTTATTCATTATTACCTCTGATCCCTGTATGGTTGCATCACATAACTCTTGCTAAATATTAGCCATCCTACCCCTACTTTGTTTTTGCCCAAATCTTTCTCTAGTTTTTAAGAAATCGTCTGTAATCTGTTCTGATTAATGGGGAAATAGGTACTTTCACAGTTAAAAGGCCAAGATATACCATAGCAATTTATGAGACACTGTAATCTTTGGACAAAGTATAGCCTCTTTTTGTTGGAACAGATATCAATAGTTGCTATCCTGATACTTGTAAAGCGAAATGGTATTTTGACTGACTTCTTTGTCATTTTTACCTTCCCAGGTTGCACAACTGATGGTGAGTACTAACTTTACATTTAAGGCAGCTGTCTTACATCCCGGCATTTACTGTCTTACTCAAAATGCGATATACAATGATGTGCATACCAAAGCTACTTTTGAATACTGAGTCCTGCTGTCTCAATTGCAGTATTAACCATTTTTTTTACAAACATTTATCTTTATTTCTGAGTTATATTATATTTCCAATACATCAAGGTATTAATCGCAATTGTGCTGCAGGTGCACTCCTGTATGAGAGTAAATCCCAGTATCATATATGTAACAATAAGATATTCCAAAAAAACTCAGATCAGAAAGGTTCCCCTCCTCCCACGCAATTTAGGTGTGTGGAGGATCTTCTCGGGGAACCCTTTCCTTCACAGGATATATTGACATTTATACTCTATGTCTTGGTCCTGTTTAGACCAAGCTACTCTTATTCTTACATTAACTTATAACATCTTAAATTAATCACATGTATATAGCGTAAATTATAACCAAGCGCTTTAATGAACAATTATAGGTACCTCTCCCTCCAACCATAGTTTTCTATCAGTTTTAAAACTAGTATGGGATGGTAGGAGGCGTACAGGTGCTGGTAATGCATTCCACAGCATGGTTCCGTAATGTTCGACTGACCTATAATATACATCAGTATGGGGTGTGTGCCTAAATAAGATAGGTCCTACATGTGCACGAGTAGGAAGGTTCCTGTTTACCGTATACTCAGGGTTTTGCGCTCTCTTGTACATAAAATTTTCCAGGTGTACTTTTCTTCTATGTACTAGTAGGGGGAACTTAGAGCTTGCATGTACAACATTAGTATCTGTTAGGTGGTCAACCTTTAAACATATTTTTAGACATCTGTTTTGAGCAAATTGTAAATCATCTAAAATATAATTAGCAGCAGAGCAAAAGAGCTGGTCCCCATAGTCAAAATATGGTAAAATCTTAGACTTATAAATTTTGAAGGCTATACCCTTGGTCATTGCTGGCCTAAGGTTTGCTAGTATAAAAGTTTTATGGTTTATGGATTTAAGCTGCTGCTTGACATGCAAGTCATATTTTAAGTGCGAATCTAATAGTACACCTAGATATTTATATGATTGTACCACCATAAGCTTGGTGTCATGTAAAGACAAATTTATATCCATAGCATTTAGCTTTCTCTTGGAGGCTGTAAAGGCCATCACTTTTGTTTTACCTGTATTAACAGTTAATTTGTTCTGCAAGCACCACAGACCGAATAAATCCAGACTGGACTGTAATTTTGTGTGAATATTTACTAGATTAACACCCGAGTTAAAAATGACAGTATCATCGGCATAAAGTTTGATATTAGAGTTTGTTACACATTTTGGCAAGTCATTTACATATAATAAAAACAGCAATGGTCCCAATATAGAACCCTGTGGGACACCGCAGACCACCTCCAGGGGTTCAGACAGAGTGTGATTTACCTTCGTTTTCTGTACCCTTTGGCCTAAATAGCTGTTTAACCATTTTAAATTGTTATTTCTTATACCATAATTTTCCAATTTATCAGATAATATTGAGTGGTCTACGGTGTCGAAGGCTTTACTTAAATCTATAAACACGGCCACAGTAGGCTTTGCCACATTCAAATCACGAGAGATACAGTCTGTAAAGTCAGCTAAAGTTGCTATTGTTGACTCTCCTGCCCGAAAACCACCTTGATGGGGAGATAGTACATTGAATCGAGTGAGAAAATTCATAATGTGTTTATGTACAAGTTTTTCTATAAGTTTACAAGGGGTTGGGGTTAATGCTATGGGTCTATAATTTCCAACATGTTTTGGATTACCGGATTTATAGACAGGTACAATAGTGGCAATTTTCCATTTCCTTGGTACAATGTTAGTTTCAAAAGAACACTTAAACATATCTGTGACCCTATCTACTGCATGTAAGAAGGCATCTTTGATGACCATATTTGAAATATTATCAATCGCTGAGGATTTCCGTGTGTAGGGGCATGATATTACATATTAATCTCATACACGGTATTTCCGGGTAACGTCTGTTTACTCGGCTTCTCCACCTGGAGCTAGTGCACACAGTTCCCGGGAGAGGGCGCAGGTCCTCTTCAGGTGACCGTGTGCCGCTCTCAGGTGGGCGGCCGACCCACCCACCTGGCCACGTGACCTAAGAGCCGGTGTTATATAAGACCCATGTGTTTACCTGGAACGACAGTCAGTGCAGGCCCGACTGACGAGAGACTTCACATGTCCAACCGTGCGGACAGAGTTGTATGCTAAGAGTTGTATACTGACCGTTTCCTCTATTTATAGAGAAACCTGATCTACCTGTGTGTATTCATTCTACACTGATCGTTCCCTAGTAAAGGAACTAGAGTTGTTATTCTTGTGAATAAAGATAGATATATTCTCGCACCTGGAAACTGCCGTGATCGTTGTTCTTTAACCTAGAGTTAATTACGAACCACCACACTGGTGCCGTGACCAGTAGCAGTAAAGGTAGCAGAACAAGCTAGTTGTTCGAGAATATGTTCGGGTTATACTGAACAGGAAGTCCTTGAGTGGACAGACAGTCCTTTAGTGGACGGACAATGGCTACCGGTGGTAGCCTGGGCGGCTCTGGCCCAGAGCTGAGTGAAGGGGAGTTGGAATCAACTCGCCTGGAGGTGCCAGGGATGGACCCTGGGGAGGGCTTGAAGCCAGGACAGAAGAAGAGGAAATTGCAGGATCTTTCCTGGGTAGAACCCTATGTAGGGGATGAGAGATTCCAAAGGGAATATGACGAGCGTTTGGCTCGGGAAGAGGATGACCTCTACTGGGAAAATGTCCGATTGGACAAACAGTCAATGGAAGATCAGTATGCTGCATTGACTGAGGAATTGACTTCCCTGGTAAAAGAAAGGGACGAGATCCTCTCTGAGAATCAGAGGGTAAAAGGAACTCTGATAGAAGAGAGAGAACGGTTGATAGAGGACAACCAGTATATGAAAAAGAAGGTTGCTCAGGAATCACATGAATACCAAAAGATTCAGGCAAAGATTGCTGAGAACCAGAAGGAGAATGAACATTCCGAATCTCTTAAAGAGAGGTATGAGAGGGAGTTAAAAAAATACTCTAGAGAATGGTATGCCTTGAAGAAGGGGACAGAAGCGCTAGAGAAGGGCAGAGACCAGTTGGTCAAGGATAACGAATCCACCAGGATACAAATCCTGGAAGAAACGGAAGAGTTAGAGAGGAAACGGAAAGCTGAGGTGGAAGCTGTCTGTTCCCTTGAAGCTAGGAAAACTCTCCTGCGGGGTGAATTGTCGAAGGCAATGGAACAGCAGGGGGAGGAACAAGTTCCAGCTGGCAGGCCGGAAACTGTTCCGGATAGTACTCCTACTACTAGTAAGGGGGAAGCATTACCTCAATTCGATCCATTTATTACTGATAATGGATTGAGGAATGTGGAAGACTCTGTGTATAAGAACAGAGAGAAAGATTCAAGGAGAGTGAATGTTACCGGGCGCTCTCTTGGATGGGAACCAGTTAATCATGCCAGTATTGGTCCGGTTAACAGGGAAATGTCTCCAGAGGAGGAAGTGTCTCGACATTATAAAAATAAATTTTGAGATGAAGTGGTGAATCATAGTTATGGCTCATTGAACCCCTTTGCGGGAGATGACCCGGCTCTGTATGAGAATCCGGGGGGTTATGATAGCAAGGGTAATTATAGGTATTGCCCAGATGCAACTTATTCGTACCCACCTCCGGCCACGGAAACACACTCGGGAGTCCATAAAGAAGATTAGGCCGAGGGATAGGATGAATAAGGGGACCCAACCGGGAACAAAGGGAAGGTCAAACCCGGTGCATAAAAACACAACGGGATTGTCAGGCTATCAAGGCCCACGCTTTGATGAGGGTTCAGAATCTGAATCAGATAAATCATCTGACGATGTACCCAAGAGAAAGGTTCCTTTGAACCGGCGAGTCACAATGACCCCGGCGGAGCACCGATTACATAATCGAGACCCCGCCATAGGTAATTTGGGACTAGATTGCTCTAGCCGAGGTCAAGACGGTACAGACCTACTGGCTTGGAGTAGATGCATGTCGGGTCAATTAGTGCATTCTAATTATGCCGCTAAAAGAACTGCACGTGTGACTAAGCCTTACAGGGGTGTACGACCCTGGAAGGAAGAATATCAATCACTTCTAGATGATTGTAAGTACAATTGCTGGAACAAGGAGGAATCCTTGGGAGCTTTTGTGATATGGTTGAGTGACGGCCCGGGTAAGATAGTGGTTGAAGAATGGAGGGACACTTACGGGCCAGAAGCTACATACGACCAGCTGGAAGTATTAGCTTGTTATACTTTTGGGAAAATGGTGACAGTAGATCACTGGACTCTGTTTCAGAGAAGAACGCAGAAACCAAAGGAATCTGCTAAAATTTTTGGGCTAGAATTGCAGCGATTATTGCGGCAGGCTAGGCCAGAATGGAGTAGGGATGCTGAATATTACATAGAATCCCTATTTGTAAGATTTATTAGTGGATTGAGTGATCCTGAACATGCTAAAGTTTGTGGTAGAGCTTGGGAAGCTGGGTCTTCCTTAGCAGATTTGTTCATGGCGATTGATCAACATGACAAAAAGAAGATACTGTTGGCTGGTATGATACCCGCTAATAGGGGGCAGCGCGTCTCTGGAATTGAACATTCCTTAGATGGAGACGATTCTTCCGCGGAAGAATCTGAAGGGGAGGAGAGAGTAGACGCCCTTAAATTCAAGGGTCGACAGAAATCTAACTCAACCCCAGCTTCCGGGAAACTTCCTAGTAACAAAGGTTATTCGGAAACCACCCGGAAACCCGACATTCGGGAGCCTCAGACTGTACCCAGTCAGAAAACCCAGACCCTGGAGACGACCACTCCGGATAAAACAAATGCGTCAGGAAACTCATTAAATACCTTAATGGAGTCCATGATTAAACGCATGAACGAGGTGTTTGATAATCAAACCAGGCGCCGCCCTAGGGTCGATCGTAACACTGTCCAGTGTTACAGATGTCAAGTCAAAGGGCACTTTGCATCTGAATGCAAAGCCGAGAAACCTGTTTTAAGAAGTGAGGTTTCGGGAAATTAGAGGGGGTTACCGGGGATGGCAGGACGGTAACCCCTGAGGAAATATGTCAGATTATCACCGACGTTGGCGGTGAAGATTCATTAGCAGTGAATGCGTCCAGCAAGAAGGGAGATGGGACCGTACATCCCGGAAACCATGAGGCTGGGGAGACTGGTACAACAGGCGCCCAGGGGTGCGCGTATGGGAAACCTAGTGCCAGTTTAGAGGAGTCAATAACCAAAGAGTTGGTTAAGGTTGGAGGAACCAGGCTTCCCCCGGGCCATCCTTGTCTGGAACACCTGAAAGGATGTGGATTCGACCTGGGCACTGATAGTGACCTTCACCGGTTTACTAGGAATCCCTCAGTAACTGATGGGAAGAGGTGGTACGTTTCCTGTTCTGTACAAGGAAAGACTGGGGAGTTTCTTATGGATACTGGAGCTAGCCACTCCATGGTCTCTAAGAGATTCATCAGCTTATTGCCGAATATGTGTGAGAACCTCACAATGAGGGTAAACGCATGTACGGCCGATGGTACCAGAATGAGGACATTTGGACGGACTTTTCTGATAATCTCTGTGGCCGGGAAAGAATTTGTTTGGGCCCCGACCATAGCTGAGATTGAAGATGATGGTATTCTTGGTTTGGATTTTGCGGCGCTTTTCGGTGCGACTTTGAATCCGAAAAGTGGGAAGTTGAAAATTGAATACCCGTATGATATGACCATACTCTGTAAGTTGAGAGTGATAAGTAGTGTCGCTAGTGTGGCACAGACTGTGAAGATTCCCCCGGGAATGACCTGTGACGTGTTAGTCAGTTCAGGGAGGCTAATCCAGAAAGGATTAGCGGTAATCGAGCCGGATATGGCTGTATTATCCCGGAAGGGATTGGAATCTGCGGATACCCTAGTAGGGAATTCCAGATGGACAGTGACACCCATTTCCAACCCCGGAAACTCCACAGTATATCTTGAGAAAGGCACCGAAGTTGGGAAAGTGATACTTGCGGAGGCAGTCACCGGTAGCCACCAAGACCTGAGGTTAGAAGAAGGAGGGGAAGAGGAATTGCATGAAGAGTTAACTAAGTTGTTAACAGGATCGTCCATAACGGATGAGAATGATCAGGAAGCCCTAAAAGCTATGCTGAAGAGATGCAGGCAAGCTTTTGCAGCCCCAGGGGAACCCCTGGGGAGAACCAATAAGGTATTGCATGAAATTAAAACCGGGGATAACCCCGCTTTTAAGATTCCTTATAGGAGATTACCCCTCAAGAAGAAGATTGTAGCTGAGGAAGAGATAGCGAAAATGCTGAAGGATAATGTTATTGTTCCCAGCATGAGCCCTTGGTCCTCCCCTGTGTGTATGGTAACCAAGAAGGACGGTAGCATACGGTTCTGTATTGATTACCGGAAACTGAATGGGTTGACTAAGAAGAACTCCTATCCTCTTCCTAGGATAGATGAGACGATTGATTCCCTGGGAGGGAATGAATGGTTTTGTACCCTGGATTTACAGTCCGGGTATTGGCAAGTAGGCATGAAGCCTGAAGATATGGAGAAAACCGCGTTTTCTAGCCATATTGGGTTGTTTGAATATAAGGTAATGCCGTTCGGGTTATGTAACGCGCCGGCCACCTTTGAAGCCATGATGGAGACGCTGTTAAGTGATTTATTATGGCGGAAATGTCTAGTTTACCTGGATGACGTAATTGTGTTTGGAAAGACCTTTGCGGATTGTTTAAGTAATTTAGAGGAAGTCTTAAACCGAATCATGTCTAACGGTCTCAAATTGAAACCAAAGAAATGCAATCTGTTTAAGAAGGATATTAACTACCTAGGGCGGATTATTTCCACCGAGGGGGTTAAGGCGGATCCGGAAAAGATCAGGAGTGTAACTGAATGGGAAGTCCCCAAGGGTCCTAAAGATGTGCGATCCTTTCTAGGATTCTGCTCATACTATAGGGATTTCCTGCCGGGGTATTCCCGGGTAGCCTATCCGATCCAGTGTTTGTCACACTGGACACCCGGAAGTAGGAAGGAGGAGTTCCCATGGGGGAGGGAACAGGACACAGCTTTCTTAGCAATAAAAAAGTTGTTTGTAGAGACCCCGGTGTTAAAGTATCCTACCCCGGATGGTCACTTTGTATTGGATACCGATGCTAGCAATGAGAGTATTGGGGCCGCCCTCAGTCAAGTCCAAGGCGGAGTGGAGGTTCCCATTGCCTTTGCTAGTAATACTATGAGTAAGACCCAGCGTAATTACTGTACCACTAAAAGGGAATTGTTGGCTGTGATAGTATATACTAAAAAGTTCAAACATTTCCTTTGGGGGTCCGATTTTACGCTAAGAACAGATCATTCCTCTTTGAGATGGTTATTGAATTTCAAAGATGCGGAAGGAATGATTGGACGTTGGCTAGCACACCTTTCCGAGTTCGGTTTGGAGCAAAGTCAGATCCAGCATAGAGCTGGGGTAAAGCATGTAAATGCTGATGCACTTTCCCGACGTCCTATCAGGAAGTGCGAAAACACCAACTGTGATGACTGTGGTCAGCATGAAGCTGTCATAGCCGGAGCAAGGATTCCCTTTGAGATCAAGGGAACTGGGGTTCTGGAGTGGTCCATGGGAACCATCCGAAAATTCCAGGAAAAGGATCCTAACCTTAGCCGGTTGTTGGTATTGTTACCTAGGAAGATACGGCCCCCGCGGCCTGAGATTTCCCTGGAGAATCGGGAAATGAGACGACTAATAGCTCAATGGGCAGAGCTAGAGGTCCAGAGCGGAATCATCTACCGGTGGAAGATTAATTCATCCGGTAGGAGAGTCCGGCAAGTGGTAATACCTTCCGGTATGAGGAGGGATGTTATGTATTATTGCCATGGACACCTGACCAGTGGACATTTCGGAAAAAAGCGTTCCCTGGAACGTCTGAAAAGGAGATATTACTGGCCAGGGATGAGTAGTGATCTATTAAGATGGATTGCTACTTGCCCGGATTGTTGTAAAAACAAACCTGGGCCTGGGATGGGTAAAATGCCTTTGTCCCAGGAGTTGTTTGGTGTAAGATTTGCGCGAGTCGCCATAGACATTATCAGTGGGTTTAAAACTACCCCTGATGGTAATACTTGTATGATGGTCGTCACTGACTATTATACTAAGTATACGAGAGTGTTTCCATTAGCGGATCACAAAGCAGCAACCTGTGCAAAAGCTTTTGTTAAAGGTTGGGTATTGCATCTTGGGGTTCCCCTAATGATGCATAGTGACCAAGGTCGGGAATTTGAATCTGATCTTTGGCAGGAAATGTGTCACCGACTGGCGATTTGTAAGACGAGAACAAATCCCTATCGACCACAAAGTGATGGAATGGTTGAGAGATTCAATCGTACATTGATTCAGGTGTTGAAATCCCTGGTGAATGATAGAATGGATGACTGGGATGAGCAGTGTGATTATGTATGCCATGCATATAATAGCACTGTCCATTCTAGTACTTCCTGTTCCCCGAATCTATTAGTTTTCGGGGAAGATTTGATAATGCCCGCGGATCTGGTATTCGGGGTGGTTGGAATGAACCCGGAAACCCCCTGCCATGTGATGTTTGTGGAGTCATTAAGAGATCAATTCAAATATGCTTATGAATTGGTGAGAACTGAACTGCAGAAGAATGCTACCTGGCAGAAGACCGGCTATGATCTAGGCCTTAAGCCGCGACGATTCAAAGTTGGTGATCAGGTAGTAAGATTACATGAGCCGTTATCGACTCTGAAACTTGCTAGTAATTGGGACGGCCCCTTTGTGGTTACCCGCATAGTAAGTGACAGTACTGTAGTGATACGTTCATTACAAGGAAAGATGTATAAATCTAATGTAGCTCGACTAAGAGAGTGGAAGGGGAGAGATTTGTCCCTGGACTCGTATGAGTTGGAAGTTGATACTTTGATAGAGGAAAGTGAACAGCGGAAATTAGTGAAGGAACCTCCCCGGAAACGCGGGAGGCCGCGGAAGGAGGTTTCCCGGAAACTAATGGTGCAGAAGTCCGTCATCCCAAAAAGATCCGGGAAGAAGGCGGCTAATAAAGTCTCGCTGGCTGAAGGGAAAAGGACCCGGAAGAGTGTGGTTAAGGCTAAATCCACTCTGGAAAAAGCGTGTCCTAGAACCAGGTCTAATGTTATGCCTAAAAACATAAGACGCAGTCCCCGGTTACTAGCCAGGGACGGTATAACCTAAGCCGGTACACAACGAGTGTGGTGTCCTGTAATCTTGTTAAATATTTAAATGTTGTAATCAGTTATGTGTGGAAGTAAGTACGGTCGGAATGATCGTGATAGTCCCCCTGTCAAGGATCCCATGGGTGATGGACGGATAATCCGGTGAATGTGCTTTATTATGCCATTCATATATATTTCATTGATACTCTCGACGAGTTGACAGAGCGTAAGGATTAACACGTGGAATAAGGGTACCTGTTTACAATTAAACGCGCGGTGACCTGGTTCCAAGGAACTGGGTCACGGGACGCGCGGGGTTGCGCATGCGCGGTGGCGCGCCTTATATAAGGCCCGCGGAGCGGCGGGAATCGCCAGTTGGGGTTGAGAGGCGGTCCAGAGCAGACGTGAGAGCTCAGACACGACCATTGTCGCTGTGGGGAGGTGGATCCCCTATAAATCCATCAACAAACACTTTTCTTGAGTGTGAAACAAAAACATGTCCTCCGAGACAGACCACCAACAGGTGGACCCTCTTCAAGAGGGCGACTCCGCTAGCGGAGGAAATGAGGTTGTTAATCAACCTGACCTCGTGGACCAGGAATCTCTGGATTTCCTGGGACAAGGGGAGATAATGGACGTCGACGCTGACTCTCAGTCACCGCTTCGCCCTGCTAATGTCGCCGCCAATTACTTGGAAGGTCTAGACATTGAGGCCATCAGCCCTGCTGACGGTCGCGCTGATACCGGTGAAGCTGAGTATCAGGATCAGGGTCTATTGTACCATGGAGAACCGCCGGCGGACGTTGAAAAACCCCGCCCGGCCGTACCAACCCTGGGAGGCTTCATGTCCAATTACGATGGACGTGAAGTAGAACTGCACGAGGACGTGCTAAGGCTCACGGCGGAGGGAGCTCCCCGCCGGATTGACCCGCTCACGAGCCAGGCCATATTGCTCTTCCTGTTAGTGGAGGAGCAGGAGGAGATGCCCCCGGACTGGTTTGTGTACTGGGAGGCACTCCAGAAAGGACTACGCGTATGCTACTGCTTACGACGAGCTGTCT
Organism: Harmothoe impar; assembly: GCA_947462335.1. Taxonomy (NCBI): domain Eukaryota; kingdom Metazoa; phylum Annelida; class Polychaeta; order Phyllodocida; family Polynoidae; genus Harmothoe; species Harmothoe impar. Next base: position 27,080,318 of record OX381717.1, read on the forward strand.
TCGATTTGCATATCGCGGACATAAAGCGGTTAATGCCCGCACTCCCAATTCTGTCTTTGGACCCGAATTGTGGAGTTGCCGGGATGTTGTTGACTGGTGTCAACAGATACCGGGCACGAATCGGGAAACTCCGAGAGCCGAAAACCCGGAAGGAGTACGAGATTGCTGCCGCTAATACGCAGGGGGTAGTTTCGTATGTCCTGGATGTAGCCACTATTGAAGACTACATGGATTCTCACAACGTCAAACGAGATATTGCCATATCTTGTTTGGTTGATGAGGCGGTTCGTACAGTACGAACCAGATCTTCCAGTGCGGAGGAGAAGGCGCGAATAAAAGCGCTGAAAGCCACACCTAGGGGGCGCGGCAGTAAAGGTGAGAGGGGGGCCTCAAACCGGTCAAGCTCGGCCGACAGCAACCAGTCGGACGAGTTTGTCCAGGAGAGAGGACGTCAGGCTCGCCGGAACGAGAAGGCAAGATTAGCTAACTTGCCGGACTCTGTATTAGCAGAGGGATTACCGGAACAACCTTCCGGAGGACAGCCCGTTATTCCCCGGGCTGAGGAGGTAACGGATGAGGCTATGGACATAAACGAAGCCAATACTCCGGAGCCCTCCAACACCAACACCACCACCACCACCCCGGCCCTTGTGGCAGATATGACCGCCGCCGCGGGAGCAGCGGCCGCCGTGGCGGCTGCGCTGGTATTTAATCCAGCACGTCTCAGCCCTCTCCGTAGTCCGGCTCATTCGGATCCGGAAGAGGGAGAGGTTCCGGCTAACGCTGAGGAACCAGGAAATGCCCCAGAGGACCCCATCCCGCCTAATGACGTGATGAGGCGGGTCTGGCAGAACGCGAACAATAAGTTCCGCGTGTTTATTCCCAATTCATGGGAACAGTGTCCGATTGGTCCTACCAATTTCGGATGTCCACTTGCGACCAACTGTAAAGGTCAAAGTGACGATGAGGATTGGATCCGGAATACCCCCCGGGACCGTCCTCCGTCTGCTTTTTATCAGCAGTGGCTAGATCAACTCAGGATCCTGCCGGATACTTACTACAGTAAGGAGCAGAAGGAAAAACTTCTTTTTGCGATTAACCGCTGGTATAGCCAGCGGGAAAGGAATTGGTGCCCATTCGCTACATGTGTAAACACGATTGGCACAGACAGAACCGTGTTTGTAACAAAGCAACGGTTTCTGCGTCACCTCTGTGAAAATCACATGCACCACTGTGTGGTGTACCACTGTGATATCACAGTAGGTAGGGAATCCCAGCTGTGTAACGGGTGTTTAGAACCCCGGAGAGGTGAGCTCATGCGCCACATGAAGGATTGCCATAACATGGGAATCAGTGTAGCTCGCAATCGTGTGAATGCGCTACATGACGCCGTATGTGACCAGTACAAGTCACTCACGGAGGAACAAAAGGCTAAGATCCGGCCGGCAACTCCCTTCTACTGCGAGGTCGCAGATGGGAAGTTCAAAGCCAGGATCGCCAGAGTGGACGGACGACATAAGTTCGCCATGAATGACGAGGAGTATACGGTGTTATGCACTACCCGTACTTCCCGCAGAGGTGGCGGTAGTTTCCGTCAGCCGGAAACCCGGGGTAGTTCCCGGGGGAAGAGCCGGTCCGCCCGCGACCGCTCTCGATCTCCTGCGGTCTCACCTGGACCAAAACGGAGACATGCCGGATCCAATTTAGAGGATCTCGATAATTCCTACTATGGGATTTATCATGCCCCGGAAGGTCGCGACTATTATCGCGAGTATCCAGACCCGCTGTTTACAGACCGGAAAGATCGGAAACGTGATTCCGGTGGTCAAGCGGCGGCGACTAACATGGATTACCGTTCCAGACGTCTGAGCAGTTCAGACAGTGCCACCAGTCAACCTGACTGTGGAGGTGCCCGGCCTAAAGAACCGGCTACCAGAACAAAGGCTTCCCTGCCTTTGACGTACCATCTGGGGACAACTGCAAAGCTAACCCCCAGGGACGTCCGGTCACCCACTACCCCAACACGGGACATGCAGGGCTTGACCGTGAAAACGGAACCAAAATCACTAATCTCAGTGGTGACGCCTCGGGGCATAACTGTCCCGAAGGCTGCAGCGGTTGCGAAAGCGCCGCAAGCGGATGTTAAACCCGTGATTCCTGCAACCCAGGAGCCGGTTGTCATCCAGCCAGTCGCGGGCACCTCCCGCACGGAAACTACCGGTGGCGTAAAGTTAAAATACGTCCCGATAGTCAACTACTTCTCTAGGGAAGAGAAGGCGAGCTGCGAAGTGGGACAGAGAATTGTAACAGAATTCCAGGAGTCCCAACGCGAGCTGGCGGTGGAATATAACACCAAGATGTTAGGCCTGTTCACGCATGGCCTAAAGATTGCCCATCGGGAGGAGAAAGCATTGGTCGCTGTCGGCAATGCTGACTACTTGGCTAAAAAGTCAAGGGAAGCTGCTTCAGGCCAAAAGACCGCTGAGGCGGCCGCAGGGTTCGTTCAGCAAGAGAACGAGAAGTTAACCAAACGGTTACAGGACATGAACGTAAAATTTTACGGGGTGTTCGGCGTGACTATCGATACCTGGGATGGCACCACTGAGCACGCGCTTGCTTTAATGAGGGCAAGAGATGAACCTTTAGGTTAAAAAGACTGATAAAAGGTTCAGAGTCTATTTCTAATTCTTTTAGGAATAGAGGAGGGAAATATAATAGTTTCCGGATAGATTAATTGTTGTTTCATTTAATCTGACGTCATAAATTGTTTATGACGGGGTATCCCTTTCTGAGGGGAGGGGCATCTTTTTAGAGGCATATGGATCAAAACGGGGGGGAACCTTCCGTGGAAGCTCTGGACTTACCTAACTACTCAACTCTCAACTATAGCCTACCGATGGGGAATCAGGACTCCACCGGGAAGCTACCAACCTAACGTCCCTGAAACTAACTTTTGGGATACGTTACCATGATGTGTTCCTGATACTATTATGCTGAGTTATAAACTGTTCCCGTCCAAAGGATTACGTGTCAAACAGACAATGCTCGTGGTTCCAGATCTACTTATATATGTCATGAACTTTACTGGAGCGAGGACGGGATACTTATCGAGCTGTATACATATGAACTTACCTTCGGGTGATATTTATCCAAGAAACAGTATTAAGAAGAGGAGAGCACCTCACTCATTCGTCTATTAGAAGCGGAGAGCACCTTGACCACAACTAGATCACCAGTAAGCTATATTTAATTGTAAGGGTTTCCGGGTACACTGCCAGGTTACTCATTAAAACGTTTTTAATATATAAAATATATGTGACCAGGCCAGTGAAAAGGGGTATCTAGGGGGGAATTCCTAATTAAAGTTCATGTCAATATCTTTAAAATGAAATATCATAAGTTAAGATACTACTGGTAGTTTTGCAGGAATCACACCTCAAACATGAGTCATTATGTGTATCTGAAAACGATAGATATGCCCTAAATGCCCTGAATCCCATAATAAATACTAAAATAGATTAAAAAATCAGAATTAACAAAAATAACCTAAAAATGTCTGACTTTTTAGTGTAGATTTGGTTCTAGGAGGAATTTTCAAGATCTGTTTTCAGTTTTGAGTAGCTGATGTGATTCCCAAGATATGGGGATCAAAATGTCCCATATGGGACAATGGAATGGTTTCCATGGCAACCAGAAAGTGACATATGCCCTTATTTCTCATAAAAAACGTTCCATTTACATTCCAAATATAGAATGTTAGAACCAAAAATGGAATAATTCTCAGAAGACTATTGCATTCCCCTTAAAAAATTACCTTAAGGCATTTTTGGATCTAGTTTCCACTCTTTTGCTACTAAAATGCCCCCTGGTGGCCAAACTCAGAACTAAAAATCCCCCCCGAAGGCTGGTTTTCTGAGGACGTGTCACATATCATTATTATGTGATACATATCACCTCAGGTGTTCCAATAAGGTATTCTCATATTTACCTAATGAATCAGGCTTCATAATATGCTACATATGAAGATTGTATGATCTGATAAGCTAGGAAACGTGGCTACCCGTAATGTTTATATGAAGTCGATAAGACTATGTGTATATACTAAATATACCGCCAGGTATTGTCGTGTGTGTTGACTCTGTTGTATGTTGCGAGAGATATTAATACTCCGGTTATATAATCGGATTACCCGGCTTAAAACAAAGGCTGTGGTTACTGTTATTCATTGTGTGAATGTTTTCATTAAATCACAAATCAATGTAAGACGCTGGTGGTTGTGAGTCCTTATCAGGACTGGTTTTTAATAACTTTTCTGTTCAACTTAAATATATACACACCCCACGCGCATTTTTTTTAAACCGAGTAAGGAAACTTCATAAGGAAGTCATATCGAAATGTGTCAAGCCGTTCGATTGTATGTATGATATTATATTCACATGTCATTAATAATCATCCATTATGGTTGCTATTACAGTGTAATGCCATATTTATATTGAGTTTTATGATCTCGCTTGTGTAGTATGTCGTAATAATATGTTTACGCCCCTAGTTACTGTATAGACAATAACTATAAAGTCGTTGTTCTAAAAGGTTTTCTATGTACTAAGAAAACAGTATATATGTTCGTTACCACCTAGTTTTGTCTAGGGGGGGTAGTGTAGGGGCATGATATTACATATTAATCTCATACACGGTATTTCCGGGTAACGTCTGTTTACTCTGCTTCTCCACCTGGAGCTAGTGCACACAGTTCCCGGGAGAGGGCGCAGGTCCTCTTCAGGTGACCGTGTGCCGCTCTCAGGTGGGCGGCCGACCCACCCACCTGGCCACGTGACCTAAGAGCCGGTGTTATATAAGACCCATGTGTTTACCTGGAACGACAGTCAGTGCAGGCCCGACTGACGAGAGACTTCACATGTCCAACCGTGCGGACAGAGTTGTATGCTAAGAGTTGTATACTGACCGTTTCCTCTATTTATAGAGAAACCTGATCTACCTGTGTGTATTCATTCTACACTGATCGTTCCCTAGTAAAGGAACTAGAGTTGTTATTCTTGTGAATAAAGATAGATATATTCTCGCACCTGGAAACTGCCGTGATCGTTGTTCTTTAACCTAGAGTTAATTACGAACCACCACACGTGTGTTAATTTGTTTAATTACAACCCTGACTTCATTGACAGTGCATCCAAAATCCAACAATGATTCATGTATTTTTTCATCATACGGCTTCCAAATATCATGCATGTCTCTTGAGAGATTAGGCCCTATATTTGAGAAGAAAGTATTAATATATGTAGCCACATTTGCCTCTTCAACAGGAGTGTTACTTTCAATGTCAACCAGTTCTACTGTGGTATGCTTGGGTGAATCCGGAATTAGTTTTTGAATTTTGCGCCAAAATTCAGTAGCATTGCCCTCACTTGCCTTTAGTTCATCCCTGATACATTTCCTTTTTACAGACCTTGCATACTTATTCCCTTCTCGTTTGGCTTTATCTGCCCTGACTCTATCTGTGTCCAATCCAGTTCGTCTAGCCTTAGCTAGCAGATTATTTTTGTCACGCAGTACATTAATCATATGATCAGTAACCCATTCTTCCCTGTCTTCTGGGATATTAAACGTCTTAACTGGACACATTTTGTCTAAGGAGGCCTCAATAACATTGTGTAGAATATCCCATTTCAGTGAGGGGTCCCTAGTATTCTCAAAAGTAGTCCAATCATGTGAGTCCAATTCCCTTACAAGACAGGCCTTATCATACTTTTTATACGAGCGTCCAACATGTTTAATTTTGGGTTTCTTTTCAACATTCTTTTTCCTTATCATGTATATTGCATAATGATCTGTTATATTCAGGTTTAGCAAGCCGAATTTATTTACATACTTAGCATTTGTGCAAAAGACATCTATTATCGATTTAGCTTTCCCAACACAGCGAGTAAATTCTTTGATAAGAATTCTTAGACCAAAATCTTTCATTAACTTTTTGAAATCTTTGACCCTTTCGTCCCTTACCTGGGCCAGGTTAATGTTAATATCACCTGTCAATATAATTTCAACCTTGTTTCGCTCTGGTATAGCACCAAGTGTCTCTTTCAACAAGCGTATAAATTCTACCTTACAACTTTTGGGTGGCCTATATACATTTACTAACACTAGCCGTTTGTTGTTTGGCTTTTCAACCCTAATACATTGAATCTCTATAAATCTGCAGCTTTTGTTTAAATGGCTTAAATCATAAACATCATGATAAATACAGTTCTTGATGTAAGTACAAATACCACCTCCCGTTTTGGGGTTACCATATTCATCAATTTCTTGGTCATGGTCTATCCATGCTCTATCTACCCGGTGCAATATAAAACCTGGAAATGCGTATGACAATGAGTTATGGTTAACCTTAAACCATGATTCTGTGAAACACATGATATCGAACGGGTTATTATACAAGTCTATCTGAAGTTGTGCATAGCTTGCATTTAAACTTCTCGCATTCATTTGTAAGACCTGTAGGCCTCTTTCACCCACCAGTGATTGTACGCTAGCCATATTGTAAATTTGGATTTGAAACAGGAGTTGAGGGGGTACCTTTTTGACATAATTGCACAATGGTATTTGACAAAATCAATAAACAACAAATAAAAAATAGCATTGGTCTTTTTGGACCTTTAGTAATAAGTTTTCCCTGGTCTTTTCTACTAGACCTCAGCTTATAAGCCATCTAGAAGAAAAGGAAGATATATTCCTAGAGTAGAGAACGGTGAACGGCTTTTTGCTCGTCCCTGTTAGTGCTATCAGTGTTAACTATAACCATGTAGGCTCGTTGAGCATCTATACTTTACAATAACTAGATATATGAGTGTGTATGTTAACAAGTCTTAGTAGCTAGAGAACTTTAGGTGCTGGTTTGGACCATTTTACATCCATATTACTATACGTAAATATTTATCTTACCGGTAGTGTAGACGCTAACATTTTCATATAATTGTCACCGGTAAGTCACAAGTTTTCTCCATGTAAAAAGTACAAATTATATTATATTACCGGTACTGGGTATGAGAATTTCTATTTTGAGCAAATGGACCATCAAGGCTTACTAAGTCGTACCTTCATCCCTTTGGCTTAGCCATATGGTGATCCCAGTTTGCATTATACTAGGTTTAAATAGACAGGAATTAATGTGTTTGTTACCGGTACTAGACACAATCTCAATATGAACAGGTCAATACACATAATTTACAATCTCGTTTTGGGAATTTTACCCAATATTTATCACAAAAAGTTGGGTACCGGTATCTAATATACTGAATCGTGTGTTAGCATCAGGGGTATTTTATCAAAACAATTTGAAAAGTCTTGTCCCCATTTTTTGAGCAAGTTTTCAGTGGGATGGATCCCATCCCTGTCAAGGACATGTGGCTTTATATCAAGCGTGCCATTTCTCTCTTTGAAGTAATGATTTGCTACCCACGGTGTCGGTACTTGGTTGGCTTCATTCAGTTCAATGACTAGCTTGTTGTAATCATAAATGGCACTGTCGATCATTTCTTGTTGGCCCAACCAAACATTTGATACCTTTTTCGAAAGATCACAGCCAGTCAGTGGGCATATTATCACATTTGCTAGGGGATGCGAATGCATTAACCAGTCTAGTCCTACTTCTGTGTATGCACACAGGTGTGTTGTGAGACCAGGTGAGTCAGTCCAGTTGCACATAATTTGACTTGACGCATAGTTTTTGGTCGTCACATCACATTGGCCCCCAAATATGAATACATTGTCTCTCGGGCAGCTTCTGAGATGGTACTCTGCTTTGACTATCAATTCTTTGATAGTTATTCCATCAAAATGCTGGACCATAAATCTTGTTTTGGATTTAGTAGCAGCAAGAATATGGCTATGTAGAAATTTACCCCTAGAGTCACATAGGATGAAGTTTTTAGGGGAAGGTTTCCAATACCTCGTCATATGGTCAGTATGTTCCCTCCAGGCTTTTTGGAAGTCTACCGACTCATGGGTAATGTGTGCCATGTTGGCGATACCAAGTTCACAATTCTTGAAAGAGTGGTGAGGCTCCAAGGTCGTAGTAAAACGTACTTTGGTGGCTCAGTCCCGGTCAAGAGTTATCTTTAGTGCTAGAGCACCTTAGTTAGATTTGTATAATATTTGAATTAAAGTTTTTAGAATATCTGCCGTTTTAATTATTTTTCAGTGTCGTAATTTAACGTACTCTGAAGTAATAGTCATAAAGGGCAGATAAAGTGTTCCAGGAGGTTTAAATGTATTTGGTGGGTAGTAATTTTGAGGAGGAATTTATATTGAGAATATGGGGTTAGGAATTTTGAAAATTAAAAATTTCAGGAGTTTTGAAAATTAAAAATTTCAGGATCTGACGCCCAGGTCATCTCTTCCACTTGGTGAGAGGGGAGGTGGGGGTGACCCCGATCGGGATGAACGTTCTTCTTCTTCAGCAGCCAAGAGCAAGTCAGCTCTCAGTCTCATCAGAATTGTTCCCATCAGGTTTTGATCTTCACGGATGTTTTCCTTTTTCATGTCCTTAACTTGACCTAGATGGAATCCAGCTCCCCATTTGGCCGAGAAGGTAGCTTCGTATAGCATTTTTCCCTCAGTATTGAGTAGACTGTTCATCAAGGTGGTGTTGTAGGTGTATTTCGCCTCATTTAGATCATACATCAAGTCTTCCTCCTTGTCTACAATGTTTATAGGCTTTCTTAGCCTTTTGCCAGCGATCATGCAGTCATACGGTGTCTCGAGATCAAGGATTTCTTTGGCCAGGTCATTCTTACCACACATTAGTGCTAATTGGTGTTGAAAACCCCTCTCTGTGGAGTCGTACACATATTCTTCATATGGTACCTGGCACTCATATAGGTTGCTGAATTCTGCATGTTTACTCTGGAAGGCAATACCATCAGGGGTGTCTTGTGTTTTCGCTGCCTTTAATGAGAGACCCTGCGGTAGAGCATCAATGTTTGAGTGGGGGAAGGACTCACCATCAATAATAATATTGAGGTTTTTGACAACTGATTTTATGTTCCGTGACCTGGCTAGAGCATTTATAGCTCTTAATTCACCCTGTTTGAGTCTGTCTTCAGGCGTGAGGTCATCAGTCAGTGACACTCCAAACCATTGATTGACGTTGCGTAGATTTCTAACATTCGCAAAGATTTGCTGCTTGAATTGGTTAGATGAGAAGACTACTACGATAGGCCTAACCTTGGTTTTTCTGCCATTTTGGGGTTTGTTGTATCTGCCCCTCCTGTACACAGATTCAGCCGAGGTAGAAGTGAAATTTAGTTGCAAATCCCGGAGTAGATCGTCAACGATCCCTCTGAGATTCTGGCCTTCCTCTTCCTTATAGCCCTCTAGTACTAAGATTTTCCGCCTGTTTTCACTCTCAATAAACGACAGCTGTTTTTGAATGTTTTCAACCCTGTTTACATGTTCTGTTACCTTTCTGCTGAGCGAGTCGTGGAGATCATCGGTCTGGGCCAAGCTGTCATTAAACTCAGTGGCACGGGTCTCGCCTTGTGACAGTCTACCATGAACGGTGTCAAACATAGATGCAATCCTGACAGCACGTGCGTCCCCTTCAGCGAAGCGCCTTTCAATGGTGTCAAACAGGGCTAATATCCGTGTAGCTAACTGTTCTTGTTCTCGCAACCTAGCATCGATTTCATTGATTCTCTCAATGGCGGATGTGTGAGACGCGTTGGTCCTTAGATACGGCTTCGTTTCCTTGAAGACAGGCGTAGGTAGGTCAAATTTCAGCGCGGTCCCTATTTGTAGCGCGTCCGTGTCAGCTGCGCCGTCTTGATTCTGGATGTTGACTCGGGGTCCGCCCTGGTCATTCATGGCGGTGTTTACGTCTGGCATATTTTTTCTTCGATTCCTGCCACGTCGTTGTGGTTTAGGTGGTAAATATGGCGTATCCAGTGTCTCTGTGTGTTTACACGTGTACTCAACGAAAATAATTTATCTTAGTGAGATATTTTCACACAAAATGTCCGATTTTGAGCGGAGCAGCCGTTCGGGGTAACTCTACTCGGTGGCGGCCATCTTCACATCTTTTGGTCTACATAATGAAAAATAATCTCTTCATAGAAAATAATTATTCTTTTCCCAACGCTGAAACCAACATACATAGGAAACAGAGATAAAACAACAATTGTTAGTTTTACTGCAACTGCATTTCAATGTCTTGCACTTGCATGTTAATTTCAATGATAAAGGAAAAATATCAATCAAAAGAAGCAATTATATTTTCCCATGATCGGAAAAAAGAAGTAGAATTTACCATTGTGTTCTCGCTAAACAATTATCTTTGTTCTTTATCTTCAGCAACATGTAAGTACCAATACATGTTAATTATCGACATCATTATATTATCTGTGATTCTTACGGTTGTAAAGGTTTTAGAATCACATTTCGAACAGTTGTAATTAAATAATTTATTCGATTATTCATGTACTGTAAATCTTGAATAAATTAGAATGGGATATTTTAATATATTTGATATGCTTATCAAACCTCTCAGAAAAACAGAAAATAGCTATGAAGACCCATAGTCACATGTTGGCTCCCTATATATGCTCAAACCGATGTTTGTCAACTCTGTCATGTTAGTCAAACTGAATAACTCACCTTAGTCTTTTCACTTTTGGAGATTTTAGGGTTAGTCATTGTAACCGTATATGACTAAACTATGATAGCGACTACAGACTAACCCCTAAAACTTATCGATTATCTATGTGTTTGTGTATTTTTTCGTCTAAGGTTTATAGCAAAGTATATACATTGAGGTCGGTAACTTTCCCTGGTAACCATAGTTTTTTTTTTCAAATTTGAGAGTTTCAACTTACATATGTGGGTTGAGATTCCAAGCAGATAAACAAAGTTTTATTTGCTGTTTTATGTAAAAGTTAGTTCACAATGTACCCCGGCCAAATGACGATGGCTAGTGAAAACCACAAGCATATATTATCAACTCTTTTTGACCTATATTGTAGGTACTATTCCTGACGAAGTCTGCAGAAACAGTAAGTAGACATCCCAGCTAACAAGATTACGTCATTATACGTCATAATAACGGTTCTAACGTCATATAACATTCTGCCACAATCATATGCATGAGCCAAAGAGAAACGTTTATTATAACGTTGTATGACATTGTTTTTTTGTGTGTACTGGGATACCCTATTATTATATAAAAATTACAAAATGGCATCAATTTAACAACAAAAATCCCCATCCTACATCGTGATTCCTTCATCAATGTTGCCTATTTGAAAAACATAGAAATGATGCTTATTACGGGCACATCTGCATTAAAATAGATAGGAAATTTAAGATGATGAAGCCAAACTGTACATACATGATGTTATGTGGCCAGAGTGTGTGATGGAATAAAAAAGGCAATAGATAATCTCACTCAACAATATATGCCGATTTTTGTTATTTATTTTGATGTCCGAGCTATGTTTGTGATCAAATATTTAAAAGGGACTTATTCGTTCTGAAGCATTAACCATACGTTAGAATACTTCGATACTGTAACTATATGTGTGACCTATGTTTATGTTTAAATATTTAAAAGAGAATTTTTCATTCTAAATCATTAGCTATACATATGTTTACTTTGATACTTGTAACTTTAGTTTATGAAGAAGACCTGCATGGTCAAAAAAATATGTTCATTGACAAAAAAAAGTGAAAAAGTTGACTTTGAACTGACATAAATATGGCAGAAAAAAATAATGTCAAACTCAAACTTCTCAAACCTGAACTCAAATTCTCTGTATGTGTTAGCTAGGTTCAGTCAAGGCTGGCTACCTGTGAGTGAAGGATTTGAAGGAAAACATCGTAGATTTAACCATAACTTAAATGCCATAACTCATAATTCCTCAAACTCTTTGCATTTCAGCCACCTGCCGCCCATGTAAGGATAGCATTGTTATAAGTAGACAGCTATGGCTAGCTTATTGGGTAAACTCAACAGAAACCGGGTTTCTCTTAGAGAGACCCACTTCTCTGTGCTCAGAAACCAGGTTTCTGTACAGACACCCGGTTTCTGTTTGAAAAAAAACTGGTTTTGCTCCAAAACCCCTACTCTGTAGATAGAGGAAGGGTTTCAAGAAAATACCCCTCCTCTTAAACAAAAACCCATCCTCTCACATGTAACCCCTCTTCTGTGTACAGAGGGTGGGTCTCTGCTACACAATCCCACCCTTTACCTTCTGCCCGAAACATATAGTTGACTTGCATAGTAATCTGTATTATCATATTGCTACACCTTAAATAGTCTCATTAGCACCTCAATGATGTTGATTCAGTACTGTCGTATACACATACAACTGATCTACTATACATTTGTAATAAACAATACTTTGTCCTTTATGATATTGTTATAGTATTAAGTAAAGAACCAAAGTCGACACAGTTCGGATCAAGTGTTACAGGTTGCGAATCAAAGGTTTATTCAGTAACCTAGACAGGCGAAGCTATAGCGGTGCGAACTCCCTATAGAGTTCGGAACGGGTCAGTAGGCTTGCAGCCGATACGATCACGGGGTCTCTGTCCTAGCGTGGATCCAGAGTGACCGACGAGTCCCATCGGATGCTGGGTATATATAGGCAGCCAGCCTGCGCGCGCACACGCAGACCGGAAGCCTATAGCGACCTCTGTCCATACCCCAAGCCCAGAGCAGATGCTGTCACCTGCCGTCGGGCTGAAGGGTTCGGACGGAGTTCGCAACACAGCATCCAACAGAACCCGTCATATAAACCCCGTATAACCCTAGCCCCTACACATTGTTGCAGAGAAGCCTTAATGAGCAGGCCAATATATATGCGACTAATGGACTCAGATTTTCAAGATATTCAATTTGACTGATTCTTTCACAAACAAATTGACTTGGGAAGCTTTGGGATGGAGCCAATTTGTGTTCAATGGTGTTTAGACCTTTAATTAGCCTTGTTAGCACCCTAATTAGGCGAATCAAGTACTGTTTAATAGATATAAACACCTCATATGAGATAAACAACTGGTCTTGTATTGGTTTCTGCAGAGAAAACACATTGACGAGTCAGTTACTTTTTGCAACTAATTGACCTAGATTTTCTAAATATTCAATTTAAATGATTCTCTCACATGCAAATTGACTCCGGAAGCTTCGGATTGGACACAATGGGTGTTATATAGTATTTTAAACTTTGGTTAGTCTCATTAGCACAAAAATTAGGCTTATCTAGTACTGTTTCATCTGGTCCGATGGTTTATTTGAAAACCCACACTCTGCTACAGAAGGTGGGTTTCTGTGGAACAAAAGCAAAGATTCTGTAAAACCCATCTTCTTTCTACAGAAACCGGATTTCTGTACAGGAACCTGATTTCTGTGTACAGAAACCTGGTTTCTCTGACAGAAACCGGGTTTCTGTTGAGTTTACCCATTAGGCTTGCCATAGTTAGCTATATTCAGCACACTTCACTTGCATTAATATCTGTCTATAACTTTTACTCCCAAATGTAATACTGATTTTATGCGAGCAATATTCTAATCACTAATACTGATTCTATTGACTTTATGTTTTCATTTAATACATCCCTGTGGGCTTAATTCACACTTACATACCAAACAGTGTGAAATAGCAATGCAGCTTATGGCTGTGTCTGTCTCACGAGATCGGGCCAATGTGAAAGTCCTTGACCGGGTGCAATCATTGACCTGGTGCAATCTTTGACCAGCTTGATGTTTTAGGGCAGACAAAGATTTAGATGGGCTACTTATTTCTAGTTTTAAGTGTTATAGCATCCATTAACATTTTTGGCGGTTTTATGAATATCTGATTATTGGAATATAATTTTTATTCTTCCAGCATGTTCCCTAAACAACGCTGGTAAGTTATCTTACTAATATAGCTCCCTCATCATAAATAAGAATATCTGACAACGAGCCTTTTAAGGTGGGTTTAACCCATTTAATTAAAGTTATTAGACCCCCCCTCCCATTATTCCTCCCCTAAAAAAGGGGATCCCGAGCTACTTCGTAAAATATGAAACATGAAAAATGAAAATATAATGCTGACAAATATGAGCAATTTTTATATGGAGTCCCATGTATAATTTGAGGGTTTAAGAAAAAAGTATGCAAAAATGGCCTATATCACATCTTTGAAGCATTGCATTATGGATTATTCAATATATTTCTTTTCTTGACCTAAGTATATTTTGAGATATCTATACAGCAATCTCCTTCTGTAAATTTGACTACCTTTATTTTGTACGCTTTGTTTTTATCACAGCCTGTATGTTTGGACGCAACAATGAACATAGTAAGAATCAGTTAACAATCCTCTAGATAAAACATTACTATTGATGCAAAAAAAATATTCATACAAGTTGAGGATGAAGAAAATAGAATATTTCTCATCATATTATTTAGCTTCTTATTTTGAGAATCCAAATGAATTTAAAACTGTGTTCTCACAACTGTAAATCTACATGCATGTCAAACAATTTGTACAGTTCCTCCACTAAAGAGACTATCAAGGTGAAAATTAATTTACTGCTGCTTGTATTCGTTTCAATCCGTACATTTTGTTGGTAAACATTTTTCAAATGAAGTCAACTAATGTGACTTGGCTACAATTACTCAACTACACTAAACGTTTTTATATTGTTTCAGATGGAACCTGTACTAATGGTAAATCTACAAAACTTACATATTATGTAAAATTACCAGAGGGTTGTATGGTCCTATTAATACAATATGTTAACATTTAAAGCAGTCACAATCAAGCAGTATGACATAATTTTGTTATAAAATAAAATAAAATGATTAATAGTGACCAGATGCTATCATTAACAGTATCATACACATCATTTCAGGAGCCTGCATTGGAGGTAGGTACAGATTCTTACGTGACTTTTATGCTAAGTACACTTATTCATTTGACAAGATACTGCATCCGTTGCACATAATTATATCTGTGTAATTCATTATAAATACTTGAAATTACATTAAATTGTTAGTAATCTACAGAAGTGCATCTATATCCTGCACAGAAAGACCAGTAGGTGAGCCAACTTGTTTGAAAGGGTTAAAATGAACTTTTGGTATTTTCCTCCTCAACCCATATGAGCGTATTATTTTACTCCACAGGACTGAGAACAATTTAGTTAACAATGTAGTCTATTGATTGCATAAATGGAAGTTATAATTATGTCAAGGTATTATAACAGTATAAGCATCAGTGTACAACTATACTATCATTCTGCAGTGGTCTGCTTCCCAGACGCTGCAGCCCTAGTTCCAAGTCTCCTTCCTAGGGGTCACCTGGGTGCGATATCCCACCGTTCAGCTGTGACCTTATTAATAGCACCAATTCTCACAATAATTATGTATTGGTATGCCTTCATAAATGTTTTGCTTTACCTGTCGTTCAATATGCTCTGTTTAATTTTGCCCATATCCTTCGCAGAACGACCAGAAGGTAAGTTAAGTTTTTGAATTGGTTCCAATGTAATTTGAGTATTTCTCCTTCTGTTATTTGGGTAAAACATTTTGTAACTCTAGCTTATCAATCTATGAAAGAAGGGTGTTTGACAGAAATAGACCTCTTGCCTATTGTCAATACTATTTGTAAGGTAAAATAAAATATGCAGTGTAATCCATGAACATTTGGTGTACCGAAGTGATCTACATGTTCAAAAACAACAACACCATTATTAATTCATTAGTGTGAGACTTTGCCAATTGAAATAAAAATCAATTAATCAATCAATTGCTTATTAGAGTCATAACCATCCTGACAGCCTCATTAATTATCTTGGTTGACAATACACGACGGAAGTTGCACATAATAGTGTACTTTTAAAAATACTTGAAAACTATATATATTTTAACATTAGAACATCACCTACAGAAGGCCCCCCATTGTTTACCTACCTGGTCATTCAGCATGTTCTGCTTACTTTATTGCTTTTTCCTCACAGAACGACCAGAAGGTAGGTCAATTCCTTCAAAAGGTTACAATGTAATTGGTTTCTTTCTTGACATATCTTACATTGTACTGTTAATGATGTAATAGGTCTTTAGCAGTAGCTGGTGAGTGATCTATTTAACTGTGACATCAATAAATTGCCACATGGGGCCATTTCTAGTTATCTTTGGTGTCAAACAATCAAACATCTGCTCCATATCATGATAGTCATGATCCTCCCTCAAATACATATATACACATTACATATACTCGTCTTAGGGGTGACAAAGAGAAAGTATATAATTATATAACACCAAATGACTTTCTCACGCTGACCCCAGTTATGGCTGGAGCTTTGGATGCTATCTTTAAGTGAGCGTTAAAACCTACCACCTAACATTTGCATTCTGAAGAGGGGCCAGATTGTTTATCAACCTGTTGTTCATCCTGTTTCCTATATCTTCTTGCATACTCATCAAAGGATCAGGCCAAGGTAAGTCAACTATTGACGATGATAACTAAGACTAGTATCAGTTTCAGTTTTGTATATTGCACATCTAGTCCGAAAGGACTTTTTTCTGTACACACATAGTTGAATTTACAATCATCTGGTTCAATCTATGGTACTGTTAGACGCTGCGCCATTTTGTATTTTTGACATAACTATTCTCTTCATTCGAATATCTGATTTAAGATACTCTGATTGTACAAGAATGCCATCCTTTGAGCTGACTGATCGAAATGGTAAAATGTTATTCATCATTATGTTTTCTTTCTTTTTTCCATGTCCATCACAGGACCGCAACAAAGTAAGCAAACTCCTTTGTTTTACTGAAAATTGCCCCTTTAGTGACATAAGCCTAATTTGTTCGAATTGTCTATGCCCTAATACGCATCTGCCAGCTCAAATTTGAGACAGGCCCCTAAACTGTTTCATCCTGTGGATACACTAAATGCCAGCTTTAAGTGTATTCTCCTTTGAACATCATTCTGTGATAAAGATGGATGTATACTTCCTTGCTCTAAATGCAAAGGATATATCTATCTATTGTATATTATAACACTAACTGAGATCTACCATACAGGCTGTGGACAAAATGGGATAATTGAAGTGATCTGGCAAAATACCACGAGAATCATTTGAAAATGTCCGTTTACCTCATAGTCCAATTGACTACTTTTATCTTCTCTTACATTTCCAGGCTGCACATCTTCTGGTGAGTACTATAATGAGTTTAAAGCAGAGCTTAAATCAGTTTTACCCTGCCCTTAGCCAAACTGTTATAATAAGCCTCTTCCCTGAAATGTTGAGACTCAGTCACACTGAGTCAGTTATTGATATGTTCATCAGGGGGTTGACTTTATTGCAATTCATCTAAAATGCTAATTAAGGGATACCGAGATTGATCGCTAAGCATTTTAGTTCCACAAAAGGAAACAACAATTGTTGTTATTAAAATGTCTTCTTTCTAACACTGTTTCTCTGTTCTATCCTTTCAGCGGAATGTAAGTATCACTAGGATTACTCATCATCATAATTATGCTATCTGTTATACATTATTTACATTCAATCTGCATTCTATAATTATTGGTTTCTATATACATCAAATGAATAATGCTCAACACGTATAGTAATTCGAATTTCAGGTGCCACTGGTGACATCTGCAGCAACAGTGAGTATAGAAGTTCTATTCTTGCACAATGATTAGCAGAGCATGTTGACATCACTTGTGAAAACACAACTCCCCACTCTACATTGTTTTCCAATCCATCTAACTCTTATGTTACCAGATTAACAGCTACACATTAGGCCACTCGCAGGCCAAAATGTATAGAATAATTTACCAGTTTCTTTGGCCAAAATTCACATTTTATTGGTTAAGAATCAATTATCTTTAAAAGTGGGGAAAATGTAAGTTATTTCTATACCACTGCATTGCTAGAATTATTAGCTTTAATTTGATACCAAATATGACCAATTTTGTCCATTTTGATGAGATTTTTCATCAAAATTTGGCAAAAAAAAAGAAAAAAGTTTCCCCCAAAACCTGATTTTTACGACGCGCGCATTTTGCGAATGAGAAACCATTTTATTTTTTTGAGTGGCCTTACCTAGACTCAAGCCAGGCATTTCAGATATTTACATCACTGTTTTGGTATTTGCCTTATGTCTACTTTATTGCAATTCATCTAAAATGCCAAATTGTCTTTTTCTAATTATATGTTGAAACAACCTGTGGATTAATCTTCTTAGTAAGAGGCTGGTATTGTACTGACCTAGGGATGATATCAATGATATTCTCAAGCCCTTTGTATCTGTCACTACTAGCTATGTATAAAAAAACGATTTAAAAGGAAAGAAGCATTGGCATTTTTAGTTGCATTAATTCCTCAAACATTTTGCATTTCAGACACCTGCCACCGTTGTAAGAATGCCTTCATTTAAGCACACAGCCACACGTTGCCTGCCTTAACAGTATCGACATATTACAAGGCTAAATTCCTCCACGTTTTTATCTTGCACATATTAATTCTTATACTGTAAAACTTTAATCTCAATCTCTAACACTGATTTGAATAATATTCAATTAAAATAACGTTGCTCTCATTATATCCTATTGGACCTGGTTATAAATATGCATGCTTGATAAGTGACACACATTTTAAGTCTTTTTCATGTCATATTCTGATAACAAATGGTGATAATGAATGAGGACACTCTATGAATATTTACCCAAGACCTTCTAATGTATTACGGTAAGGTAGGCACTTTATTACAATGAACAAAGTGAACATACAAAAACAAATCCGTGCTCTTCCTTTGGGAACGAGTATAAGGTTACCAGCCCCCAGGTAAGATCTACCCTGGTGAGGAGAATGAGAACTAGCCCCTAGTGAATAGTTTCCCATCTGTTATATAATATACACATAGTTCATATAATGAACTATGTCACATTATTGCCATCTGGCAGCAAAAGTCAATGTCACAGCCAAACCTCCACATAATGCTCTTGCCGCATCACCTTCTGCTTTCTTCAATCCTCCACTGGAGGACAGCTAAAAACTGTCATTTTAAAGGTCACTAAAAAACGAGTTGTTTCTCATCACCACACGTGTCATAAAAATGATTTTAGATTTTTAAAGTAAGATATGTAATAAAGTTGACGGATATTGGCATATATGTTTGATATCAAATGAAAGCTCATACAGTCAGTATCACAATGAGCCAGGAATAACTGGCATTATAATAACTTCTGCTGATCAATAATCTCGTAACTTTTAATTGGCCTAATGCTATGTCTCACATTTGACTATCCACTTACTTACAATAGTTATTAATCCATTCCTATTTTCAAAAGATATTCAGGAATGACACAAGACTGGGAAGGTGGCAGTGGAAAATAAGGGTGTACACACATATTTAGGGAGCTGGTAAGAAAGGAAGAGGGAACATTCACAATCTAACAATCCTAAAGATCATGCAGGTTTTCATCCTGGGATTCCTAACCAGGTTCCCTATTCATGTTACTAAAAATGTATAATCAATGTTTTTTTGATCTACACCATTAGACATTATGTCATTTTCACTCAGCCTTTGTCTAAACAATAAGACAATTTCTGCCTATGGTAATTGACATCATATGTTTAACTTTTTCAGCATGTTCTGACAACAATGTTGGTAAGTTGTAGATAATGGAGAAGCACTTCTACCTAACACTACTGAAGCTAAGTATCCTGTAAGAATAGTTATGAATGAAAATGATTCTCTCTGATTTCGCAAGATACTTGAGCCCTGAATCAGAATGTACCTAGCTCAGATGACAATGTTATTGTATTCTATCCCTGGTATTTACAGCTGATTTGCATATTTAGAATTTACCATGGGATAAACATTCTTTTAAATCATCATAGTTCTGAAAAAAGTTGGGATAAAATTTATGTAACAATCAAATTTAGTTATCGTTAGGAGATAATTTTATGAGGTTTTTCTTTACATTGCAGCCTGTAAATTTGGACGCGACGATGAACTTAGTAAGAATAAATTAACAATTCCCTTAATGATTAGTTTTTCTTTAAATAAATACAAGTTGGGGAATAAGAAAATTATGATCAATTCTTGGCCGCACTATGTGAAATTGGTTCTCAGGAAAACACCAAAGTATATGACATTTCATGCATAAAATGGCATTACTGTAATTCACATAGGTAAACCTCAAATTTCATTTGAATCGTTGTGAGTGGGCTACAGCTATTGAGAATTTAAACCTCTTTCAATGTGTTTCATTAAAATGTGTGCATTCCTTTTTTTCAGGTGGAACCTGTACTGATGGTAAATCTACAAAACTTAAATACTTATTTAACTCAGAATTCAGAGTTGTTTTGTTTTTATGAATACTAAAAATGCAGTATATTCTGATTTGATACCGTAACAGAGACTTTCATTTGTACAGGAACTTTTTTTTTTCATCTCGTCAGAGAATAATGCCACCTATTACTGCTTTTAACAATACCATACCAATTTTTTCAGGAGCCTGCATCGGGGGTAGGTACAGAAAGTAATGTACTTCATTAATATTATGATACTTTAACCAAAGTAGAGTAAATTCAAGACCACTGTTGCCAGTTCTAATGTAAAGAACTAAAGACTGAATACATTAGTACCATCCTTAATCCCAGTAGGCACAAAATTCAGGTCAAATTGAATCAATATTGAATCAACATTGAATCAACTTTGTCAACCAGTTTTCAATGTTGATTCCATGTTCTGTGCCCACTGGGATTAGCAGTAATTAAAAAATTCCCGTTGTATGTGATAATACTATCTGCAAAATAAAACATCTAAACTCAAACTCAAAATGAAATCCAATCCATGAGCATGAATTTTGGTTGACAGTTGGGTCAAATTGATAAAAAAAAACGAAGAAAATGAATGGCCTCATTGTTCATTAAAGTGATAACCATTGTTATATTATCCCTTTCCTAGTTGACAATATGCTTACATTTATATAATCACCATCTACTGAACTGCCGCCATAAGTCTTAACCTACCCGTAATTCATCATGTTCTATTCACCTTTCCCCATTTCCCTCACAGAAAGACCAGCAGGTAAGTCAACGTTTTGACGTTGTTACAATGTAATTAAAATATTTTCCTCCTCTGGGTATTTGAGTGAACAATGTATATAACTAACTTTTTATTGCTAATCATTTTATACAGGAGGGTGTACCTAGTTACTCCTATTGCCTCCTGCCAATATGATTTATCAGGTATAGAAATACTCAATGAAAATCAAGCCATGAACAGTTGGTTACCAGAAGTGATCAACATCCTCCAAATAATGAAAATGAATGCACTATTTTTTACTAGAGTAGTAATAATCATAACATTTTAACTATTCTGGTTTAGAAAATACCATATAGGTTGCACATAGTTGTTTAGGTTAGAGATGTATCAAAAAGTGTTCCAAGGAGCCAAGATATATACCTTCCAATAGAATAAACTTGTTTAAGCTTATTAAGAACTTTCTAATGTGTCATTCCTCAGCCCCCAACCTGCATAACTCGAGAGTTTGGGCCATATAGTTGAAAACTATATTTATCAAAACAATAAACATCATAAATGAATCAGTAATATGCCTCCATTTGTTTACCTACCTCTCATTCAATATGCTTTGTCTATTTTATTGCATGCGTTCACAACAGAAAGACCAGAGGGTAAGTCGATTTACAAGTGGTTACAGTGCGATTGGTTCCTTCCTTGACATATCTGACATTGCACTGATCATGATGTAATGGGTTTAATATGACATTGTGAGTAATCTGTTCTGAAATGGAACCAGGAAGCATTGTCATTATTCTATCAGTCATATAACTTATATTATATACTTATGCCATAAATAATGAATTGCAATTTCTGGCTATTTTTGGGAAAGTACTTACAGCCATATCTGGCTGTTTTGGCAAGAAGCATATAGGGTAGGAGGTCTCACTTAGCACCTCGCCTATGGGCATAGTGTGACAAGTCTCCCCCCTCTAGTCCCATCTACCCCCCCATGAAAGTGGGCGACCTTGTGTGCTCACTATTGAAAACTATGGAGAAGAGTGGGTTTTATGTGGTTCTTTTGAGTCTTTATTAGAGTGATACCAAATGAAAAGAAGGGGTTTTCTAGACCAAAGAATCCTGCTGAATCCAAATTTTGTGGTCTTGATTCCCAAAAACTGACCAAATCCACTCAAAAATGAAGTTTGATGATGTAAAGTATTAAAAAAATGTACAAAATAATGTTGAAAATGTTTGGGACATTACCTATATATAAACCTGTCAATCAAAATCAGTACCTCAATCTACCTATTCAAAATTGGCCTATCCCTCAATCTGACAGGCTTTCTTCCTATGTATCACTCTACCTATCCTGCACACTGCCTATCCCTCAGCCTACCTATCCCTCAAGTTACCCATCCCTTGAATTAGAACCTTCTCTTGGATTAGCTCATCCCTCCAAAAGCCTAAAGGCTAAAGCCTATCCCTCTCCTTGCTACTCCTGCCCACTTTCTGTGCCTACCTATCACTGAGTCTACCTATCCCCAATATGCCTATCACCCAACCTACCTATGTCTCTTGTGACTATCCCTCACTCTGCCTATTTGCCATGTTTTATCAGCCTTATCCATATTATATTTTTAACTATGCCCATCTGCTAAACATAACATTCCTCACCATGTCCACTATGATTTGTACCTATCCTCAATTTTCCTATCACCCAGCCTACCTATCCCTCATCGTGACGATCTCTCACTCTGCCTATCCCTCATGTTTAACTTGCATTATTTTCCTGTTTAATGATCCTATCTACTAAAGATAACAGGCCTACAATTTTTATGTATAAGTTAATTTTCCTATCACCCAGTATACCTCTCCTTCATCATGCCTATGCTGGCATATCCCTCATGTCTAAACTACACATCCCTCAGACTCCCTAGCCCCATGGCTTTTACATATCCCCACCTTGAAAGATGCTCTCCATACCTATCTCTCAAACTACTTATTAGATACATACTACCTATTCTTTTCACACTTGATCTTCCTGAATACCTATCCCTCATGCCCTCTATGACTGTCCCTCATTTTGCCTCTCCCTCATGCTCCCTATAACTTTTTACTATTACCTATGGTGACCATTCCTTAGTCAACATACCCCTAAGGTATCTATCCTACAGTTTACTTGCACATATACCTCCATCTAGCTATCATTCAAGTTTCATATCATTCAGCCTACATATCCCTCATGATGCCTATCCTTCATGCTGTTGTGGTATATCCCTCAGTGTGTCTAACCTGTCGTATACATATCCCTCACCTTGTGTTCTGTTCTCTCTTTCTATTTCTCAGTCTGCCTCTTATAAATTATGCCTGTCCCCCTGTGTGCCTATCCTTCAGCCTGCATATCTCTCATGTCTCTGTCCACAGCCATTAGCCTCTTAAATGTTCGTGCTTGTCCAGATCTATGCCTGACATTGCCTGCCCTGAAGATGCCTAGCTTTCTCTTTATCTATCCTACTTGCTCACTCTAGCTCTCTCTCTATCTTCCTATCCCCCATGCTGCATATCACACATTCTGTATATTCTTCATTTAACCCATTTCTCTATTTACCCATCAGCAGATATTGGCCATGGGTGATAGGAGGACAGGGGAAATGTCGGGGGCAGGGATATGCAACATGTAGTATAGATGGATACATTAAGGGCTTCACATAAAAACATGAAGGGGATGAAGGATAGGCACTCTGAGGATATAGGTAGACTCAATTATATGAAGCATGAGTGATAGGTAGATGAAGGTACATGTGTATGTACACTGTGGGATAGGTACCTTAGGTGTATGTTTACTAAGGAATAGTATATGTACATTGGGAAAAAGGAAGGCTGGGAGACCTTAGATAGGTAAAAAGGTTATAGGGAGTATGAGGGATAGGCAGAATAAAGGCTAGTCATAACATGAGGGATAGGTATTCGGCAAAATGAAGTCTGAGAGGGATAGGTAGTGTGGGTAATAAGCAGTGTGAGAGATAGATATGGAGGGTATCTTGCAAGGTGGGGATATGTAAATGCCATGGGGGCTAGGGAGTCTGAGGGATGTGTAGGTTAAGCATGAGGGATATGCCAGGATATGCTCAATGAAGGATAGGTTGACTAGATGATAGGAAAATCAACTTATACATAGAAATAGTAGACATGTTATGTTGAGCTCCATGTGGGATTAGATAAATTGAATGTAGATGAAACATGAGGGATAGGCAGAGTGAGGGATAGTCACATTGAGGGATAGGTAGGCTGGGTGATAGGAAAATCGAGGATAGGTACAAATCATAGTGGACATGGTGAGGAATATTATGTTTAGCAGATGGGCATAGTTAAAATATGGATAAAGCTGATAAAACCTGACAAATAGGCAGAGTGAGGGATAGTCACAATGAGGGATAGGTAGGCTAGATGATAGGCAAATTGGGGATAGGTAGACTCAGTGATAGGTAGGCACAGAAAGTGGGCAGGAGTAGCAAGGAGAGGGATAGACTTTAGCCTTTAGGCTTTTGGAGGGATGAGCTAATCCAAGAGAAGGTTCTAATTCAAGGGATAGGTAACTTGAGGGATAGGTAGGCTGAGGGATAAGCAGTGTGCAGGATAGGTAGAGTGATACATAGGAAGAATGCCTGTCAGATTGAGGGATAGGCCAATTTTGAATAGGTAGATTGAGGTACTGATTTTGATTGACAGGTTTATATACAGGTAATGTCCCAAACATTTTCAACATTATTTTGTACATTTTCTTAATACTTTACATCATCAAACTTCATTTTTGAGTGGATTTGGTCAGTTTTTGGGAATCAAGACCACACAATTTGGATTCAGCAGGATTTTTTGGTCTAGAAAACCCCTTCTTTTCATTTGATATCACTCTAATAAAGACTCAAAAGAACCACATAAAACTCCCTATTCTCCATAGTTTTCAATAGTGAGCACACAAAGTCGCCCACTTTCATGGGGGGGTAGAGGGGGGGGGGGCTATAACATGGGAATCTACCGAGTCGGACATCCTACCCTATATAATCCTTGGTTTTGGGGCCTAAGTCAAACCATCTGCTCAATATCATGATTCATAGTTATTTGACCTGCTTCCAAAAACATTCAATCATGACATATATATAATATGTTTTTGGAGCGACATAGAAAACAAAAGAGCATCACATGTTACTGCAATTGTTAAAAAAACACCATGCCACTCCCTTACTCAAGCTGACCCCTGTGTGTTGTTATAAAATCATTTAACTACTCATACAGGCATTTGTACAACACATAAGTCTTTGATATTCACAGTAATACACTAGATTGTAATAGCTCAATCATACCAGTTGCTAGTATGGCCAGAAACCTCGAATATATAACAATAACTTTGTCTGCCTTGGATGCTATATTTAAGTGAGCTCTTAAACCTGTCACCAGTAACATTGTTTGAAAATTGAAATTGAAAGATTGTTCAGTAACCTGTTGTTTATCCTGTTTTTCTCATCTCCTTGCATACTCATAATAGGATCAGACCAAGGTAAGCCAATATTTGAAGAAGGTGGCTTACTACTATACTAGAAGCCATTTTGACCAAAAATGTATTCTCCACATTTTAAGAGATCAAAGTTCAGGCTTTAGAAACTTTGATAGTACAGGAATTCCATTCCTGTAAAAAAATAAACACAAAACCACCACTGCCTATCTCATAAGTATGCATCTCATCAATATTCCCCCTTTACGGTAGGGAACCATGCAGGTGGTGTATCTATTCTCAATGTTACAAGTTCACATATTCCTAAATAAGAAATAATTTCATCGTGGGTAAGATCAGGCGATGTTGCTTCGCTAGCTGCAACCACGAAATGAGCTCCTAGTTAGAGCCCACCTTTCCACTTTGAATCTAGCCATTTACTTAAAAAATATTCTATAACCCTCTTCAGGGTGGGACAACAATTAAAAACAAGAAAACATTTTATTATATATATTCTACATTGCACTAGTTATGGCTGTTAATCTGATTACTTTATTTTATCATCTTCCTCTTCTACACAGGAGAAGATCAAGGTAAGCGAATTCCTTATAACAATATGGATAATACAGACATTATAAATAACACTATCATAAATGTTCGCATATAAACGAAAGAAAGTAATCAATCTGATCCCTCTATTAGATTATACTTCAGATTGAAAAAGCCATTATCAGGATGACATAACCATTTACTGTAAAACCTCGCGTATAAGCCTAACTCGTGTATAAGCCGCACCCCGAGTTTGGGCCGATCCTATAAGCCGCACTGGCGATCTGAATGTCCTGATATTAGTACTGTACCATAGTGGCAAAAACTCACGTATAGGCCGCACCCTGACTCTGGGCCCATCCTATAAGCTGCACCGCCAATCTGACTCACGTACTAGCCGCGGCTTCTACGCGAGGTTTTACGGTAATACTGGATTTTCTATTTAGATTTCTAAGTTAAACGTCCAGAAGTACAAAACCAATAGAATTATGTCCATAAAGCTCACTGTTTAGTGTAAATAACCGTTAATCATTATGCCATTGTGCTGCCTATAAACATCATTCATTCCATCACAGTAGTTTGTAATTTAATATTTTTATTTGACCATAATATCACATAGCGAGGGGCGCTTTTCAATAAAGCCAAGATAGGATGACGAAAATCGAGCGAATCAAGTAATAGAATCTAAAAAGCTTGCTCCCCCTTATGCACCAGGCTTTTGGCAAAAATTGCTTTTTTTAACCCTGGCAATTTTCAGTTTTTTCTTCACATTCCCTCAAAGTAGCCTGACGGGGAGCTGCCAATTATGTCAAACATGACATGGAAGGCCAAATTTATTGAATATGGCATTTGTGGCCGAATTCACCACCCCTATTGGTTGGGCTTGGTAAAGATGTTTTCTCAATATATTTACATATTTCTTAATGGGAAAATAGTTTCAATAATGATTCTATTTTGGACTGGTTATTCATTACAGTGAGTTATAACCCACTCATTGTAATCAAGGTAATTGCTCAATCTTGAGACATCCATTGAATACCATGATACTGGTAAGCTCTTTCTATTCTTGTAAACCTTGAATACAAAATATTACATTTTTCTTCCATGCACACTACAGGAACACAGCAAGGTAAGTGAGTTAACAGAGTAGGTTTCCATGTAATTTGTATAACATTTATTGACAACAATAACTGTAATGACTAGACCACGCTGCTTCAATTCTGCTGTCGATGGCCATCTGAAGATGGTAACATTGATGAACGACATCACTGGCTAGTGTGGGGTGGGGTTTGGGTTAGGTGAGGAAAGATTATCCAGGGGATACATTTGTATGTGCCAATTCTACTCAAAATAGTGACAGGGAGTAAAGGGGATGTTGAAATAGGTCTCAAAACTGATGACGTAGTTTGTGAATGTTCCCTTTGTACAAGCAGCTGTTCAACAATTTTTAAAGCCTGTCTGATGTATGCGCCGTGTAAGATTAAAATGAACAAAATTACTTTTTTTCAACACGATAGGACAACAAGATAAGCAAACCCTTTAAGCTGATAATAATACAATATGGATAGTTCAGCCAGTCTATATAACACTGTTCATAGAGTCTACAGTCTATATAACACTGTTCATAGAGTCTATCGTCTATATAACCAGCACTGTCCTGCAAATTATTTCAAATATGACATCGAAAGTCAAATAATATTAAACTTGAATACGACATTGAACGGCTAAATTGGCTGACAATATTGGTTAAGTTTAGTGTAGGTGTAAAATTATATTTTAAATATATTAACATTTTCTTTAAAAAATAAAATCATGATACATCTTTAAATCTAAAAGGTTTTCAAATGCCTAAGCTCGGAAAATGTGAATATTAAAATAATATAATTGTTTTTATCCATAATAGGACAACCACAAGGTAAGTGAATTTCTGAGTTGTGCTGTAATATTGCATATGTTTCTTAAACGTAATAAGTTATTGACAGCAACAGATCTAATGACTTTACTTATTCAACTTGTCACTGCTGGTGATAAGTTTGTATATTTATTGCCGAGATGGACATTCAATTGTACAAAATAACTATATAAATATAGAGTGGGGGAGTCTGGAAAAATAATCTAAAAAAGGTGAGATCATTTGTGAGCATCCTCTATATAGGAGGTATCCAACATTTCATAACGTCACAGGTAGAAAAATACTCTGGTAAATTTTTAGTATGTTGTATAGTTACTATAGTAAATCTACAATAGTAATTTCACAGACTATAGTATATAGTGTGAATGTGTATGGGAAATACTGTAGTATTTATCTAGCTGGAGTAAGGTTAGAGCCTCGATCTGTCTATATTGTTTGACTTGTGAGATAAAAGTAAAGCTAATTGATTTTCATATGCACAATAGGTGGAGACCAAGGTAAGTGAATCCTTTGAGCTAATAGCAATACAATTGGGATAGTTTAAACAATCTACATAACACGGTATGGTGAATAGCAACAACATCATATAATATGTTATCTGCTGGCTAGATTTTATCTTGAACCCTTGTGAACCTGCCATGATCATTGAATCAAATCAATTATCTATCATTCATCATGACATTATACTCCTTATTTTCTTTCAATTTGTCGCAGGAATACAAGGTTAGTCTAATTTTAATTTGGCCACTTCATGAGAACACAATCGAATGATTTATTTCATAGCTATTTTAATGATGTCATCGTAGAGAAACAGCCCATGGAGAATGAGCACCAGCTTCTCTGCATTGGTGTGGACAATGACCATTCTAGTATTTGAGCATAATCAATTTGTTTCCTCACATGAAATAAAGCTACTGCTTTCGTCCCTGCCAACATCCTGTGCATGACTTCAGGTAGCCTAGTGGTCAAGTCAAATACTAAAATTCTAGTATCCCATACCCACATGTACAATGTCCCGGTATCTCATGGCCTGTGACGTCATCATTTGTTCAAATTCTTATGGCCATTTATATGCAATTTTACTCATCTTATACAGTAAAAAACATGAAATAAAGGCAAAGACCCATGGTAAAAGTCATTTTGTACCCCCCCCCCCCCCAGGTAAGACTGGGGCCATGTCCCACTCCGCATTCGCGTTGATGGGACATTGCCCAAGTCTCACTTCGGGGGAACATTACAAAAAGACCCTCTTGCCATGGACCTTTGTCTATATATTGGGATGAACTTTTGAAAGTGAAGACTAGGTAAAATAAATGCAAAATAACACTTGAAAGCATCCAACCTTCTGTCTGGCCATATGCATATTAATCATTGTACAGACTGTTCACCCTGTACAAAGAAGAATATTCTTATGACCGCACAGAGTCGGGATGCTTTCATGTGTAGTTTCTGTACATGTCTAGTATAACACAATGCCACAGGCAGAGTGTGATGCAGCCTAAATGAAGCAGATGCACCTCATAGAATGGGCCTTTACATGTATTACATGTGAAAACATATATCAAAATGATATTAGTTAAATGTCAATTCAACGTCACAGTCCATGGAATACGGCTTTGTTCACTGTGACCTTTTTAGTACTTCAGCACAGTAACCTCTGCACTTGCCATGTAATAAAAAAAAGTTATCCTGGCATTGCTGCCTCAACTAAAATGTACGGTAAAGGTTGTTTAAGGTTTTAAATTCTATCTGTGGCATGTTGTTTACCTAACTATCAGTCCAAGTGGCCTCAACCTTCACCAAAAGCTCAAACTTACCTCTGAGAAGTTGGTTTGGCTTCATGCCCTTGACATTGGAAGGCTTTTGGTACAAGCAATCGCCTTTTTTGAGCAGGGGTTGACTTTTTACTTGTAATTTTGTAAGTATGTTATTCTATATAACGGTTCATTATTCTCTTCCATGCTCATCACAGCACCACAAGGTATGTTAATAAGATAAATCAATCTCCCTCCCTCACTGTTACAAACAAGTAGGACACCAAAATAAATCTTCCTTACTAAAATGTATGTCTTTGAACTATTACTATTCACAAAGAGAAAAGAAGTGTCTGTTCAGAAGTACTGACTTCAGTATGTATCGGATTCTATTTATATATGCTTCCCATAGGTTATGGGTTGATATCATGCGCTAATACAACGTCTAATATTATCTCCATAACTGTTATAACCAACATGAATACCACTACCCCTTATATGATTACTTCCCTGTGCCAAGAAAGAAAGGTGTCCCTTAGGATTCACAGACAATCTAGGGTAGGTAGGTCGGATTTAAAAGAAAAGATGCAAAGAAAACATTCATAAATTGATTTATGAACTGCTGCACTGACTCGTGAATCAAAGCCTAGAGTCGTGGACAATCAAATCATCCCTAACAAAGTCTGAAAATGGCCTGAAATCATGTACCCTTTCCAAAATTGAATAAAATTATTTAGAGCTGGCCAATGTTTTGCTATGTATACCCAATGTATTGTGCAGAAATGTACACTGGACATCTGCAAATGTATTCTACTGCAATCCATGGCTCAACACATGGCTGCTTACTCTATCATTTTGCATCTACCATTGTTTGTCTATTCAAATATTGTTACTTAACCCTTAAAGGACAGATGTCACTAAAATATGACATTTGTCATCATGATGCACCAAAGCAGCCCTGGCGAGTAACTTGCCAGTGTTGCATTGCTTCATCATGCTGACCCCCTTTGGAGTTTCTTAACCGCATGGCATAGGGTACGTGGCATGGTGCTTTAATGCAGCACTGGCGAGTTACCCACCAGGGCTTCATGCATCATAACGACCAAGGCATGATGCATTAAGGCATGTTGCTGCCCTCAAAGCGTTAAGTAATTTTTCCGTATTTAGCCCATGCGACGGCCTGGTATGTAACTTCTGACATGAATTTTGCTGAATATCTTCTTAATTTTGCATCGATCTTAATTTAGACTGAATATACTTGAGCTATTTGTTGCTATAGACTATATTATACAATTGTCTAATCCTAAAATTATTCTCTTGATTAACAATAATAAAATGTGCCTATTTATTTCCTTTTTATTTTCAGTGTGCGAAACAGGTGAGTTTAAGCTCCTAGAAGGTATTACAGTAACACACTGCCTATAAGTCAAAGTTACCTATAAGTTGAATTTGACTTTTAAGGCAAAATATCGATTTGCAAAAAATGCTTTGAACTTCAAACCTCACAGTGAATGGCATTTTGAAATTTCGTTGACCCCACCCAAAAAGGTGAATTAAACATTTATTTCAAACATTTCCTGTAAGTCGAATAACACCTTTGAGAGGCAAATATCGACTAGTTCAGACAACTTTTACCTGCTTTGAACGAAGAAAATAGAGGTAAAGATATTGACCGCCCGGTTGTTAAAAAAATGAGCATTCCCTTGGATGGTTCCTGATCATTACCATGGCTACATATTGTAATATTATTATTTAGTATCTATAAAGGAGCACTTAGTAAACAATGTTATTTATTAATCAATGATTTTCTTGAGGGATTTTGGCGAATTTGTTGTAATAGATATGATATATTTTACTTTTCAGACACCAATTGTGAGTATTTCATTGTGCATGAATTAGTCTACCTACTAAACACAATCAAATGTTAACATGCACAGCCAAAAATAATTTTCTCATTTTCAGAAAATATTTCTTGTTTTAAGTAAAATAAACTTAAAACAAGTTTGTCCGTAGGATAACAAAATTTTACTTGAACATGTGGTTGAGTTTAATATACTTAGAGTAAGAATAACAAACAAGAAAAACAAACAAGAAAGAAGTTCTTAAATCAAGTAATTTATACTGAAATCAAGATGATATTTCCTGACATATTTTCTCAAAATAAGAAAATCTTTTTTTACGGAACGGACCTTTTTTCAAGAAAGCCTTTTTCTTTAGTAATTTTTGATTTCTTATCCGAGTAAATAAAAAAGATTGGTGTTCTTGCCTGGGAAAGGGATATGGTTATATTTAATTTTAGTCTTAGAGAGAAAGGATTGATGCCAAAGCATCAGAAAGAAGTTCATCAGATGAAATGCAGCTTTTTGTAGCTACAATAGAAATTTAAGCAAACAGACCTTTATTTAAAGTCATTTCGCTTCATGTAATGTGATAGGTAATCATTCCCTTTATTTAAATGATATTATCAAGCAAATGGTTTCTCTTAACATTTCTACCTATAGTTATTATTATTCATTCACTAGAACAAGGGTTCTTACATCAAGTTAATCCCTAACAAAATTCTCCTTTTCCAACATGTTTTTACCCTCTTCTGTTCTTTTGGGACTTAATTTGAGGCAGAAATTTACCCTGTTTAATAAAAAAGTTGTTGTATTGCTTCCTGGTGGCCTCTTGTGGCACAACATGTAACTGATGTTCTTAATCTAAGAAAATAATCCTTATTTAGTAGTCCGTTTACTTGATCCCTATGGAACCTACAGGAGACTGCTGTGATAAATGATTCCACTCCCTTCATGAGAATACAGACAGTAAACAAAGAAAAAATATTATTTTGATACACATGTATTTGACAAGGCAAAGGCTGGTTCCAATCCTACCAGAAGCCATTCGACTCACATTCCACACCTATAAAATTCCCAAATAATTTGGTGAAGTCATTAAACATGGTCATAACCATCACATAATAGGGTATACTTGCACATTTTTTAACCCTAACAGACACTCTGGACACATGGATTTCTCAACTAAGCATTGACATTTTGACTCTTCCTGGTAACCAAAAGTTGTTCTTGATAACACTGGCTCTGCCTTCTTATTGATCTTTAAGCACGGATGTCGCTAAAACATTACATTTGTCGTCATAATGCATGAATGCAGTCCTGGCGAGTAACTCGCTGGTGCTGCATTAGTGTATCATGCCGATCCTATTGGAGTGTCTGAACCCCGTAGGGTCGGAATGATACTTGAATGCAGTTACTAACCAGTACTGCATTCATGCATCATGACGACCAAGGGCATGATGTATCAAGGTATCATGCCGTCCTGAAAGGGTTAAACGGTTTTGTCATCTGTCAATCACAGTCCCCTCATCTGGTCGTCAAGTAAAGCTGTCTCTGACAGGCTTTCCTCTCTACCTTACCTTCCTCCCCAGTAGCTAACCGTCACCTTCTTTGCCAAGAAATAATACTTTTCCACAAAGCCCCATGACAAGAAATCCCTCCCTGGCCCGATTTGAGGGCTTTTGTGATGGAATGATTCTGATGCAACGCATTAGCTTTCACACCCTATAACTCTCTTACACATTATAATATGATATAAATTGCAATTGAATCACTGCTTTTTATATCATTTATATTAAGTCTGCATAATATGTGTTATCAGAGGGATATATATTTAGAGTATAGAAAACGATGTTCTTCACGTGTTCTAGGCCAACAGACACTCTGTTAGGCTAGATAGTCTCAAAACTGCGAGATAGTCTCAAAATACTATAGTTTGGTTAGTATCTCGCTACCCTCAGGCTAGATAGTCTCAAAATTGCGAGATAGTCTCAAAAGGCTGCAAAATAGTCTCAAAATTTGAGACTATCTTGCAACTGTCAGGCTAGATAGTCTCAAAATTGCGAGATAGTCTCAAAATATTATAGTTTTGTTAGTATCTCGCTACCCTCAGGCTAGATAGTCTCAAAATTGCGAGATAGTCTCAAAAGGCTGCAAGATAGTCTCAAAAGTTGAGACTATCTTGCAACTGTCAGGCTAGATAGTCTTAAAATTGCGAGATAGTCTCAAAATATTATAGTTTTATTAGTATCGTAACGCTCAGGCTAGATAGTCTCAAAACTGTGAGATAATCCCTAAAGCATGACAGATAGTCTCAAAACTGCTAGATAATAACATTTTGAGACTATCTTGCAACCCTCCGGCTAGATAGTCTCAAAATACTATAGTTTTGTGAGTATCTCGCAACCATCAAGCTAGATAGTCTCAAAACTGTAAAATAGCCTCAAAATACCAGAGCTTTGTTAGTAGGACCTATCTCACAACCTACAGGTGGCAAGGTGGTCTCAAAATTGTGAGATAATCTCAAAAAGCTGGACAGATAGTCTCAAAACTGCAAGATTTTGCAACCCTCAGGCTATAGTCTCAAAACTATAGTATTTTGAGACCATCTTGCAATTTTGAGACTTTATAGCCTGAGGGTTGCAAGATACTAACAAAACTATAGTATTTTGAGACTATCTTGCAATTTTGAGACTATCTAGCCTGAGGGGTTGCAAGATACTAACAAAACTATAGTATTTTGAGACCATCTTGCAATTTTGAGACTATCTGGCCTGAGGGGTTGCAAGATACTAACAACATTTTGAGACTATCTAGCCTGACGTGTGTTTTGAGACTATCTCGCAATTTTGAGACTATCTAGCCTGAGGGTTGCAAGGTTGTCACAAAACCATAGTATTTGGGGACTATCTTGCAATTTTGAGACTATCTAGCCTAACACACTCGGCATGTGAAGAATAAGTTTTATTTTGTCTTCATAAAACTATAGATTTAACTGTAAATGCTCTTACATAATCAAAAAACACAAAACTGCCGAGAAAACAACTCCCATCTTAGCTCAACAATGCAGCTACACATAACTGGTTATGTAGCTCTCCGTAACTAGCGTTAATTAAATGATGCACATTTACGTTGTTGTGAGTGATTCTCATCCACCGATCTCTTTCCGTTTGAGTTATATCATTAACCAAGAAACTACTTAGCGTGTATGACCTATGGAAATGTAGTCCATCTGTGATGATGCCTATTTTTCGGTAGGTGTATAATCAAATAGTGTCAGGGCGAATGTACATCTCTAACAGTCGAGTTATCCTTTGATCGGCGATTCAAAATGACAGGTTTATAAAGCAGTTTATCCTCCTGTTCACTGTTGCTCTATCACTAATAGCATCTGACCTCTCCAGTGCTATTGTTTATAAATGATGATAATGGGATACAGAAAGGAAAAGTTAATCTGCAGGACTTTATCCATCGCACAGGATACCCTGTCCATCACCAGTCTAGAATCTGTCTTCATTTGGCCATCATATAATTACCAAGCAAACCAAGGAGAGCTTGGGCGAACCGTGGGCATACCCACCCTAACCCTTTTGGATTAGGTTGGGTAATGCCCATGGCTCGCCCAACCTCGCACCAATTTACTGGGTATTGCCATCACGTCTCCACCAAATCAGCCCATGATGCCCCTATATTCCATCCTCATATTTCCCAATTTTACCAATACATACACTAATGGCACCTACATTATATGCAGATGTATGCCCGCCCCTATCTATGTTAAGGGTACCATTTAAAGATATCATCTGTAGTTACAGTCTTCTAATAGTGTCAAATAGGTGACTCTAACACTATCGTGATGAAATGCTGTAATGTAAGATACCAGGTCAGCTTTTAACGGTATGTTTAGCAAGAAGGATGTATTTCACCTACACCTCATTCATATTTCATTCTAAACATGTTTATCACAGCTTTAGTGTGTTGCTGACTGAAGTAATTTGCACTTTATCTTTCAGGTAGGACTGGTTATAGTTGCACTTGGGGTAAGTGAAGCCTTTTAAAACATACTGTGGTCGTACTTTATTTCGCTGTGTACATATTTTCGCTATATTCACGGAAATGAAAAATCTGCGAAATTCTTATATGCTACAGTATGGAACAAATACCCGCGAATTAGTCTTTTTTGCTACTTCAGCGAAGATTTACACCCGTGAATATAAGTGCTTTCACAGTAATTAGAAATTGGGCCATTCCAAGTTATTTCAATAAATAGTCTCCATATGAACCCCTAAGATGCTGTCAATCTTTCACCTACATGAAGATGTATTTAGGGCGTGCTGAAAGGAGCAGTGCTAGCTAGTCCAATATGACTCTGTAACCCTCTGCCCTCCGACATACTGCTCACATTGGTGGCAAACTTTTATTTGTAAAGGGTAGATTTTCAAGAATCCTCTAACCTTGAAGATGTACAACAGACAAAGGTATAATATACACCCCCTTTCATAATTCTGGAATTACAACCCTCCTTCAACATTTCTTCTCCTACTGAATTAAGGTATTATGCGAGGGGATTGCGGGATTATTATTGACTTTGTTTTCATGAGATAGTTCAATTTTAACATACAGGTTTGCATTTTCACAGATATGGAGGAAGGAGCTTGGAGGCAAAGATGCCTGACTCGTAAGTACAGACCTGCAATATCTAGAGCATGTTTGCTATTCATGGTTTTTTTCATAGAGAAAGGAAACAGGAGTCAGATTGCTTCCGGAATGACTCTCCTCTTTCTGGGGAGCCCAGGCTGCCTAAGGGAGCCTATGTGACTCCTTGGATCATCTAAATTAGTCGTCTAGGGGAGTCATAGAGCTCCCTGGTTCACATAAGGGAGTCACACAAGGACCAGGGCTCCCCTAAAGAGGGGAGTCCTTCTAGAGGCAACCTGGACTCCCTTTTGATGCTGTTTCTTTTCTCTGTGTTGTTTTGTATTGTATCCTCCTACAAACACAGCTAGATTATAGGTATGAGATGGGGTCAAATACTTTCCATTGAATACTCTACAAGGGGTCCTAGAAAGCTTTAAAGACCATTTACCATCGGAATTATTTTTTCAGCCAATGTTGACGCACTCGTGCATTTTCCATTTAGTCGATTTGGACATCAACTCACTGGTAGTACACTCCGTTGTTGTTATGTAGTTGTTATGGCCCTCCCCGCCGATTGGACAACCTACCTATCGGTAGTACCTACAAATGGACTAAAGGAAAATGGGCCTTATCCTGGTGATTTGCAAATGTGCACCTAACCCTAGTTATGAGTTTCAGTGCTAGGTGGAGCCGTAATTTATATATGCTTTACAATATACTCTTATTTCCAGCCTGCACATCACGTGAGTATCATCTATGTATTACACTTACAAGTTTTTAGTTACAAACCCACATATTAGAGAGAGACAAATAATTACATGTTTAGCGGTTGCAACTAAGTTCTACCATACTACGGATACCCTACCAGCAGCGCCTGTGCAATTAAACATATGTCCTAACGCAAGCTGTTTATTTGAAGCTGGTAGTATATATGCCCCTGTATTCCCTGAGTAACCATCCCTTGTTTGACAATTGCATGTGTGCACCGATCATTTCCCTTGTATATAGTGGTCTTCAAATAGAAATCATCATCATCTGGGTAGCAAATTATATTCTGGGAACATAGTCTGCAAATTTACTTATAGTTTACTGTGCAAATCATATTGTTATAGGTTAATCTTCTAAATACAAAAGTTAATTATTAGCTATACTTCATTAATGTACCTACTTAGGACTAATGTATTGTATTTTGATGTGTTGGATGACTTTCTATTATTTTTTGTTTCAAACTGATATTCATATCGACTTTTCTGATAACCATTCTGTTTTCAGCTACAGAATGTGAGTATTATCATTCCTAAAGACAGGAAAAGAAGTCGTTATACTTCTGATGTGTAATTTGGACACTGCTGTGATATGTGGACAGTTTGTAACTGGGCACAGAGCGAATATTAGTTTAATCTTATACTAAATTTTGATTATTTATCTGTGCCGTCTGACCCATGTAAATGTACCACTGTTTAGGTAATTTTGGTGTAAGAGCTGGATAAAATCCCAAATAAAATGTTTCCCGTATCAGTGATGAAATATGTTATGTTGAAATTAATCATCCTCAATTTTAGGTCAATAAACCACCGTTTAGTTTCATTTTCAATGTATATATCTAAAATTAACTCGCTGTAATGATTTGTGATTCAATTTAGGCCCAAACAGAAATGCTGCCTGTTCCTTTGGTAAGTTGCCCTTAGACACACTTTTGTCCTTAGAATTGATATCCAAAAATAGTGATCATACATTTATTTCAAATACCAATTCAATTAATCACATGCAAATTGAAATACAAGTATATATGTCTGACTAGCTATAGGTCTTCTTATTTCTTCTGATTTCTTTTCAGGCTTCTGCAGACGGCGTAAGTATACTGCTGAATCAAGCAAATGTTCCATTTGTGATTGAGTTCAGTTCTTGTCTAGACTTATTTCCATTACCGGTTTTATCAAAATTTAAAGATGGTCGCCATCTAATTTTTCATAAATTTGAATTTTGGAACTTTAAATCATGTTTCTATCTTGATTTTAACAAGGGTTATGCCATTTTCAAGTATTTATGGCATTTTGGTGGCCATCTTGAATAGTTAGAATTGCTCAGTGGTGGCATTGCCACACTGCACTAGAAACGTTCATGCAGACCCTATAGATAAATATACCGAAAATTATGGTTCATCATGCCACAATTCTGTCAGACTACTAATGTTGACTTGATTTAAACGAGTGGCGCTAGCTATATGACTTGGATAATTGGATAAGACTTCATGTAAAATGCGATTCAAGTAACTTTTTTTCTCTCCTTTCAGAATGCAACTATGGTGGTAAGTATCTCATTACAATGTCTCATCATGAAATTTACATTGCCAGGACTCTGTGTCAACTCCTCCGGTTGTGAATGCGACACCTTATATTTCAATGGGCCATTCTAAACGTTTGAAGTGTATAGTATCAATTTACAACTTATACAGGATATTAAACAAGTAGTTTGAAAATATGGTGGCTCCTTAATCATGTCACACTGCCTTATTATCTCATGTTGAAAAAAGATATTTTAGAGAAAAGATGAAAAATGAAGATGATATATAAATATAAATATATATATATATATTTGTATATATATATATATATATATGGGTGGGGGTCCAGAAAATGTCCATTTCACAAATTGAGTTATTTTTTAAAAATAATCATTTTAAATGAAGAGAATGTATTGGGATAACTACATTATTGCAAAAAGCCCAATGAGTACTAATAGAAAAAATATGCATATTAATTATAATTTCATGATTTTTTTTGATTTTAGCCACTTTTCAGGGGAAAAATGACCAAAAATCTATGTCCCCTGGAAAAAATCTGATTTCAACGGAAATTTTCTCCAAATGATATTAAATTTACACTTTTTGCTTCAGATGTGTTGCATACAAATGATACTTCTTCATAACACCATTTATTTCAATATTTAATTTTTTTTTTTTTTTAAATATTTGTTTAAATTACAAAAATAGCAATTATTCTCATAATCTCATATATCTTTTTAAACACTTGAATTTTGTGGAAAAATATTACACTAGATGGATGTTTTATGCCATTTATGCTTCCGAATGCGGACATGCCTTGTTTACGTTGAGCAATGGCGGACTGCTGAGAGACGCAGATAGCCCGCATGGATTGCCTATATTCCTCCTCTAATGCCGCATTGTCAAGCTCGATGTCCGCTAACCTCTGGTTTAGCTGGATTAGGTCTCTCTTCCGCCGTAATAGGTCGTTCCTCTCCCTGGCTGCCGCGATCCTATCTTCCAGAACCTCTTCAGGTTCCCTGTGGACAGGAGGGGTGGGTGACAGGCTGGACTGTTGTTGTCGGTCACTCCCTCCCCCCACCTCACCACCATGGCCACCGGTGTCCATGGCCTGGCCTAAGGTGTCTCCAGGTAAAGTGTCCTGTGCCTCCTCCTGTGTACTAGCCTTATGCTCAGGAGCGGGTTGACCACATCCAGGGCAGTTCTTGCAATTCCCATGGAAACCATGGCCACAGTTCTGGCATTGAACCATGATTAAAATGCAAATTCCCAACAAAAACTGAGTCTGTCCTGGCACCCAGGTGGGTGGACATGAGGCACTGGCTGGGGTAGGTGGCCAGGTGACCCAGGTAGGAGGTGAGAGTGGGGCCACCTGGGGAGTTCTTCCGTCAATACCCCAGCCAATCCTGTATAACACATATTGGATGGATCCATATCCCGGACATCTATACTCTTGGGCAGAATGATAAAAATTAAGACAATTGACCATTTTCTTGGTGAAGTTAGAGCCCAAAGAAGGAATTAAAAATGACCTGTTTAAGCCAAATTTCTTGGAAAGGTAATTAATTATACAAATCCTGCATAAAATTACATATTACCTGCATTGGATAAGCGTATGTGTGAGCTCTACACTCCCATATCGATAGATTTTTTTCTATTTTACATTTAACAAGCAAAAACAATTGTTTTCACTGGATGTTACGTTCACTAGATTGATGTTACGTTCACTAGATTTATTTAAACATTTTGAATAATATCAGCCTAAATGTCCTCTAAGGAGGAACGGAAATATCCATGTGGTGCCTACATAGTACATGCACCATATACAATAAGAATCGTAACTCAGTGCAATGTCTTTGTCTTTGTAAATTAAGATATCAATTTATGTTACGTTCACTAGAATTATGTTACGTTCACTAGAATTATGTTACGTTCACTAGAATTATGTTTGGTTCCACGGAGACAGTAAATTGTCATGAAAATATGTCCTTTTTTGTTAATTTCTTTTGATAGGCCGCATGTATGTCTGTTTGACAAACCTATCAGCAAGGTTGTATGTGGATGAATGCATGATTTATGTAATATTAAGAACTATCAAAACAACATGTCCTTTATTTTATGAAATGTTACGTTCACCAGATATATGAAAAAGTCAGAAATATGCATAAATAATTAAGATATAGCCGTAACACAAATTGTCCAACTATATCTGAGCATTACAAATGACGCTGACCTGTTTCCATCATTTTATCATAAACATATTTCATTCTAGAAACTATTCCATTTTTGTGTTACGTTCACTAGATGTTACGTTCACCAGATATATTGAAAACAACCGAATTTTGGTCTAATTGTCTTATTTTTCTTATATTAAATATCTGGGACATGCTGTGACTTTTTTTGCATAGGTATTATACCACAACCAACTGAAAACAATGCTATTATTGACTAATATTTCATTATAATTCCTCTATTTTTCTGCTATGTTACGTTCACTAGATCCCACTGAACACCTCTGAATAGTAAAATAAACACAATAGAATGGCAGAAAATACAAAATATCTTCA
This sequence comes from Harmothoe impar, assembly GCA_947462335.1. NCBI lineage: Eukaryota > Metazoa > Annelida > Polychaeta > Phyllodocida > Polynoidae > Harmothoe > Harmothoe impar. Next base: position 27,121,398 of record OX381717.1, read on the forward strand.
GATATGTTAGAGCACTTTGTATACTTTCATCTGGGTTTCACAGCTAGTTTAATACTCTTCCATGTTAGTACTTTTCCCTATTTAAAAAGATTATAGGTTCGATTTAGACAGAAACCAACTGGCCCTCAATTGACTCTAGCTATAAAACTATCACAATGGGGAATTAAAAATAGAGAAAAAGTGTACAGCACCCTGTTACATGGTAGGAAATGACACATTTTCGCCCTAATTCAGTGAATCAAGTTCATAACTAAAATATGTTATCATATTTTTTCACTATTCTCATGTTTATGATAATATCTGGTGAACGTAACACAATTTTGTTTCATTAGTTATTGTATTTTTCAAGCTTACATAGAAAAAAAAGTAAGAATCCTAGTATCACAAAATTTGGGAATGTGATGGTTCATTGCCTCCTTTTTATATAGACAAATCTGCTACAACATTTGGGCAATTCAGAAATATTATTGTTTTTCACTGGAAATGGACATTTTCTGGACCCCCACCCATATATATATATATATATATATATAAATATATATATATATACATATATATATATATATATATATATATATATATATATATATTTATATATATATATATATATATATATATATAGTGGTGAGTGCGGGGCAGCCGGATGGGACCGACGGCACCCAAGGAAATTGGTAGTGGAGGAATGGCAGAGGTAGGTGAACAAGTGCCAGAAATGGCGACCGGAGATGGAGTCAGGGAGAGGAGAGAGACCAGGTCCATGACGGGGGACATAACAGGGGTAGGGTGGTGGAAGACGGCATCTACCAGGGTACGACTGCATCCTAGGCTCCAACGGCGGAAGGGCTCAAAGTGACAGGGATGAACAACCTGGAACAGGTGGTTGGGCAGCCGACAACACAGCGGGATGGGAGAAGGTGAAGAGGGCAGAACATGGTGATTTGTTCTGGGATCAGTCGTCGGGAAGAAAATGGCAGAGGGAAGGGGCACCCTACAACATGGGGAGACCAATAGCGGGGGAAGAGATAAAGGAGGGAGAGTTCAGTGATGGGGGTGAGCGCAGACGGTCACCCAGGAAGCACCAGCGCCAGACAGGGGAGCGGGTGAAGTGGGCCCAGGGAGAAAGGGGGGTAATGGTGAAGCCAGAGAAGCCAGATGCTCACTGGAACGGGACACCCACAGCCCAGGGGGATAAGTCCACCTGTGCTTGAGTGGCCAAGCCAGTGGTGAAGCCCACAAAATATAATGGATCCATGGACCTGGCAGACTATCTGAACCACTTCGACTTATACATCTGGATGAATGGATGGTCGGCGGAGGAAGCAGGGATGTTCTCGGGGATGAGCCTAGTGGGCCCCGTCAGACGGTGGTTGACTGGACGGAAATCAGCAATGAAAGAGGGGTATGAGGACCTGAGACAAGCCCTGATAGAGAGGTTTCAACTGGCCAACCAGGAGGAGAATTATAAGGCCTTCTTGAGGACACGTACTAGGAAGGACAACAAAGAGCTACGTGTGCTGCAGGAGGAGCTGATGAAGTATACCCGATTGGCATAACCGATTTGCGTACTCGATTGGCGTACCCGATTGGCGTACCCGATTGGCGTACCCGATTGGCGTACCCGATTGGCGTACCTGATTGGCGTACCGGGAAGCGGATGCCAAAGCCATGGACAAGTTGGTACTGGACCGGTTCCTGATTTGCCTGCATGATGGGTGTACCAGTCCAGTCCAAAGAATTTACAGGAGGCGGTGATAATGGCGGTTGGGGCGGAGGCCTACCTGAAAAGTGATATCGAGCAACAAGTTTGGGTCAGGGCCATGGATGCTACAGTAAATGAGCGACTGAGCACCAACAGCGACTGGATGAACCGGCTGACCGCAGCGGTGGATGCACTGTTAAATAGGGAGAATGCAGGGGCTCCACAGGGGACCGGTGAACGAAAAAGGACCAACACGGCATACTTTGGGCGCGTCTCCTCTCCACTACCTGGTGGCGGCAAATCAGTGACCAAAGGGAACTCAGTCCAATCCAGGAGGTCATTTATTCGGTTAACTGTAGGTAGGGACGTATGTCCACTAAACAAGGCGTATATCGGACCACGGCTCGACCAAGTGTAAAGCACAGAGGGGTTTGGCCTGCCTTATATACCAGCAGGTCTGCCCAGCTTGCCACCCACCCACCTGGGGGTTGGCCCTCCCTCCTACTAGAGCAGCAGGGGGGGGGGTTGGAAGTAAGGTTGTGTGTGTGTGTGTGAGACTCCCTCCCTCCCTCCCGCTGAGCTGCTGGTGGCAGTCAGTGTGGGAGGTGGGAGGGGGGTGAGAGGAGTTTACCTGTGGGTAGACTTGACTCAGTCCCTGTGGTGGGCAGTGGCCTATATGCAGGTATTGTATTTAAAGTATTCAATACTATTAAATAACACACTTTGGGGGAGTTTTTATATTTTCCCAACCTTAGACATTGGTTTCGACAGTTGTCTCATCAGGAACTTTGATGTGGAGTAAAGGTGACTTGAGGACACCAGGTGGCTCTGGTGTCCCTATGGGAGAGGTGTGTAGGGGCTCAGTCACATTTTAGTAGACTGAGGCCCGGTCTCCTCGGTATTCTGGAATATTTATTCCTAGAGTACCGCAGTGGGTGTCACATGATGGTATTGGGGCCATCATGTTGTAGTTGGGGGTGACAGCTTTTTTACTCTGTGCTTGGCCATGGATGCAGTGCTAAGTGATTACACTACTAAGTTATTCCTTAACCAGTAGTAATTTCCAATTTGGAAAAAATGCCGGTTAAAAAATTTTTAACGGGGCATTTAAACAGCACTCATCCATAAACACTATCCATAGTGTTCAAGCCACGTGGGGCAGTTGTACCTAGCCTGTGAATCCAGTTGAATTCAATCTTGAGCCTGAGCTGCTTAGCTCTTTTACTTTCTGGGTGGTCGTAGACATAGTCCAGAATGTAACACTTCATGTCACGTTCGACATTGTGTTCTGGTAGACCGAAGTGGTATTGCACATCTGTGTGCATATTCTCCTTCTGTGTGTCATATTTGTGCCTGTACAGCCTGGTCATCACAGGTTTCTGTGTCTGACCTACATATCTGATCTTGCATTTTTTGCATTCCAGACAGTATATGAGGTTAGAGCTCTTGCAGGTTATCTGGGTTTTGGTTTTAAAACTCAGTTTTGTGCCATATTTTTCAATGTGGCCTGATTTGTCCAGTAATTTACAATGGACGCAATCCTTGGTTTTGCAAACAGCCTTGATGGTTGTGTTGCTGTATTTTTCAAAAGGGTTGTAAACCGTTTTGGCCCTTACAAGGGTGTCCCTGAGGTTTTTAGGCCTTTTGTAGCCGTGTGAGACTCCACGTCTGAACATGTTCTTGGTGGATTTTGATCGTCCCAAGATGTCCCAATTGTATTGGATTATCTCTTCCAGTGATCTCTCATGTAGTCTAAACGTGCTGATCATATACAGGGGGTCAACAGGTTTTGTAGACTTGTCCCTGACCTTTGGTTTCAAAAGGTCTTCCCGTGATTGTTGGTTGCATTTGAAAAGTGCTCTAGAGAGGAGCCATTTGGGGTACCCTCTCCGGCCAAACTCAATTATTTTTTGTTTGACGTGCCTTTCATAGTCTTCAGTTCTGGTGCAGATCCTTTTTAGTCTCAGGAACTGGCTGTAAGGGAGGCTCTCCTTACATTTGCTCGGGTGGGCTGAGTTGTACATCAAGTACCCGTGTGAGTCTGTAGGTTTACAGTACAAGTCAGTGTAAAGTTTGCCATTATGGTCTTTTATCACTGTTGTGTCCATGCCTGGAATGGTCGGATGTGAATTTTATGGTTCTGTGTCCATTGTTCATGTGGGTGAGCCACTCTTGGAGTGAGTCCTCCCCATGTTCCCAAACAAAGAATATATCATCAATGTAACGGAGCCAAACTGTTGGTTGTAGAGGAAAACTTTGTAAAAGTTTGTCCTCTAGTGTTGACATGAATAGGCAGGCATACGAGGGTGCCAGCCGGGTGCCCATTGCGGTGCCACCTACCTGTAGGTAGTTGACCCCATTGAACTGAAAATTGTTCATTCCCAGTACCATTTCTAACATTTCCACCAAACTCTCGTTTTTTGGATTCATAGAGGGAAGCCTGGATTCCTCCAGGATCTCTCTGATGGCATTGATACCATCCTCATTGGGGATATTGGTATACAGGGAGCTCACATCTAGTGAGCCCAAGATGGCACCTTCCCCTAGGGGTGGGAGCTCATCGATTTTGTTGATAAAATCTGTTGTGTCTTTGACATATGATTTTATTTTTGTCACCTCTGGTTTCAGAAAAATGTCTACAAACGCTGACATTTTTTCAGTGGGGCACCCATTAGCACTGACTATTGGGCGTCCCGGGGGTGGCAGTGTACCTTTGTGTATTTTCGGTAGAAAATATATCTGTGGTGTCCTGGGTTTTTCCTGTTTTAGGAGCCCAGCCACTTCAGGTGTGATTTCTTTGTTTTTTAACAGTTTGTCTACAACATCGTTTACCTCTGACTGAAAGGTCCCACTAGGGTCCTTTGTCAGTCTCTGATAGGTGTTCCTATCATTCAGTTGTCTGAAGGCCTCTTCTACATAGTCAGAGGTATTCATGATGACCAGGGCACCACCCTTGTCTGCTGGTTTGAATGTGAGGCTGTTGTTTCTAGCTAGGGCTTTAAGGGCCTTGCGCTGCTCGGGGGTTACATTTTGTTCAATGTAAATGGCCGTTTCACATCTACTCAGACATATTTCATTTATATTTATGAAGGTTTCTAGGTTGGCTGAACCCACTGGGGGTTTCCAATTGGATGGGGTTTTGAATTTTTTCAAATCCATCGACCTAGAGAATGGTGCAGAGCAGTTTTCAGGGTACCTCCCCCTGTCTTTGCTCTCGCCTTTATCAAAAAACTGTTCAGTTCTCAGTTTTTTGTGAAAGGCGTCCAGTTCCCTTTTTAGGTCACCGGGGTCTGTTCTGTATTGGGTGGGACAGAACTTCAGTCCCTTCTCCAGCAGACTTTTTTCTGCTTCAGAGAGGGAGTAGCTAGAGAGGTTGACAACCCGGAGGTTGTCAGTGACGGGGGTGGTCGTATTTGGACCCGCCCTGTCACTTGTGATGTCAGTAAGTCCGCTTATCTCTACATTGTTAGTGGAAATAGAAGGACAAGTATCATAAGGTTCAATGTTTTTAATAACAATTCAACCAAGGTATCAATGCTCACTTTGTCAGTGGTGCTATTGTCGGCCATAGGGGTAGAAATGTTAGTCACATTTGTGACAGGGGTGCAGTCAGAGTTCAGTTTCTGTTGTTCTCCTTCTGCTGGTGTTGGTACCCGTACTTGCGGGGGGCCTTGGAGGACCGGTTGGTCTCCTCCCCCCACTCGTGAAAAGGGGCCCTCTTACGGTTCCCTCCTCGGCCTCCTCGGCCTCCACGGCCTCTGGCGCGCTTACCACGCCGTTGGCCACTGTATCCATCATCACTCGGCTCTGCCTCGTTGTTGGCAGACTGTGGTCTACCTTCGGCTGCCGAGGGTTCTTTCCTCTTGCGAGGGGGTTTGGCTGGGGCACTGTTGGGTGTGAAGACAAACTTCTCATAGATGCTCAACCCTGCCTTAGAGCCCCGGTTTTGTTCCTTGAAGGTACGACGTGTTTCACGTTTTATCCCTCTGGAGACATCCAACTCAGCTTTTGTCATGAGGTTGTCAGCCTCATTTTTGTCAGCCATTTTGGCCGTCACATTTGTTGTGTAGGCATCATAAGAGATAGCACTCTGTTCCAGAATGTCCGCTTTTTCCTGATAGAGGTATTTGCGGGCTGCAGTGCACATGTCCTTTGCAAATTGTTTGCGAAGTTTCATGGCTTCATCACGGAAAGGGCCAGCAGTATTGGCCCAAGCTGGTGGGGGGGTGTAACCCCACATCCAAGCCTCATAGCGGTCCCGTTCCAAGCACTGACCGTAGAAGTCATGGCGGGCCACATGCTTGGAGGCTTCCACAGCATTGTACCTGTGAGTCCTGAAGGAGCCCTGACAGGTGCGTGGGAGCTGATCAACATTGAAGGAGTTTTCTTCCTGTAAGAAAGAAAGAGAGAGAGACTCATTAGAATCAGTGTCATCATCAGAGTCATTTTCATTGTCACTAAATTGGTATGTAGAGATAGTGTGAGCGGGCCCAGCGGGAGTAGTTACTCCAGGTGGGGTTGCAGTTGGTACCCCCTCTGATTCTGGTGGGGTTTGGGAGGGTGGGGTGTCAGTGTGCACCTCCCCTGGTGTTGTAACCGAGGGAGGTGGAGTGGAGACCCGTGTAGAGGTCGTGACCTCTGCGCGGGTGGGGGTGGGTTCAGGGGGGAGGTTAGAGTCCCCCAGTCCCACTAGGTGTTTAAACCTATTCCCTTTGAGAGAAGCAGTTTGTTTTTTATCTCTGCTTCTCTGTATGGCTATATTAGTGCTTTTAATAGCGGTCTGCATTAAATTTATAATGGCAGGGTGGGTGTTTGGCAGAGAGCTACAGTTTGTGGTTCTCTGTTTTTTGTTAGGATTGTTTTGACCTGCGGAGTCACGCATGGGTGATTCCGTGACGGGCGCCGTGCCTCCCCCTGTATGCATGGTTGAGCATGAGGGTATTGGCTGGCCGACGGCGGGGATGCATGAGACCGTCCCGGGGCCAATCTGGCGGCGGGCTGTGGGGGTGTTTACCTCTGACGGTGTCCCCGACGTATGTCGGCGTTTAGTTGGGCGGCCTCTCGGTGTCCTTTGTAAAGGACGCGGGGAGGCGGTACCATTTGTTTTAATAAAACTAGTAATGAGAGATTGGGTGCTTACCTCTCTCTCTGGCTCGTCCTCCGATGATTCTGCCTCGGGCTCGGAGTACATGTAGGGCAGAGGGTTATCTGCGCGGCTGTCTGCCATTGTAAATGACTGACAATCGTGGCGGTATCTGTACGTTGACAGAGTAACCGGGCCTCCCTTCACTGTCTGTAAGACTGTGTTGTGGAGGTATCCTCGGTCTTATTCGGTTAACGGGAGACCGATGCAGTTATGGGGGAGACAACAATCCAGCTTGCGATTGGGACCGAACAGAAGAAGCTAGGATGGTGGTAGCGGATATAGGGAACGAAGCCATACTGAGGTCAGAATTACTGAGGCAGCACCAGATCCTGGTGGATCTAGCCGGCGAATGGGTGAAATGGGGCGGTCCAGCGGGGATGTGCTGAGTAGTGAGTGCCCAAGCTGTGCGGGTGGCCACGGGGCAGGAGGCGATGATCAAGAGCAAGGTAATATAGGCCTGGAGAGAGGGAAAGGTGGGACTCATTGAAGGGGTGAACCGGTCCTCACCACAGGTCACAGTGGTAGTGGGGAGGGGGCTGGTGACCCCAAAGGGAACCGAACCTACGTCAGAGTCCTAAACCCCGGCTGGGAGCCAGCGGTCATCTATAAGAATATGATGCTGGGGGGGGGGGGGGGGGGGAGACTCAGGAGGCAGGGAAAGTGGTACCAAAAAGTACCAAGGTGGGAGGCACTGGATTCTGCAGACTGGCGGGGATGGCATGGCCGGACTAGGTAAAACTGGATCAGTCGAAACCAGGGCCTTCCCAACCAACGAGGGAGAGGAGGACTAGGAGACACCAGTGAACTCGGTAATTCACGGCTACACTGTTGTCCAAATAGCAAGGGGAACTGGTCGTCAGGGCCGATCCCAGTAGAGGGGTTATGGAGAGCTGTGAACCGAGTAGTGGGACTATGCTTAAGGAACAATCAAAGAACGGGGACATCAGAGGGACCAGAATGTACAGAAGGGATTGAGGAGGAGTAGCCGACTTGTGAGCTAGTTTGGAACAAGAGCGTGACCAGAGTTGTACCTTGGCATGTTACAGGGATCAGAGGGAGGAGCCAGGCCGGAGGACTGGGTCAAGGAGACGATGTGGGAGGCGTGGCTGACTCTATGGAGGACTGGGACTGGGATGGTGAGGTTCACCGGCCTGGCTCGGGGTTGGTGCCACACCAACGGAAATGTTCAATGCACCGGTGCCAGCGCTATATAAACTGGTACTGAGGCACCGAACGGAAGAAGGGATAACCGATCTTAATCACAAAGGACTTAGATGGTGTGGTCGGCGAGAGCGCAGGCAATAAAGATTCGTCGACTGTACTTACTGCGTTCCTGTGTTGTGACTTACCTTAGGCTGAATTTCGCTACTGTATATATATATATATATATATATATATATATATATATATATATATATTGATAGCCCTGCTGTTTATATATATATATATTTATATATATATATATATATATATATATATATATATATATATATATATATATATATATATATATAATTCAACACTGACAGGTGAACAAGGTGTACATGCCAGTCATGTTACCTATTATTTATTGAATTAAAACGTTTCTTTATTTCAGCTTCCGAATGTAAGTATAACACAGTAATATATGCATAATTCCTAATAACATTCATTGTATCTGACTTTAAGAAAAGCTTCAAATGCACATGTATCGAGGATAGTCCTCTGTGATAACTTGCACCTATCCAATTCTGAAGGACACTATGCTCTAAATCCACAACGGAAACGGTTAAGGTGTGATTTTACCTTGTAAGAATAATATTAATTTCAACTCTTCTCTAATATATCAATAATTGGATAACTCTTGGTGAAATAGGTTAAAAATCTTAAATCGGCCTCGTGAAAAAGTTGTCTCTGATTCTTAAGAAGGAAAGAAGCATTGGTTGATGGTGGAAATAATTGGACATTTATTATATTTTAGGTAACAGTGATGCTAATTACACATGTAACCTTGGTAAGTTAAGTTGCGGAATCGGTATTGGACATCCCAAAGGTTTGAGTTTAGGATCTTATTACTTGAATGTCAGTAGTCTTCAGCCACAAATCACAAATCTGAGCTGCTTAAATAAATAGGCTATTTAATCCATGATTTTAATGCATTCATTTAATGCACCATGCCCTTGGTATTTATGGTGCATGGTCGCAGCCATACGGTGAGAAACTCTGAAGGGTCGATCGAAGGGTCGATCGACCGATGCACTAATGCAGAACTTGGAACTTACTTGCCATGACTGTAGCCATACATCATGACCACCAATTTGATCGTTTAACAATGCTGTCATTAAATATTTAAGAAATGAATTATTGTTTACAAACAAGCTGCTTTCTATTCTAAATCCAAAACATAACGAGGTGATTTGTGTTTCAACAGTGTTTGCCCAAAACAGGCTGAGGACAGCATGCTTGAAATGTAAGTATGGACATTATGCATCTTTCTTGTATTACACCTACCATAAATGACACACATATAACACCTACAAACAGTATAGTATACGTATTTAATTGTAGTACACATGTACCAATTATGTGTTCCAAACAGTTGCATTGAATTGTGTTATCTTGTAATAAGTTATCGGATTGATCGGTACGGGGGTCGAGCCATACATGTAAATCTAATTTAGCGAAATAAAGCAAGCTATATTATTACCCTGAATATATGGTAAGATCACTAAAGAGACAAGTTATGTCATTCAATTCTATAGTTTGACTGTTGCCCTTTCAGCTTGCACAATACGTGAGTATAATTGTTTTTGTATATTTTATAAGCTTATAATCAATGGTATGAATTCACTCTATTAAAGATTAAATTTGATGAATTGCCCTGCTAAAATGGATAAGGCAGACTCTGACATTGGCTGAAATCCTAATCTTTCATATTCGATTTTGACTTTCCTCCACTTACATCACGTAATGCTAGAAGCCATTACAGTCAACTTTAACAATGTATGTTTCATCTTGCAATCTGTTATACCTTTATATGCCTATTCTCAAATCTGTTGTACCTTTATATGCCTATTCTCAAATCTGTTATACCTTTATATGCCTCTTCTCAAATCTGTTATACCTTTATATGCCTATTCTCAAATCTGTTATACCTTTATATGCCTATTCTCAAATCTGTTATACCTTTATATGCCTATTCTCAAATCTGTTATACCTTTATATGCCTATTCTCAAATCTGTTATACCTTTGTATGCCTCTTCTCAAATCTGTTATACCTTTATATGCCTATTCTCAAATCTGTTATACCTTTATATGCCTATTCTCAAATGTTTCTTTACAGTTACAAGGGGAAATGACTGTGAGTACACAATATTCATATTTACAATTACACTGATCATTATTAGGAATGCTTTGAACCTAGCATATGTGTGTTGCATTCCTACATGTATTAATAATTGTATTATTTATCCAAATAAACAATCATTTTAGACAAAAGATCGGCTGAGCTAACAAAACCCATTCATCGGTTAGTGGACGCCAAGCTTTCATTCATGAATGACTATGGTTCCAAGTATTTACTAGGAGGTCTCCTTTCCTGACAACTACGAAAGAAAGTTTTAAATTGGAACCTTAATAGTGCTGCACATTATATTAAACATTCAATCCGTCATCTGTTAATGGCCTGTCATTTGTAATTGACATGTTATCTGTTCATATACAGCAAAATTGACCATCATCCCGTCTCCTATCTACCCTCCCCTTCTCCTACTCCAACTTACTGTCTCTATTTAAAAAAAAGTCATTACCGCCATATATATTTGTTTAACTCTGATAACTGATAGGGAAGGGGCTAAAGCTATGTTGAACCCAAATTTCTCAGACTGAAATCAGGATGATAATACAGGCATTTACATTCCAGGTAGCCCCCAAGAAGCCTGTAATGCGGGTAAGTTGTCATTGAAATACATAAACTACTCAACCCCTTATTTAGATCTAGTCATGTTATATCCAGAAAACTAGATATATCATACTGAATTAATAGAACATCAATAATACCATCATATTATTCATACAATTTGAAGCTGTTAATTATGATCAAAAGTAATGCAATCAATAGTATAGTGGTAATGAATATACCACACTTAAACTCACACATGTTTGCTCTGGAATTATTCAACCACTTATTTTGATTTCATGTTAGGCTATTGCTCAAGAGGTATGTATTACTTTAATTGTTGATAAAAGAATGTGTGGCAATTATCATGTTTTGGAAACAGAGGTATATTTGTACTGAGGAGGTAAAAATCACATGAAAAAGTACATAACTTTTTGAAAAAGTGTATATTGCTAACATGCAAGTAGTCATCACTGGGAATATCAGTTAAATAAGTTATGTTTACAACATAAATATCACTTGATGATGATCTCCTGATCTTGATAGTCTATTGTCTCTTATTTTGTTTTGTCTTAATACCTATGCTGTCATGTTTCATCTTTGTTGTCTCTTTCCAGAATGTACTGATTGTGAGTACATGATAGAACATTGATATCCTCAACAATAAGCCTTTTACCTAAATTAATTCCTTTACTTTCATAAATTCTTTAACTTTCATGAATTCTACAATTCAGCAGTATGTCTTTGTAATTAGCTAATTCTTACTTATTATATCATCTCCATAAATGATTTCCAGGCTAACTGCAGATATTATATGTATGCTAAATAAAAAGCTACGGTGAGGGTTATATGTAATCTTCAGTATTTTTTTGATACAATTTATTGATCCTACTTAAGATTATTGAACAATCCCTCTTAGCCAATATAGCTTAGATTATTATTGCCATAATTATACACACTCCAGGGTTTGCACTGCATGTTGTATTAAAACACTATTTATTTAGAATCATACTGTTATGTAAAGGTAAATCAGGATCACCACATGCATCATACATTGCACTGGTAAAATTATAACATTCCCCTTAGACGCATTACAAAATTGTCCAATTGTAGTTCATGATTCTCACACTTGAGGACCGCACTGTCAGATGACATTCCATGACAACGGTAACATAGCAACCCCAAGGAAGTCACATTTCATGATCTCTAATCTTACCTCATTTTATGATCTCTAATCGTACCTCATCTAGGCAAAATATAGCTACGAGCATCCTGAAGACTACTAAAACAAAGCAATTTTTTTGTGTGCATAAACCCCAACCTGGTATCAAATCAGACCCTCTCTGATAGAACGTTTATATATATCATGTTATAAGGTTTAGAACCAACAACTGGTTATAAGATGAGAGGCTGATATAAGCTAGATCATAGGCATTAACATGCTTGCATGAGTACTTCACTATTTTACTTCCTCTCTTTGCCCTTAGGATCCCAGTAATGTTACCAATTATCCATAAAGAATAACCATGTTTTTATGTTTCAGCTCTTCAGTGTATGTATTGCAACGTGATGCGTGCATAATTTCTAATCTAACTTCAATAAACAATATATGTGGTTCGTCGAGGAGAAAGGGTACTCCCTATGCAATTTTACTGCTAATTTTGGCTACCAAAAAAACTGTGAAAAAAAACGTTTTAAATGTTGATCACAAGGGTTTTCTTTTAAAAGTTCTATTTTGGTGTCATGCCTCTATATTCGGAATATAAAAGGAAAATTCTTCTTGAATGTTGTTGCATTGGAAGCATGGATTTCATTCCTTAAATAAAGAAAAAAAAGAAAACATTTGATAGGGGGACTCCCAAAGATTATTACGCTGAAAGCAGAATGTAATCATTTCTGTATCCAAAAACCTGAAAAGGCTTGGTCAGTTGTAAATATAGGATTTTTGAATACAATCTACTAAACAAGATAGAGCTTATTGGCTATTGAGGTAGAGCAACATTATCCCATCTTGGTGAAGCAATTTCTCAAAAACTAGAAGGGACATCTGCAACTCTTACACCTCGTTCGAAAGCTCATGGCCTTCATTCTAAAAGTTACATTTACCATTGGGTGACCCTTTCTTCTCATTTGCTTACATAATATTTACCGCAAATGCACCTTGTGCACAAAAAGCATCATTTGCCATTTACATATTTATAAGTTCACAGAAGGCCACTACATAACAAAACCCAGCAGTAAGCAGGTCCGGGAAATGATGGAAAATTCTCCCCAGAGCCATTATTTACACTAGTGTTAATTTTCACAATGCAGGTAGGTGTGAAAACACTGCAGGGCTAAAATTAGCAACGGTTTTCTCATAACCCATTTGCTGAATTTTCTATCAATTTGCTGTTAAATGTATTTATCCCATAAGACAGATAAGTGTGTGCTCTTGAATCATACATGGGGAATAGTGAATCATACATTGGATTGCCATGAAATCACATATAAATAATCTATTTCTATAGACTTTCCCTTTGTGTTCCTCCACTTCTCTCAGTAGGCAGTGCGCCCTTATCCCTGTCACCTTGGTGACTATGATAAGAGCCCCACTCCTGCATTGTAGAAATTAACACTGGTGTAAATAGCGGCTCTAAGGAGGACTTTCCTTCATTTCCCGGACCTGGTAAGGCGAAGCTCCACTAACCGATTTTATTTACAAATCGGTGCTGTTCTCACAAATCTGACTCAATCATATACCATAACATTTACATACGTTAAGCAGGGAAGTACTATACACCTTGCAGTAGGGTTATGTTTATAAATTATGTTTATGTTTATAAACAAGTGGAAAACTGGAATTGCCAAGGCTATATAACACGATTTAGGTCTGGACTTTACAACCTAGGCCGATTTTGGCTCCCGATCCTATACTAAAAGGTTTGACCTTTATTCATCTGAATGGTGCAATCTTTAGACCTATGTTTTTACATGAAATTGTATACAGAGTAATGTTGATATAAGCAAATGATGTCACTCTATTTCTGACCTGAATCTCTCCCTGAATGTGGGGGTTCACTATGCAATTTTTTAGGCAATTCTCACAATCCGATCATATGAGAACCCCATAGATTCCTTTTAGAAAAGATTAACATGAGAAACCCAGTACGATCAGGATAATCTGAGGGTTTGTTTATGTTTACATCTCACTATAGGTATGTACAGTTTGATCAGGTATAAACATGGGCATTGAGATCATACTGTTCAGACAAATAAAAATCAAACCAGTTTGATGTGAGATTGGGAGTCAAAATTGACCTGAAATGCAAAGTCGGGACCCAAATCAGGACCTAAATTGTGTTACATAGCCTTGGCAATTCTATTTTCCACATTGTTTATAAACAAAAAACATCATTTGTAAACATAGATCCCGTTTACTGTATATCATTGTCATGGTATATAACTGAGCCAGATTCATGAGAATTGCCCCGATCTGAGAACAAAATCGGTTAGTGGAGCCCCACCTTAATGTATGGGATAGTTAGGCATAACAGGGCATGATCGGATGGTGAGACTTACCCAAAAAATCGGGTTGTGGATTCCCAGCTGAAGGTTGCAGGTAAAATGGCTAATAATGCATGCATACTAATCAGCTGGTAGAAGCTCACCCTTGATTCACTTCTTAAATTGGATCAAACTCTCCATGACGTCCTCTTTACAAACACAAGGTCATTTTTCAGTGTCATAATTCCTCCATATAATGGGGTACTCGCCAACTTGGACAGATTTGACCAATATGTTAGGTAAAACCTTAATGAGAGTGTATTGCTCCATGTAGTGTGATTTAAGGAAAAACTATTTTGGTCAATTCATAATGCGAGGGTTTTACAAATCCTTGCAGTGTACTTTGGAACATTTCAGGGTAAAATAATCGTTGCTACACTTATAAAAATAACATTTTTGCATAATCTTCTTGTGTCCATTCACTATGCAATGGTAAATAAAAGGTATACTAGCATAATAAGAACCGAAAATCCGAATGATATTCTAAATAAAGTATGCACTTCATTTCAACTCAATTGTTATATGGAGTGCTGGTATATTTCAATGGAAAGTTTGGTCTCAACGTTTGAGATGTATATCCGACATTAGTAATAATTACATCCAGTGATACTCACGTTGTCATGTCAATTTCAGGTCATCGAAATCATACCTGTGATGACGGTAAGTTTCTGATTAGTAAATTTGTAGATATTCAAATTTTAGAGCACTAGACAATGTATGTTGAAATTCATCATGCCTTCTCTTTGAATCAAACTACAACATTTCAAACTGTATTTCTTTGTTATTTTAGGTCACTGCAAAAGGATTAGCAGTAAGGTGGTTTTTTCGTACATGTATCACATTTATCGCTTTCTTTGGCTATTATTGATTAATCACAGAGGAGGTGGGTGTCAAATCCATTTCCTATTGTGCTAACCCCTCCTCCAGGGTCTCCCACCAGTACTTAGTAACTCCTCCGGGGTGTCCCTACTAGCCTGTATGGTGACATGTCCCTTCAACAGCATGTGCAATCCAAACCTTATGTTACCCAATCGTTCTTCCGGGGAGTGAGATCCAATCTCTATTGTGCTCACCCCTCCTCCAGGGTCTCCCACCATATCTCATGTTTTCATCTTCATCTGGGTGCCCCACCATATGGTACCCAATCTCCCCACTGTTCTGTCAGACCATGCATTTAAGCTGCACAACCACTGTTCCAAGGTGCCTCCTTAACCCCTATATGGTACATGATCCCTCCAGGGTACCTCAGCTGAGCTCTATTTAGCCTAATTATCACCCCTGGGTCTCCGTATGGGCTAGTTCATCCCTACATTAGTGTCCGTCTATCTCTTCCAAATGTTCCCAATTAGTATTTCCCTTACCCACTGTGATGGTGTAATGCCTTCCCAGTGTGTTAATCTTCTGCGTACCCAATTTCATCCACATGGTCCATATACCTTTTTGCACTGTGCCCTATCTACCTATTCAAATATAGTTTACTACTTTGGGAATCACTAGATTTATGTGATAACACAACCTGAAGTGTGATAGTACACTTGTAAGCAGAGAGCAATTCACAAATCACAGTTTCAGGTAGGAGATCTACTATAACCTATAGTGCTCAGAACTGCCAATATCCAACATTTCAAATCCATTTTTCTCAGCTCCTAGTCAAATTAGAAACAAAAATAAAAATGATCCGAAATGCCTCTTTTTAGCAAAGAAGCTCCCTTGTTACAATAGTTCAAAAGGTGGTGGGGGGGGGGGGGGGAAATTCTAGAGCAATTTGCATGCTTGACAGAGGGAGAGCATAACAAATTTCCGTGCCTCTACGCAAGAATGAATTATCACTTCCTTTCTCACAGCCATCATGTTCGATGATCTCTGTTCTATTTTATCACCTCCTAGATCATATTCTGCGTAGGCCAGATTATTATATCTTTTGTTTGGAAGTCAAATTGCCTAACCCAATGCTCAAGGTTATATAGGAGGGGAAGTATCGCCTTTCAAACTGAAAATATTACATAAAGTAGATACTGCAATAGCTGTGCTGTAATCAAGCAACCCATTTGCATACTCTATGTTCAAGCACACTGTCATAACCTAATGGTAATCTATACCATGATCGATGTGTGGATCAGTTTAGTCAAATTTAAATCCATACCATCGTAGCAGAAGGGATTTGAATGCCCTTAATTGATGCCTTGGGATTATCTATATGATTATAGGATACAAAGTTTTACATTTTGGCGTGAAGGACGACACTAAGCATTCATGTGTCCATTCATTTGACTTTACACGGCTAAAAATTAAGGTCACATTAAATCTATAACCGTCAAAATCTGCTGAAGTCATAAAAACAATGGTAGGACTTTCTGTCATGACACAGTGCATCGCTCTAAGACACAATTTGATAAATAAAACATCCCTCATTTTCAGCTTGCGAGTCACGTGAGTATCAATTACTTGCAAGAAAAGATATTTCATATAGGCAGCAGGGAACAAAAATTCTATGAAGAACTTAAGGTTAGGTTTACTGTCTGACAGGAAAGTACAATATTGTGATGCTCTATGGTCTTTGTTAATAAAGATTGATATATACATCTATAAACTGCCAACTTATGCTATTAAGGACCTTTCACATGTGTCCGTTTATTTGGAGATAAAATTACTTCTTTTGTGACTGATCATTTTTATTCTTTTTTACAGCAAGCGATTGTAAGTATCGGACTCACACCACCACCCAAATGTAAAATGCCATCATCAAAACGGAAAAGAAAACAAAAAGAAAAAATGCCAAGACTGTTTCATTGTATACAAAGTACTCAGAGTCATTAGAAAAATGGGTGACCTGTAGAATCTTGTTCATATAATACCTAAGAACATGGAGCCTTATTTCAATTCCAAGAATTAAACCATTTATTGCACATTAAATAACTCTTTTTGCACCTTGATAAGGATGACAAGTAATATTTGTGATTGATCTTAGGAAACCAGTTATATCGATACTGACGTTGATCCTGGCTATGATACTTGAACATGAGACGAGGCATGAAATGGACTTGGGCCATGTTTAATACATACAGCCTATTTATTACATGTTTATACACATTCAAGCGGTCAAAAAGAAAAAAAAATCAAATTGGACGAGCAAGCAAGCCCGACCAACACCGGCCGTCTCTGAAGCCACACTGAGCCTTAGTTACCCCGCAACATAGGTAGTGTCTATAAGGCGGCGTGGTGGTGCTCACATGCACGCTAGTTGCCGCTAAGCCTGCCAGGGGGAGTATGAGTCCAAGTCTATTGATACCTCCAACAACAGGGTTGTTCATCCCCAATAAAATACAAGCATCTACGTATTCTCTTACTATAAACATTAGAACGATACACAATGAGCACTTTAATCTGAACTGCTGAATCTACATAAAAAAGTATAGTTTCCATTCTAAGTATAATTCTGAGGCACTAATTGTGTGAGTGTTGCATCGTATGTCTCGAGGATACAGTTGCTAAGCTTGCAGAAGGTTTTGGAAAATGTTAAAGGTCGATTGATAGCACACATAGCTAATAATTGAATTTGGAATAGTCATCTTCTAGATATTGGATACAAAATCGGCAATTCTGTGCATTACTATACTACTCATGTTTATGTTGCAGGTCGTCAAGATCATACTTGTAAGGATGGTAAGTTTCCCCTTTTTGAATTCACATAGACTCGTAAATCTTAAAGCTCTAAGCAGTTCATCTGAGCATTCATTATGCCTTCTTTCTTATCCTAGCACATCTGTCAAAGTACAAATGAAGAGTGTGGCTCCAAAACGCAATAAGCGCCATTTTGAAAAATGACACCAAATGCTGACAAAGGTATGGGGCAGGAAGAGGTAGATGGAATTTTGAAGGTACTCTTCATGCTTCTATTCTAGAATAGATTTGTTGCGTTTTGAGACAGCACTCTTCAAATATATCTCTACATAAAGTACCTTTCACCCTGAAAAAATATTTATCCTATATCTTTTTGTCATTTTAAATGAGTTTGAGTTAAAAATTTCATTTAACTATTAATGTACATAAATTTGTTTTGCTCCAGGTCAGTGTACAAGAGGTAAGTATTTCCTCCCACATCAACATATTATTGCTTTTTCCTGCCAAAATAATGAGACCCATGCAATTATGAAGTGCAACCTCCCAGAAACAATTAAATTAAATTTGCCATAAAGATGTAGTTGGTCTCTTACTACGTATGTGACACTTGAGTACAAAAACCAGACAAGGTAAATTAGACTTTAATATACGGCGACTTTATTGTAAAGGTAACTCTGGTGTATTATAGTACAAGTATAACCAGCGGATATACCAGATCAGAACAGATATATAATACAGTGGGGCAACCCTATAGCATAGAGTTAAGCCCGTGAGCACAGGGTGGTCATGTCACGACAGTCCCAAACCTGACTGACTTCCAAAGGGGAAGCAGCCGTCTTATATACAGCGCTGCGTAGCCACGTGACCGTACTAGCAGCGCCACCTGTTAGGTTTAGTTATGTAAAAATGATTATGTAACAACTACCGACGGTAACCGAAGGTGGTACCGGTACACTACCGTATAGATAACCGAACTAGAGGAGTCGGTGTATGTAACGAACCGACGACACTAGTTAGATGAATAAAACAGTTATTAAACACAATAGAACCGTGTTGTCTTACATCATACAACATACAATAGATATACAACAATAACAGTTAGACTTTATAGTCAACCCGTTACACTACCCCCCTTTAGAATGTAGGAAGGGTTGGTTTTATAATAATAATACCTCTTGGATACATTATATACCACGTATATCTATTTATCAACAAGTAACATTTCTACTCATAGTAACAACAGGCATACATACATGAACATACAAGTTAACATGCACATAACAGTTTATATCAACAATATAGTCTTTGTAAAACCATAGTCCCGTAGGCACATGATATAGAAACTGTCCAACTGATAGTCCTTGACTAGTATCAGTTACTAAAACAAGGCACCAATAACCACTTTGGAAACTCAACACATCACCTACTACGTTCAGCAATGGTGCGAATCCGTGTGGAGTTAGTGTCCTTATATATAAATAATAGAACCATAATAGCTCTCACTTCCTTTGGCGAAGAAAAGTTTTATAATTGGAACTATAGCAGCTCCCACTTCCTTTGGCGTAGAAAAGTTTATATATAAAAATCCATATTAGCGTATCCTAAATAAGGTGGGATAGATCGTCATCCTTATTAGGGGCGGTACTCCAGTACCTAGCAGTTTATGGTGGTAGAGATGGATAGAGTCCAGT
Organism: Harmothoe impar; assembly: GCA_947462335.1. Lineage (NCBI taxonomy): Eukaryota > Metazoa > Annelida > Polychaeta > Phyllodocida > Polynoidae > Harmothoe > Harmothoe impar. Next base: position 27,140,979 of record OX381717.1, read on the forward strand.
ACCGGTATAGTACTTCCATCTCTTGTGAAATATAAATATAAAAAGGTAGGTCCGTGCCTCCCTATAAATAATTATCACAGGAGGATGATCCATATAATAGTTCATAGGTCACAATAGTAGAATGTGACCACAGGATCAGGAGCCCTGGACAGTAGTAGAGCACCGACGGTTGTGGCTTAGTAGTAAACCACGGTTGAAGACATCAGGCTGCTTCCAGTGTGGTGGCAGTGGAGACTCAGTTAAGTCACGACAGCACCGTCGGTCTGCTTTTGGTTGTCCAGGGGCGTGTAGCTGCGTCGATGGTTTAGTTTTACCTCCGAGGGGCGGAACAGTGCACCCCAGAGGGCCTGACGGGGGACCAACCTTAGGTGTCCATAGGGACACCGCCGGATGGCTTTCCTTCCCCATCAGGACTTCCTCCAGGAGGGGCCTCCGTGGTGTAAACCACAGCAGCCTCCACCTGGAGAGGAAGGGCTCCACCTGGGGCTACCGAGAGGGTACTCGGCGCCGCAGTAGGCTCCCCGCCACTGACCACCCGGGTAGATTGTGCCATGAAAGAAAATGGCATCTCATACCTAGGTGGGTGTACTGACAGTACCGGGGTCACAGGAGGAGCAGGCCTTGCGGCAAGCCCCAACCTGGACTGGAGATCTGGAAAACCAGTTCTCTCCCACTCTGTCAGCTTTAGCCCGAACTGCCGGAAGAACTTGGCGTCACAAGTTGTCAACCTTGATTCGAGCTGTTCGATCGTAGCCCTCCAGAGGGCATGATCTTGCTCCAGACTCGCCTCACGCTCGGCAAGGACTCTGGTGCGTTCAGCAACCCAAGCTTTCCCTTCCCGGATAGCCTGTTCTCTGAGCAACTTGTACTGCTCAAAGTAGGACTTCTCCAAGAAAGAAACCTGAAACTGGAGTAGCTTACTTGCGTTTTCAGCCATCTTAGCTCTGTAGCACTCAAATCCGGGGACCAGAGTGTCAGAGAATCCAGAGTCATAAGCAGGACCATCTCCAGGCAACACAGGTAACCCTGCTAGCCCTTCGTCAACAGCCCTGTGCTCAGGTACTGGAGTCACCTCGTCATCCCTTACGGGGTTAGAGGTTGCTCCGTGCTGGGTTGGAGCAGTCGGCTGGGCTGACGCCCCATCCGGCTGTTGTACCTCTACCTGTTCAGCGTCACTGACAGGTGAGACACTCTCCTGTGGGGCTGAAGCTTTCTTTTGCTTCTGACTCCACTTGTACTGCTTGACATAGTCAGCAGCGACTTGACCCGCCTGCTCGTCACCCAAAGAGTTCTGAACAATAGCCAGTGCATTACCCAGTCTCTGTCTCTCCTGCCTGGGCAGTTGATCAGCAACCGTGACGGTACCGACGGTTTGGCTACGGTCGACCTCAGATGTTACCGTGGCGGTGGCGACACGTTTCTTCGCAGGTTCACTGCGGGAACGGTCACGTCCACCTTTGGTATCATCTTTGGATGACTGGCGGCCCCTTTTTAGATCTTTCTTCTTAGGAGGGGTATCCTTCTTGACAGTGGGCATCGGAGCTTCTGTATCTGGTCCGAGGTCGGTTTGTTCGCACTTGGCGCCCTTACACAACCTCTCCCAGTCAGCCTCCGTGAGGTAGTTCCACTGTTTAAGTTTGTTGGTTCGCCACTTAAACTGTAGATTCCCTACACGTTTGTGGCACCCCCAAACCTTCAGTGCAGCCTCAACTCCACGACTAATAGTGCGCTTGTGCACGCCCTTATTGTCGCAAAGATGCCTTACCAAACCAGCCCTCCGTTGGCTACGGAATAGTTCCCCGTCACTGTACTCAGGGCAGGAAGTACTAGTACTCCCACTCACACAGTACAAGTAGGGACGCACATTCATGTGCTTCTCTACCAAATGACGGGCAAACTTGAACAGGTTTGGCCACCGTTTTGCTGCTGTCGCAGTCCCTTTCAGGCGCTGACAGCGAACGTACGGGCAGGGATCCCCTGGCACGTAGTTCTTCCAAGCATATTTCAGCTTGGGGCGGCATGACCTATGGATGTTAGGTTTATTCCCGTCCAACACTGCCCTGAGGTACACGAGGTACCAGTCAATGGGATGGGAATCACCTGTCAACCAGTCTTCGTCGTCTGAACCCTCGGTCGTGTGAGGTGCAGGAAGAGCCATTTTGCCATTTTCCTGAAGTAAGTCAGAAAGGCTCAGGTTCTTCCGGTCATCATCACGGAGACACAGGTTTAGACGGACATGCGCTGCCTTGGCGCGGAGGCGTCGATTGGCTCTGCTCTCTGCGACAGACCATCCCTCGGCTTCCGCCTTGGACAGTCTATCAGCAACAGCTTTGAGTCTATCTGCCTCAGTCGGTGCGACCTCTTCGGTAGCAGGAGTCTCAGGGGAAGATGCAATCCTCCTCTTACGCTTCCGCTTCCGTTTGGTCTTAGCACGAACCGTGGACCCGTCTGATGAATCACCATCCGGGACCGTCGGTTCTTGTGCCAATACACCGGCGGGTTTCGGAGAAGATCCCCCTGCAGGGTTCTCCTCCTGGTTGGTATTACTACCACCCAGACCAGGTTCTGTCTTCGGAACAACATCACCCGACCCCTCAGGGTTAGGTTCAGTTGGTACCGAAGCCGAGCCTTGACCGACGGTTGGAGCACCGGTAGTGTCCATTTCCGTGTCAGACTCGAGAACGCGGTCTTCCCCATCGGAGGCCTCAGCCTTCTCCGGGGCCGTGCATTTGCCATCTACACGGGCTGCCATACTGTTAGCTCAGGCGTAGGTGAACCTCACGGTTCACTCACCCGAGCATTTAGTAGCACAGCTAGTAAACAATAGTGTAGGTACTGCCGGGCAGACCTAGGCACCACTGATCAACACGCTACCCTACGGGCAAACGTGTTGATCTGAAGAAGCCTGGCCGCCTGTGGGGCTTATATACCCCACCCGTCCCCCGTGACCCCGCCCCTTGACCGGCTTCTCAGCCAATCAGGGGTCGCGCCCCGAAGACGCGCCGAGGTGACCCAATTTCTCACGGCTCATTTGGCGGGAGAAATCGATCAGGTGACGCGGGCAGCGCCCTTCCCACGTCTGGCATATCCGACGGTGGGAACTCTCACTGTTGTTTACAATTTTCGTGGCGGAGCCACCGGATAACCCGGGAATGATATACCGGCATTAGAGGATATACACAGCAGCGTGTTGCTAAGCAATATGTGGTCAAAACTAATCCCATACTTAGAACTAATCGGCAAAGCCAGCCACCCGCCCTGAACACGTGCTTTTCTACCTCCAACGGATAACCACACCGGATAACCCGTCTCTTCTCGTTGTGTTTTGGTGATCGAGTACCGGGCCAATGACCACCGGCCCAGTACGGAACTGTCCATGGAAATTTAATCAAGCCAGCAGCTAAATGTCGTCAACAAGGTAAAAAAATGTTTACACAATTTTATCTCGCTCTCTGACACGTGTGCTCCTCCGTAGACCTTGTACCGGTATGTCCAGCAATGATGACACCGGAGGTATCACCTTGCTTTGTTTACCGGTGCCTACGGTTAGTCCTTTACGCACAGCTGACCCTTTTTTACGAGGCCTACCGCGCTTGGGCTTGGTAACACACGACTGTGGTTCGATCGGTAATTTCCTAGGACGACCCCTTCGGCGCGCTACCGTCGGTACCGACGGTATGACCGTTGGTCCTGCCTTCGGTATCTTTGGTAGCGCAGGGTCGGTTGGTGCTGGTACTCGACCAGCACCGAGGGAATCTTCACTGTCATCTATATATGGAACTCCATACCAAGGTCGGAGTCTAGCCACATGTGATTTAGTGAGAGTCCCTTTTTGCAACCGTATTACGACAGTAGTTTCACTAACCACCATAGTAACCGTATGCGGACCATCCCAGGAGTACAGGGTCTTGACTTTGGAATTTGGTGTGCTAAATCTCGCGACCTTATCCCCCACCTTGAATTGGCGGAGTTTAAGGCCCGTGTCATAGCCCACCTTCTGCAAACTAGCAGATTTTTCCAAGTTGTCCCTTACTACTCCATAGGACTCGCGTAATGATTGTCGAAGTGACTCAACAAACATCACTGTGCAGGGTTGCTCGAGCTGGTGTCCCTGCACTCCATAGACCATGTCACTAGGCATGACTATGTCTTCACCCATTACGAGCATATTAGGCGTACAGCCCGTCGACGCATGTTCGGTAGCATTGTAAGCATGGGAGATATAGCGAGCGTGCTCATCCCAATCATCCCGGTGCTCATTAACCATTGTCGTGAGACATTGGATCAACGTCCGATTGAAACGTTCCACCATACCATCCGATTGAGGTCGGTAGGGGTTCGTATGCGTCTTGCAGATGTGTATTTTACTACACAGTTCTGCCCACAGTCGAGATTCAAACTCACGACCCTGGTCGGAGTGAAGCATTAAAGGACCTCCCCACGTGAGGATCCAATTCTCGAAAAGTGCTTCTGCGCAGGTAACAGCTGTATGATTTACCAACGGATATACTTGGACATACTTGGTATAGTAGTCCTGTACCACCATCATACAGGTATTCCCACGGGGGGTCGTGTTGAAACCACTAATGATATCAACAGCGATCCGGGCAAATCGAACACCGAATAGCTCTTGACTTAGAGGTAGCTTACCAATACCAGGTCCAGGCTTTGATAAACAGCATTGGGGACATTGTTTCACCCAACGCCGTATGTCCAAAGTCATACCAGGCCAGTAATATCTACTCTTAATCTTTGCCTCAGTTCGTTGTCTGCCAAAGTGTGCTGAAGTTCGGTGGCCATGACAGTAATTGAGCAACTGTAGTCTGAGTGACAAAGGCACTACAGACTGAGCTGCTCTCTTCCTGCCAGGTTGCACTCTCCAGCGGCACAATACACTGTTCCGTATAAAAAGATTATCCCACTGAGCTAACAGTTGTCTAACTTCTTTACATTCCAGCGAAAGTGCGGGGCGAACAGGCTTGGACAGGCCCAACAACTTCAAGGAGTACACCCTCGAAATAGCCGGATCCGCAAGCTGCTCATCCTTCAAGTGATTTAACGTCCAGTTAGGAACTTTCGCACCCACAGACGCAATCACTGCATTGTGAGACCCACAGTCTCGGCAGTCTACACGGTGACAGTTCCGGATAGGATAGCGGGACAAGCTGTCCGCATTCACATGATCTACTCCACTCCTGTGTATGATATGCTCATTCGTCATGCCAAACTCAGAGAGGTGGTTCAACCATCTACCCATCATCCCCTCAGCGTCCTTGAAGTTAAGGAGCCACTGCAGAGATGAATGATCCGTCCGTACGAGATAATTCCCACCATATAGGAAATGTCTGTACTTTTTTGTGTAAACCACCACTGCCAAGAGTTCACGCTTGGTTGTGCAGTAGTTACGTTGTGTTTTGCTTAGACTGTTGGACGAAAATGCCAGCGGCACTTCTCGCCCATCCTGGATCTGCGACAAGGCAGCACCAATACTTGTATTAGAAGCATCAGTGTCCAAGATGAACTTACCAACAGGTGCAGGGTAGTGCAAAACAGGTGTTTCTAAGAAGAGTCTCTTTAACTCACTGAAAGACTGTTCTGCGGCTGGAGACCAGACTATTTTAGCCTTAGCCTTCTTCTCTCCAATCATCAGCTCTTGTAAGGGAGCTGCGACTCTCGAGAATCCAGGTATAAAATCTCTGTAGTATGAACAAAACCCGATGAAAGAGCGTATCTCCTTCGTGTCCATCGGACGAGGCCAGTTCTGTACCACTTCGATCTTATGAGGATCAGCCATGATGCCATGTTCAGAAACAATTCTACCTAGGTATTCAACTGACTTCCTAAAAAGCTTGCACTTTGAAGGTTTCAATTTCAGACCATATGATAAGATGCGTTTCAGCACAGCTTGGAGGTTCTGTAGAGTTTCCTCCACAGAACCACCGAAGACGATGATGTCGTCCAAGTATACTAGGCACTTTTTCCAAAGTAAACCCCGTAACATGGTTTCCATCATTGCCTCGAAGGTTGCCGGGGCATTGCATAGCCCAAATGGCATGACGTTGAACTCAAATAGTCCCATATGGGTAGAAAATGCGGTTTTTTCTCGGTCCCGGGGGTCCATGCCGATCTGCCAATAGCCAGATTGTAAATCTAGTGTACAGAACCATTTCGCCCCACCCAGAGATTCCACACATTCATCTATCCGAGGTAGAGGATATGCATTCTTCCTAGTGAGTCCGTTCAACTTCCTATAGTCGATGCAAAATCGACAGGAACCATCCTTCTTGGTGACCATCACCACAGGACTTGACCATGGACTCTCACTAGGTTGAATCACATCTTCATCCAACATCTTTTCTACCTCAGCCTCCATAGCACTTTTTTTAGCCATGGGTAACCGACGGTAGGGGATTCTACTGGGAAGCGTGTCCCCAGTGTCAACCCGGTGCTGTACCGTATCGGTACGCCCTAGAGGATCTCCTGGTTGCGCAAAGGCGTCAGATAACTCCGACAGCTCATTTGCTACCATTTCGCTCTCTAGGGTTGTGAGGTGTGACTCACACAACAGGGACCTTAAATGTTTCGGTAGGTTGGATTTAGCTAGAGCCTCTTCGTGGAAAGAGTCCCCCGCCACCACACCTACTTCCACAAAGTCCGTAGTTAGTGAGTCTACCCCATATGCTCGCGTGGTGTTACCAATAAGCGTCCCCTTTCGTAGAGTGATTTCTCTACTACTCGAGTTACAAATCGGTATCACCCCCCAACGAGCGTTGGCCAGGTAAGTATGATAGCCAGCAAGACCTAACTCAGAGAGCTTTTGATCTTCTGGTTCAAACATTCCCGGCCGTTTGGCCTGCACTCCCACGCAGCTGACTAGGACATCGGATACATGTCCTGCCGCCAACTTTGTGTCTTGTGCCACTGACGCCACAGAAGAACCATTCCTCAAAACGCACTGTACAGATTGTTTATAAGGATGTTTAATCTGAAGTCGGCCCGTTGCGGTGTTCATTGTTACCCCGTAAAGAGCAGCAAAGTCCATCCCCAGTATGCCATCATCAGTGATGTCGGTGATGGTTGGACATATCCAGTATGTCTTGCCATCAACCAACATAGGTTTTACAGTTCTGCCATAAGTCTGCATACTATCTCCCGTAGCAGTCCGAGCCTTTACTCCTAGTAGCGGAGCTTCGGGCTGGTTGCAAAGACGGGCCATGAATCCACGATCGACCAAGGTGTGGGATGCACCCGTGTCGACCAAAAATTCACCACGCGTCCCGGAAATAACCAGACTCAGGTACCAACGCTGTCCCCGTAAAGGGACACACTCAGAGGTCAGCATCGGGCTTCCCCCTCCATCCATAGCAACCCCTTTTGTCAGGAGGTAATCCCAACACGGGTCGCTCGGGGAGTCTTGAATCACACTGCTCTGGGCAATTGATTCTAACCAAGACTCCTCTAAGCCAGCGACTACAGAATCCTCCGGATTCCGTTTATCCTTGCCAGCCCCGCCTTGCCAGACGCTTACAGGTTGTACAGACCCTTCTGCCTCTGCGCGGCCTTGGTTCATGGAAGAGTTAACACCGTCTACTAATCCCTTACAGGCATGGCTAACTGTGGGGGCGCCATCCTTGCCAAGAGGATGGGCCCCATTCAGTTTTCCGTCTCCTTTTCAGTTTTAGCAGCGACGGGTGCAGGGGCTTTGCATTCGCTAGCCCAATGACCCATCTTTTGACAGCGTCTACATGGCTGAGGTTTCGTGTCCTTTTTCTTCTTTTTCCTTCTCTTTCCAGATCCAGAATCAGAAGTGGACGCAGAGCTCTTTTCCAAGTGCTTCCGCAACAAACCCTCAATCATCTTTTCCATGTCCCTGTCAGGCATTACTGCCGCCACCTCCTCGGAGGCGGGCTGTTTTTTCTTAGGTGGTTTTGTGGCGGCCTCTCCCACCTGAGCTCCTTTCGGGGCTACAGATGGAGCTGCTGACACTCCTCCACTAGGAAAAACAGCCTGTTTGGTGTCATACACATCTGCATGGTCGAAAAGGTCAGCTAGAGATAAATCCGGCTGCCATTTCTCCCGCAGATATGCCTGGAGATTGGTGTCTCTGACTCCATTGACAAACCTGGAGGTTAACTCCTGGATGACAGTGGGGGTGTCAGGTCTACATCCCTGATAACACTCGGATATCAGTTCCTGTAGAGCAAATCCGTAGGATCTCAGATGCTCGTCCTTGCGTTGGACACGTTTGAGTAGCTGAGTCCTTGGGTCATGCTCACCAATTTTCCCAATCGCCCATTCAGCTGTTTCTTCAAGTGAGCTCAATGTCTTGATCTTCACTCTCTCGAACGCCAAAAGGGCTGGTTCACCTGGCCCGTTGCAGAGTGCCTGCTTCAGAGCAACCAGCGCTTGCTGATTGTTCCAGCGATTGCTCTCCACAATAGCCTTGAACCGAACTTTGTACTTTCTCCAGGGTGGCGACCCTGTGAAAGGCGGAATATCGATGGCCTTTTGACGGGCTGCATCAGGATGTTTGATCTCCCCAAAGTTGAAAGGAGCATACCGTTCATCCAGTTCATCGATGTCCCGCGGGACGATGTCTGTCCCCAGCTTCTCAATAGCCGGGTTCCGGTCATACTTAGCCCGCTGGACAGGAGTTAAGCCCTGTCTAGCTCTGGGTTTCGGTACTGGAACTGAGACCATGGTCTGCTGTTGGTTCAACATCGTTGAACCAGTAGATGGGTGGGTGTACCCTGGAGGTGTTGCCGTGCCTCCAAAGGCGCCACCACAGACCGGAGTCTGTAGATAACTAGCCCCCATCTGAGGTGTCATACCTGTTACCGTGGTGTGTACTAGCGGCGGGACACTTGAAGGTGTCACGGTCGTGTACACACTGGGTGCGGGTATGGCTGGAGGTACCACCGTGGTAGGTGGTGGTACTTGCTCCGACTTCGTCTTCAGGTCCTGATTGACTTGCCTTAAGCTTGCGAGGTCTTGTCTGGCTAAGTGGAGCTGCGTGCTCAAATCCTTTCCCAAGGAAGTTAAGCTTGCAACCTCACATTCGCCCGACACCCTCTGGTGCAAAAGTTTGTCAACCTCCACCTTGTGGGAAGCCATCTCGTTCTGGAGTTCCAGTAGGAACCTTTTCTTCTCATCAACCTCCCTTAGGAATAACTTCCTAGTTTGATTGATGGAAGCAAGTTCCCTCCGGGCTTCAGCGAGCTCACGCAACTCAGTTTCCCTGGTGGGGATCCCCATGGCAGCTAGTAGGTCCCCATCCAGTGGTAAACTGGATGGCTCATCTACTGCTGGCGGGTACCCCTTACCAGGAGCTTCTGTTGCCACGTTAGTTTTCTTTGATAGCCCGCCACCCCCCATACCGTTCGGTGTAGGAGTGGCACCATCAGTGAAAACCGACGTGTCTGGATCCAATGAAGGATCTGCTACCGTCGGTGTAGAACCGAAGGCAGCTGGGCCGAGAGTTTTAGGCTCTCTACCCGGTATTTTCTGACCCTCAGGACAGAAAAGATTCGTGGAAAGGGAGTCCAACGATCTCCTGGAGCTTATATCAAAGGGTCCCGGGATTGGAGATTGCTCCCCATCCTCTCCTTTGGTAAAGGCTTCCACAATAGGATCACCTATTGCTTCTTGGGAGAGGTCGTCCCCGGGCACCTCCAAGGCTGCCCGGCTCTCCCGCCTATTGGATTTGCCTGTGAAGAAGCGTACATTCTGTACGGCTTCCTCACGTTCCTCAGCAGGGGTTTTAGTCCTGCCGCTGAACGAGCTGACAAAATCGTATAGGTAATCCATATACTGTAAGTCTATTTAATACCCTATCAATGGTCGGTTCGATCAAGTGGTCACGGCACCAATGTAGTTGGTCTCTTACTACGTATGTGACACTTGAGTACAAAAACCAGACAAGGTAAATTAGACTTTAATATACGGCGACTTTATTGTAAAGGTAACTCTGGTGTATTATAGTACAAGTATAACCAGCGGATATACCAGATCAGAACAGATATATAATACAGTGGGGCAACCCTATAGCATAGAGTTAAGCCCGTGAGCACAGGGTGGTCATGTCACGACAGTCCCAAACCTGACTGACTTCCAAAGGGGAAGCAGCCGTCTTATATACAGCGCTGCGTAGCCACGTGACCGTACTAGCAGCGCCACCTGTTAGGTTTAGTTATGTAAAAATGATTATGTAACAACTACCGACGGTAACCGAAGGTGGTACCGGTACACTACCGTATAGATAACCGAACTAGAGGAGTCGGTGTATGTAACGAACCGACGACACTAGTTAGATGAATAAAACAGTTATTAAACACAATAGAACCGTGTTGTCTTACATCATACAACATACAATAGATATACAACAATAACAGTTAGACTTTATAGTCAACCCGTTACAAAGACTTAACGACGGACGGACAAAATTGACGGACGGAACCTATTGCTGTTCCGTCCGTCCATCCGTCCGTCCATCCGTCTATCCCATCCATCACAGAGTGACCAATCAGGACGGGAAATGTCAGTTTTCTGATGGAAAAATGGACGGACGGGCATAATTATCCAACTTTTTAGATATGCCCGTCCGTCCATGTTTGCCACTCTGTGATGGACAGAATGGACGGACGGATGGACAGAATGGACGGACGGATGGACAGAATGGACGGACAGATGGACAGAATGGACGGACGGATGGACAGAATGGACGGACGGGTGGACAGACGGGTGGAGACACAAACTGTCCGTCCGTCCATGAAAAACGTCCATGTGACGGACGTACTGGACGGACTAACGTTGGTGGAGACGCAAACTGTCAGTCCATCCATGAAAAAGGTCCAAATCCCTGCTTTTTTGGACAGTTTTCATGGACGGACGGGTGAACTGGCTCTGATGGGGACACCCCTTTTGCTGTGAATCATCGTAATACAAATCAGGTAGCACAAAGAAATGGCTGATATTTACAATGTTTCACTGTTTTCCGAATAAATGTGAACTCATCGTTGGATTTTACAGGGTTAACCCTTAAACATTCATCTAATTTTTTACAGTGTACATGTATATTTCTGCCTGACCCCCTCTGAGCTAAAGCAATTATTGCTAGTTTTCGATAAAAAGTTATTGGCATTTTGTTCACCACACATATATTACTTGTTCCAGTCCTGACCCTCATAATTAGGCTCTAGTCTAATCGGCGATCTCTATAAATTCCTAGCATACTACGACATGGGGCCAGCTTGTGGAGAACCAGGATTTAAAAGGGCAGCAATTTCAATTCATTGTGTGGTTATTAGTTCCAAATTGAGAGCGTTGGGATTAAGAATAGTTTAACTCATAAATTTATTTGCGAAAATTATTCAATACGCTTTACACTATTTCAGACTGCAGCTCGTGTAAGTGCCTTTTTGTTCATTCATGCAAATAATTCTATTTGTTATTTAGGTGTTATAAAGGGTTAAGTGACTACATTTACATGTCATACAGCGCTTGGATTTAAACCCCAAATAATTTAAGATATTTTAGTCCTATCTTTTGCGATGTAGTTTTTAATTTTAGAATTAATGTTCCATACAATAATTCGAGTTTGAATCTACTTTTATTGAATATTTAATTCATAAAGGAATAAGCTGTAGGCCTACTGGTAAAGAGCAATTTCTAAGTCAGCTTCACCTGTTGAGCCCATTTACGAAACCTTCTTAAAGAGACATGTTGTCTTTATTTCTTGTCTACTACCTAAATTGTAGACAGCTCCTACTGTTGCTGCTGCTATCCTGTAGGGAGATTAACTGGTAATAAATCCCCTGTTATTCTATTCCTTTTAATCGGTATGACAAAATATATAATAATCTAATCATTGCTCATTTCAGCATTTACCTGTAAGTATAATGGCACATAAGATGGTATGCATCCAAAATGTAATGTTTTCAGTCCTAAAAAACTGACAATAACTGTAGTACAGCAACATTATCTTTCATCTAAGGCCCTAAAAACGTGCTTCGGGTAACATGCTCCAAAAATCTAGCGTAGGTAGGCAGGATTTTCCTTTCTGTATTTATTTTTTTAAACTTGAAAGTTCTAGAAATACGTATAGCCAATTGCAACATCGACCCAACGTTCATCCTAATATCAACAACAATGTATGCATGGGTATATGCTACTCATTTGATACAAGCAAATACCGTGTATTTTGGACCCACGTGACTTTCTGTGCGAAATGAGTTGAACCTCCTACAATGAACTGAACTATAATAGTATACAGCCCTTGCTGCATTATTGAGCTTCAAATTAAACGCTCTAGAATCTAACAAATCAATTATGGTAATTATGCTTATATAGATATAGTACACCTATAATGTTTATAATGACTATATCAATTGACAATTTTTGATGCTGCTGTTCTTTGAAAATCATTTATGAAATAAATACACGGTTACAACTTAAAAAAATGATTATTTGCAGTGGATCAAAATATAAGAGAAAAATTGGATGCGGTCCAAAAACCAAGGATTCCTCCCCTCCCCTAGATCTGGCTCTCCCTGATGCATAAGATGTTCTGTTTGATTTTGTTTTGGAGGGGGGGGGGAGTCATTTCTATATTTTTTGCTCTAAAATCCTTGATATTTGTCTGATTTACGAACCGTAAAAACTGGCATGTAGCAAAAGCAAAGAAGTAATCGACCGAATCTTGGGAATAGTGCTAGGGTTGGCCCTTATTGAGATCAGGGGTGGGTGGCTGGAAACGCGCCTTCTGTTTGTTAGCCTAATTGTCAATACTATAAGATTAGGTGATTTGAATAAGTGCTGTATAGAACATCCATGCTATTTGATTTTTAAAACAGCTTTCGGAATTATTTGTCCCAAATGCAAGTCATATGCTATTTCTTGTTTATACATGTGTCTCAGTGCATGAAGTAATTGAACTGTATTCTTTAGGTAACACCGGTTATACCTGCAGCTTTGGTAAGTGAAGTCTTGTTAGCATTACATTTTATTTAGTTGTCTCTTTCATTCATTAAAAATGACGGGTTTTCATATTTATAAACTCAACTTGTAAATATTTGTACCAAATTTTTTTGGGCTGAGGCACATGTCAAATCAGGTCAAATGATATTTTCCCAAAGTCTAAAATTGTGTTCTGAGATGAGCGACGACTTCCTATTTCAACAGATGCTGTGGGACAACGCTGGGCATGGAACTGCTTGAAGGGTAAGTACAGGCAAAACCGCAATAATATTCTATTCATAACGTATCATATCAATTACACAGAAGCCATATTCAGGCAGAGTATGCAGAGGCAGTCTGTATATATATTTATATAAAATTAATATTATAATTAAAAACATAATAATTAATAATTATTATGTTTTCAACTGAGAATATTCTATGCATACTGATATGTAAGTAGGTAGAAGCACAATATTGGGGGCGTACCAGCTGCAGTCTCAGACTCCGACTCTATAATACTAGAGTCTGGGCATACTCATATAAAAAAACTTGTTTCACTAACTTGCCCTCAGGAGTTGCCCAATGAAATGCTGTACACCAATTCCTGTGCACAGCCTGATTTATGTTATGACTTGAATACCTTTAATATAATAGATCGAGCGATTTCTGATATTTCTGTGTGAAAAAAAACAGACTTAGAAAGATGTAACTTTGATTGCACTTGGCTATCATAAAGTCTCTTCAAAGTTAGGGGGTGGCCCATTTCATTGGATTCTATGTGTGTTATCCCAGTGGATGGATATATGTCAGGGGTATCCAAATGATACTAGATAGCAAAATATGAGTTTTCGTTCCAAAACACAACGAATCCATTCCAGAATTGAAGCATGTAGTGATTTCCGTAAGGATATAGAATAACGCTGTGCGTAGTTTCTTTCTTGCTTTAGAATTAGCCATCATTACCCTACCTAATACTAAACATAATGAATTTTGAATTATATTTACTCCTATTTGAAGGCTGCAGTGAACGTGAGTATTACATACAAATTATGCCTCCTTTTTCCTGCTATCTAAAAGTATTATTGGGCTTTAATTAGGCACTTTTAACGTAAGGGGAGATCGCTTTCATCCATTGTCCTTGAGTAGGAAATTTTGGAAAATACATCCGTCAGGTTGCATAAGGGGGCTTCCATAAAATATGTATGCACCAATGCACTCAAGGGGGTGGCGGGAGGGGTGGGGGGGGGGGGGGTCATGGCAAATAAATACAAAAGCGTACATGAACAGTGATGAAAACAGGGGGGGCGGGTGCAGAGTTATTTTAGTATACTCTTTATATACACATTTTCAGTTTTTGGTGAGAGAAATCAGGGCAATCAAAACTTCTTTTTTTTGTGGATAAAGCTGACTTGAATTATTTTCTGTATGGAGGTAAGCAAAAAAACTGTCCTAGGTACAATATTTCACTGATATTAGTTATTTAAAATTCCTCATGTCCCAAACAGGATATAGCTACTGCAGTTGCATAAGTTGTATGATTATGACAAACTGTTAGCTTTTTTGTCAAACACCTGTATTGATAAATACAGCATAGAGCTACTATACATGTGTGGTTGCCCTCTATGGTTCATTGTGGGAATGACGTTATTTTAACAATGGGTGGGGGGGTCAAATAAATGTTAACCCCTCGACTGGGGGGTGTAAAAAAGTTCAACCCTTCTTGGGGGAAGGGGGGGGGGCAAAAGAATTGCACCTGCGCGTTACTATGGCCTGGGTTGACCAATGTTTGACCCATAGGGAGGGGGGTGAAAAAAATCCACTCTGAAAAAAATGTGCGCCCTCCGGGCATAAAGCCACCTGCAGCAGAGGCATACACCAGTGATCTTCACTGAAAAAAGGGATGCGGGGGCAGTCAGTTCCTCAAATAAGTATGTATTTAGGGGGGGGGGGGGTCATCATAATGTACATGTATACATAATGCAACATTGGAGGGGGGGGTCGTTGTTTTTTTATGGAAAAAAATGCGTACATACTTTATCCAAACCCTCTAACTATTGTGATGCTTTCTATCACGTGAAAAACGGGAAATCGTTTATAATGATCGTACATAATATTCATCGGTAAACTGATAGCGACTTCACTAGTGTACACAGATCTATTACTTTAGTGACTCTTTTTGTAATGTGTATGATATTTTTCGGCTAATCTTGTTTCAAACTGTCATCAATATTAAATGTTCCGATAATCACAATAACTCTATTTTCAGCCGCAGAATGTGAGTATCACCATCAATTGCATTTACATGTTATTATTTTTGGAAATACAAGATCTCCTATGCTTGCGCACTGGAAGACCGTATCCAATGCCCCCCCCCCCCCACCCCCCATTGAATACAATGTAGCCATATTGTATTCAATGCCCCCTATTGAATACAATGTGGCCATATTCAATGGACCAAAAAAAAGTTTTTTTTCCTTCATTAAATGGCTTCAAATACAAAAATGAACACAAATGCCAACTACATTGATACCACTTTGATGTATTTCACTCATGGGCGCTGGGGTGCATCCCACTCAGCCTGCGGCTTTGTGGGATACTGGCCTATCCCCCACTCTTAAAATACAACAGAGACGGTATCAATGGGCATTGACATTTGTCTATTTATGTCTACAATAGCCTAGAAAAATCGTATTTACTCTGGCAATCTTAACGGCCAAAGTCACTATTCACTGACCTGCAGGTCGATCATTGAGACCTACCTTGTGGCCGAAATTTCCCTCACATTGGCTTTATATTGTGTCGATCTGAAGCAATATCTAGCTACCTATAATAAGCTAACGTTTGATAAAGAGCACTTTTTTCTAAAACCTGATCCCAAAAATTACTCTGTTACGCTAATCAAAGTGTGCTACTCTTTAAATGCATGTTCCCACAAGACACATATTTTAGAGTGTATCCTATCTAGGGGATAGTAGTATGACACTAACGTAAATCTAAGAAACTGGGTTCGAGGGAGTTTGGCTACGTGCTAGAACAATATTCATCTAAATATATTTTGATACTAAAGCAAAGTTCCAGCAATTCAGTCCGAAGTGTGGCGAAATAATCATCCTCCGATTCAGGAAAATCTATCATACAAATGAATCCTATAGGCCTAGATAATACAATACTACTTGTGGCTGACCAATATATCTTAAGCTCTCCTTTATGATAATGTTACTGAATTTTAGGTTCAGAAAAAGAAGATGCCGCCTGCTTTCAAGGGTACTGCAGAAACTGTAAGTACTTGTAACATGTACTGTTTGATGATTGTAAAACTTAAAAGTCATAATCTAATTTCCTCACTTGTTCTTGCAATTTGGTCCTTAAGGGCCGATGGTGTATTAATGCCCTATTATTATACGATATGGGCGCACACCGACCATTTTAGGTGATATTCGCGTTCTGATATTCCTGCATAGCGCACACTTGGGAGGGTGAAATCGTTCTGATATTCTGGATATCAGAACGATTCTGAATGGGGAATTCAGAATCGTTCTTATATTCTGAATATCAGAACGATTCTGAATGGGAATTTCGTCTGCCATAAAATCCGAGGTTTTATGGAGACTCGAACACGCTACATCAAGACTTGAAGTCCGATGTGCTAACCACCACGCCGTGAAGGCGCTGGTAGAGGTGGGTGGCGAAACAAGGAGTCTACAGGCGGATTTCCAGCCCTGTAGGACCATTATTTACCGAGTTACAGAAGAAAAGGCATTTTTTGGTCTAGTTTCTTTGAAAATCCAAATTTTTTTCTAATTTCTTTTTTACTATAAAGGTAGAAGTTGGACTTTACTTAGCCTTTCGTTAAAATAATTCTAGGGATTTTTTTTCACATAGAAATAGGCATTTTGAAAAAGGTTCGTTTCCACCCAGGATCGATCCGGGTACCCTTGGTGTGTGAGGCGGCGACGCTAGCTGCCATGCCTATCCGGCTGTGGTGAATGCGGAGGGAAACGCTGGTTAGTATATAACATAGCCCCAAGCTGGCCCCCTCACAAATTCTATGTTGGACTCAGTGTTGGAGATTGAGCGCATGACGTCACCAGGCAGCGAGCAGGGTTGGTGGGATATCAAAACAACATGGCGCTACTGCTGTACGAGTGATATTCAGTCAATAATCCTTCAAAATGGCGAAATTAGGACGTTTTAAAGGTAAATAAGGACATATTAATCGGAATATCGTATAATAAACCTAATAATATATGAATATCACCGAACTTAGGGTGTGTATTCATGAATAACGACCTCGGTGCTACGCACCTCGGTCATTATTCAAGAATACACACCCTGCGTTCGGTGATATTCATACATTATTGGTTAATTAATGTACTAGCCCAAGAGATGATGGCTTTGGTTTGAGGGCCGGGGCCACTAGTACTTGGGTAGTGCCCGCAATGTACCATGCCCTGTACATAGCTTAATATTGTTCCACAAAGACCGATGATAATATAAATATTCAAATGTTAACAACTCTTGATGGCCACCTTCCATGGTAGGAATTTCAGCCGATTAAGCCCATACGTTTCCATTAATTCATGAGGTTTTCCCTTGATATGTACTGTATTTTTTTCTCTACAGCCATTTAACTGTGTATGGTCAGCAAAATTGTCAAAGGTCCTTTCATTTTGATACCCTTAGTGGAGGGGAGGGGCGTTGGTTTTTTAATGGAAAAATATTAAATAAAGAAGATCAACAAAGTATCTCTTGTACCTCGGATTGAGATGTAACTATTGTGTCTTTTGCCAAAAGAGGAGCTTAATTTATATGTATTGTCATACTTCATTTCGGTCCCAGGGTCACCCTCTTATTTTGGTCCTGTAGTCACTTGCCTAGCTGATTTAACCTACATTTATACAATACTTTATTTCTGTACCTGAGTCACCCGGGTGACTCCAGGACCGAAATAAGGTGAAATAGCATACTTCTAGGCCAGTACTACGCCATGTAGGTTTATCAAGGGACTACTGGTCCATATTTCCTGAAGTACATACCATCAGGACATTGTAGAGTGATTTTGACAACTAATTGGGCCATTTTGAGTGAGCTAGGGTAAAGTTGAGAGATGTGGTTGAAACTTTTATATTTTTATTAAATCTGCAAAATTCATTGGGCTGTATCTCAAAAACTATCTTTCGGAGGGTATTCATTCTTGGTATTCCTTCAGATATAATTTTGGCGTCCCAGTTTGTTAACAAAATTATTAGTTGCTGTGATGTATTTTAAGAGAAAATGTACATATTCACCTTATTTTCGTCCCGGAGTCACCCAAAAACCGACAATTGAGTTAACGAGGCAATAAAAACTGAACTGCTAGGGTTAAAAAGGTATCAAAAAGTGTTCCAAGTAGCCAAGATATATACCTTTCAATATGATAAACCTGTTCAAACATATTAAGAAATTTCTGATTTGTCCCTCCTTAGCCACCAACCTGCATAACTCTGGAGTCTGGGCCATTATACAACTTCGGCCGATTAGAGCCCAGTGGACGGTGGCCATAGGGTTGTGGAGATGTATCAATCAACTTCTTTTTATCATTCAACTAAATGTGTTTGACAAAATCTTCTTTTTACAGTCTGTGATCGTAAGTACTGTATTGAATACTTTTACATATGCGAAGGTGTCACGGCCAGCCTTGGGAGATCTCCCATATGTACTAAAAGCCTCCAACATTGCTCTTATTTAACACAGATGTCCATACA
This sequence comes from Harmothoe impar, assembly GCA_947462335.1. NCBI lineage: Eukaryota > Metazoa > Annelida > Polychaeta > Phyllodocida > Polynoidae > Harmothoe > Harmothoe impar. Next base: position 27,159,680 of record OX381717.1, read on the forward strand.
GGTCCTGATCTATAATTTCTCTTTCGTGTTAAAACACAGTTCCTGCTTTGTTCTACTAATTGATGTTTCACTTGTAAAATAATAATGTGTACCCTAACATAAATCTCGCTTGACTTTCTTCTCTTTGGTTTCGCTTAAAAGCGCCCCATGTAGTGATTGAAGCCAAATAGAATAATCAAACCCCAAAACTCAACTACACACTATAATTAACCTCACTTTATATGAAGGGGTTACTTTGAAAGCGTGAAACTGTTTAGTATATCACTTTAAGCAGCTAACAGGATGTGCTTTGTTATCTTTTCAGCTAATGCCGCATCACAATGTAAGTATGACATGAGAAACCTTGTCTAGAAATGACTGAACATTGTAAGCAATAGCTTTGTTTAATGCATGACCAATCAAAGAGTGATAGCTGAACTATGATATCTACAATAGGACTGTGAGATACATAGATAACATGAACATTTGGATTTCGTTAGCATTTATACTGATGAAGCATTCTGTTCACCGGGACTGCTCAATATCGATTGTTAATTGCTTCATAACACTATTGGCTGTCTCTCACGAGATTGGGCCAATGTAACGGTCTTTGACGGGGTGCCATCTATGACCGGGGGCCATCTTTGACTGGGTGCCAACTTTGACTGGGTGCCATTTTTGCCGGGTGCCATCTTTGACTGGGTGCCATCTTTGACCGACCTGATAGAAAGGTTTTATTTAAGGCAGATGAGGATATAAAAGGCCTGAAAAGGTAAATGGACTAGTAATTAGTAGCCCATGCATTTATATCTTCATCTGCCCTAAAAAATGTTTTCTATCAAGCCTGTCAAAGATGTCATCCAATCAAAGATGGCACCCGGTCAAAGATGGCACCCGGTCAAAGATGGCACCCGATCAAAGACGATAACATTGTCCCGACTTTGTGAGACACTGCATATTGCTACTGCGGATTTGACAGTCATAATACCTGTGTCACACGTCGCTATTCATGTAACATTTGCTTATCTCCAACTGTGATTGGTCTCATTGAAACCAACATTTCAATGGAGACAGGATGATAATTGCTTTCTTTATCTGAATGACACTTTGTATGAGAAGCAAACAACTAGATATTATCCGACAGCATTTCAAGAAACTATAAATTAATAACTATCAATCAACGTCCGTAAATGACTATGTCTGAATTAAATATCAACATAGTTTTTACGGACCGCAGACCCTTTAAATCAATTTTTATTACAGTTCTGATACACTTAGCCTGATTAGAAAAGTAAGTAAATCTGGATTATATTTTAGGTCAGGCCGGTTATGAGTGTGATACAGGTAAGTGGGGGTTTTGACAAATATTCAGCTCTTCATGATAAGTGATTACGGTTGTTGCTAAAGATGACATGTAAATAATATATAACCTTGGGCTCCACTACCCGATTTTTTGGGTAATTCTTATGATCCGATCATACAATTCTATACCATTTGCTGTGGGATAAACAGAGGCATATTTTCTAAATTGTGCTTAGATTTGCCGGTAATAGAGCCACGTGGACAGTGGGACACCACTCTGAAAACCCAGGCTCATATGAAGGTACTCACTACAGAGGACTTAGGGTGATCATGCCCTTAGGTGATCAGATTAATAAAGAAAGGTGATCATTTTGAGGACATAATTTTGCCACTAGAGGGACCTACTATACAACAATGTAAGATATAGCCCCTGCTCCATGTGATCTATTGATTAAACCGTATAGTAATATTGGTCATACATGTTTACAAATTGGAGGATATATGAAGACAATTATCACGGTTTAAAATCAAGTGGTTTGTTTGAAAATTAGGTCAGAACTTTCTAAACTATAAATATCTATACACAAAGACACCATTTATGTGTCTGAAACCAAAGTTAGAAGTGTGAAGATTGACAGCCATCAGTTATACATATGTGTTTTACATGGCTTTTTATAAAGACTGAAACATACTCTCAAAAAAGGCCCAATGATTGAAGTTGATGATCCGGAGGGGGTTAATTATAATAAAATTGGTAGATAAAATTTTATAATAAGAAAAACTTGAAAATTAAAGGTAGTCATCAAATTGATTACCCAGGGTCTTCCCACTGACAACCTAGCATGCGCTACAATTGGGTCAAAAGGGTGATCATATTGATGACATAGGTCCTCACTTGTGATCACTTTAAAGATCACCAGGGTATTCCCCCACGCCCCAATCAAAATGATCACCCAAAAGTCCTCACTAGTGAGTACTTATTTTAACATAGGGTTTTCAGTGCAGACAAACAGAAATCAAATAAGTATGAGGTCAGGAGTCAAACCTTATATTTAAAAATGGGACCTAAATCATGACCTAAATCATGTTACATAGCCTTAGCAATTCTTTTTTCCACATTGCTTATAAACAAACAAAAAAAACATTTGTAAACATAGCTCCTGTCTACTGTTTATCATTTCATGGTATATGTACATAACTGAGAACAAAATCGATTACTGGAGCCTCATTTATATACTATGAAATCCTATTCCCATCGAATTATATTCTGCGTCATATCTAGGTCCATACATTAAATCTCTGAGTGCACTTTTGAAGACGAAGGTTCTCATGAAACAACAGTACAGTGGTTGAATGGATTTTTTACTGCTTTGTGAAAACTTTCAAACTCAGATATAGTTTACAGTCGCATATTATACATTATCATTTAAGATAACATTTTCATGAATAAAAAGTTGCTTCTTCTCTCAAAAGCTGATGGCTGGCCGAGATGCCGTGGTAAGTATGATAACAAATACGGCAATTCTTGATTATTTTGATACGACAAGTCCAGCAGAAATGGCGCCTAAGTCCAGTTCAGGGGAACGAACCTTATGGGCATGTTTTTTCTTCTAAATAGACAGCAATCAAACTCAAGCTTTATTCCATCTAGCGCCGCAGGCATCCCTGCACCTAATCCATTCAAGAATTTAGCGTCACAGGCCCATTAAACCATTTTTACAAGATGATCTGAATAAAGTAGACAAATGGTGCAAAATAAATCGGCTGACCCCGAACACTTCAAAAACAAAGAGCATGTGGTTCATCCCGGCACAGAAAACTGACTTGGTACAAGGCTATCCCTTACAACTTGGCGACCGAGTGTTGGGTGAAGTGCATGAGTTCAAGTATCTAGGTATTCTGCTAGATCGGGAACTAAAATTCACAAAGCACTTAGAATTACTGGACAACCAATTATCTCAAAAACTTGTCAATTTCCGATTCAACAGGAAGTACATGAATATGGATGGGGCCATAGCAATCCACAAACAAGCCCTCGTACCCTGCATTGAATATGGTGACTTCTTGTTCGACTCGGGACCACCGGGCAAAGTGAGAAAGCTACAGGTGCAGCAAAATAACAGTCTTAGAATATGTACACGTACTAAGGTAGGAGACGTCGCCATAAACTATCTGCACCGCAAATGTAAAACTGAAAGGCTTGAACCCAGAAGGAAACGACACCTGCTATGTCTGATCTACCGGCATGCGAGTGACCACAGGAATCTGCTGCCCTCACAGAACCGAACACGAGGTGACTCCAAAAAGAAGATCAGGCTGGAACGACCCAAAAGAGAAAAATACAGACGAAACCCCCTATATCGTGGAGTAATGATGTGGGAAGATTTAGCCTCAGAAGTGCAACTACTAGAGAGCATCCACACCTTCAAAACAAGACTCAAGACCTTATTTAAATGATAGTGATTGTATTCTTCTAGAGAACTACACAGCCTTACTTAATGATAATAGCTCCCTACTCACTTTATGTAAACAAACTATGGACATGACTGTTCTCAGTCAATAGGATTAAAGCTAAAAATCACTGTTTAAATCCTCTAAATTCAAACCCCCCTGGCCAGGGGAATAAGCATAAGAAAGGTACATGAAATGAATCTGTACAGTGGACTACACATGGAGAAGAAAAAGGACTTTTTATATTGCGGTCACTGTTTTTGAGAGTAACAGAACTGATCGCTGTATTATAAGTTAGTATGAACTTGATTATCATGTACAAGGAAAACACAAAAAAGATCACTGGACTTCTATGCTGTCAAACCGTTTTTTGTAATATATTTTGTATATATTTCCCCTGACCAACTTGGCAGAACGTGTTACTACCTCTACATGAACTTTTGGTCAATAAACCTATTCAAAAAATTAAAATAACCATGAAACCCAGAATTATTGGAAAATTTCACAGAAATCAACAAATTTTCATTTTCGTTGCCTAAGGGAGTGTTCATTATTTGAAATCTTATTAATTACAGGGGGTGGTGGTGAGATTTCCCACGGAGGGGTGACAAAGCTTTAGACACCCCCCCTCGAGAGCGCATGGAACGATTGGTGGCCCCCCTCGCCGAAGGCGCGTAAAATTTTTCGCCCCCCCCCCCTGTTTGAACTATAGTAACAAGCGGGCTTTTTTACTAAAAAGGGACTTAAATTTTTACCCCCCCCCCCTCAAGAGGGGTCAGAATTTTTTACGCCCCCCCCCTCAGGAGGGGTCGAAAATGTTTACGCCCCCGCCCCCAACCCACCACCCCCTCCCTGTAACTAATAAATGAACACTCCCTAATCTCAAATGGCGATCTCTACAAAGCTGTGAGTTGATTGTTTCCGTCCTGAAGTAACATCAATCTAGGTTCAATCTAACGCCGTATGCCTACCTGCATCTAATCCGTGCAATAATATGGCTCTGTAAGCCACGATTGACAGCAGAACGATGTATCGATCGACTCAATGATGCGTCGTCATGGTCAAAATACTTGGCCAATCAAATCACTTGTAACAGATAGCGCATGAAAACACCATGGCACAATGCAAAATAGCCCAACTTTGGATTTTAAACAAACGGGGATTCGGGGCAGAGCCCCCGAATTCACAAATTATCTATATTGTCCAATTGAGATAAGGCATTTCCAGTTGAATTATAAAAGATCGGGGGCTCTGCCCCCACACCCCCACTTTTTTTCTTCAAAAGAAGTTCCTCCCCACCAACAGGAACAGGAAGGGGATGAGACTCGTTTTCTGTTTTATCACTGCAATTTATTTGATAACTCGATGTTATTTTGGTATCCAAACTTTGAAATGGTATAGATCGATACTCTAAGCACTGTTCTATCTGGTGAGTGTAATCTTGAATCTCGATCTATTTAATTTAGATCGATTCTAAACATTTTTGGATCGACTCTTGGTCATTCCCCTGAAATGCACTTAGGCCGGAATGGCTGTAGTTGGATTCGTAGCCATAATATAGTCGTTCATTTTGTGATAGAATCATTGCTTCATATGTTCTCTGCCAATCGGATACAAATACATGTTTTAAGCCGTCTTTGAGGGTTGTATCGCTTTGGGTGTATGATGTATGGTAACCGAAAAGAACATAATAATTTCTGACTACAGAGAGCATCATTTTCAACATTCACATAGATTTGTTGAAGGTTTGAGGACCAGGGTGCACACGTATGCAACATAATATAGATATAAACATCTAGATATGGATATAAGATATGCACTTTGCTGCTAGATACCCGGATACAACATCCTCCCAACACAATGACACCCTGCGCATATCCTTTTATTTCAGTACCACTGTTTACTTTCTGATTCCTCTGTCTGTAGACGTCTTTACATACATGCATGATTAATTAATCATATCATTGTTTCTCTATTATTTTTTTTAATGATTATAGCAAGACCAAACAAACGTAAGTATGATGCTAAACGGGAATTTAAGTTTTTCAAGTTAATTCCTTTTATATCAAATATTAAATGCAGCCACTGTTAAGTTGGTGCCGAAAATTATGGACTAATAGTATTGACCTGTACTGTAATACACTGTCCAGTCCAATCAATAAGAGCTCCTTCCTCATGACCAGATGATACGCACTGTCATCCAATTTGGTACTTTCCCTTAGGCTCATTATTGAGTGGGTGATTAATTTTGATATTGAATGACGACTTTTGATTATAATAACTTACCAAATTTATCTTAAACCCCAGGTTCAAGTGATGCGCAGACGCTTCTAAGCAGTCTTAAGTCACTGGTAAGTCTTTTGGTAATGTAATCTTGTATATACGGTGTCTTAAATTAAGAAAAAAATTATGTGCGCACCAACAAGGTTGGGGTTGGGTCCCTTTCATGAGAGGTTTTGCATATAACCTCTCTTATCTCTTTATTGCGTATGAAGGTTTAAGGAGTAGTGCTGTGTTTTCCGATGTATAGGGGAAACGTACATACTTTTATCTAAGCCTCTTACAAAACATACAGCAACTCATTTAATATGAAACACAAACATGAATGCAAATGCGATGCATATTCTGCTTGTCATTTATTTCTATTTCTTTCTTTCCGTTAATAGGTCAAGAAATGGAATTGAATGGACAACAGAACAGTAGTAACAACTGGTGGGTCTACTTGACAGCAAACAAATGGACACATACCCGGCAACCACTAATAGACAACAATATTGTACAACAGATACCTTTTTTTGATTTTACAATCACCTAAATGTCTCTTTAAACGTGCACATGTAAATTTTGAAGCTAACTCAATAAGTTTATCATAAGTGATGGGGAATAAGTTGTAAATACTGAAGTGATATTGAATATGATTAATTTAGAGCTGCATGTTTTAAATTAAGGAGGGAGGAGGTGGTACTTAACTTCTGGCAAACGAGCCCTTGGGCGATCATCCAACACTGTTCATTAAAATTGAGCGAACCGCAGTCAGTTTGTCAGCAGTGGAATTCCCTCTTCAGAGTGAATCAACGCAACAGAAAACACATATATATTTGTATTTAGAATAAGAGTATGGTGCAGGAACCCCAATGATCTATCATTCTCAGAGGCATGGCTTTAGAAATTCTGTATAGAACTTTGATACTTTTCTCGTGATTAAAATATCTAATTGCATTAAAAATATTTGTGTCCGTCTTATTTGATATGATATTTGCTTTCATCAATTTTGGTCTTCAATGAGGTATACATTACACACAAGGGTAAAGGGGTCCATCTTCTGTTGATACCCTATTTTTTTATTTCTTTAAGATACAAGATTCACTATGCTTAAGTATAGGTAGGGCCATATTCAATACCCCCCCCCCCATTAAATACAATGTGGCCATATTTAATGGGCCAAGAAAAAACTCTTTCCTCCATTAAATAGCTTCAAATCAAAACAATAAATGCAAATACCAATACCCGCGGCTTCATGGGATATGGCTCCAACCTCCACTCGTGAAATACGGCAGAGACGGTATCAATAGGCGTTGGCATTTGTCTATATATGTAGTAAATCCCTGTAGTTTTCATCAGTACATATATACCCGTCCCTCCTGATGAATTCTCTGTTCCGCTACTACTGCATAGATCAAGGGCCCGCCTGTCATAAGCGAGCCCCATAAGGCTGTGTCTCACCAAATCGATACACATCAAAAGTCTATGATTGGATGCAATCTATGACTGGTGCAAGAAAAATGCTTATTTAGGGCAGATGTATAAAAAATTGAAATGAAATAGTAATATAAAATATCCTAGCTACTTCTGCCCTGAATAAACCTTTCTTTCACCAAATCATAGATTTTCAACTTGTATCGATTTGGTGAGACACAGATATAAACGATTGCAAGGAAATCAACCTTGGTTTATAAAATTGATTGCTATCTATTAACAAGAAACATGTTTCCATTAATAAAGAGAGCGATATAGCCGGCAAGGGACAGAGCTTTCTTTTTTGCCTGAATAGACTAGCGTCAAGCGACATCGAGATACATGGCCAGGAGCAAGACCCGTTCCTAATCTGGGACAGGTGACGCAGGCATGCTTAAAGTTAATCACAACCAGGCAACAAAGCCCTATCCTAATTGCGACAAGACCCATTTAGTGGGAGGGACGGAGAGACACCCCCTCCCCCGTCTGCACTGTAAAACGATATCGTTCCTGAACAACAACATGATGTAACTATACAGTACTTTGGCTGTAAATACCGCAAAATCTTCTCATGTCTACAGACAATGGCCTTCTGCTTGCCAACAACAAAGGCACCAGGGACCCTAGCTCCCCCAGGTGGGCAGGTGGTGAACTAGGGAATGCACTTACTCCACCTGGGGAATATATCCCAATGTTCCCGCCCAACATTGGCGTCATATTTCTGTAGCTTTAGATGCAGGTTAACAGTTGTCTGCTGTAAAGCTACTTTCACCTGTACTATGAAGGCATTAATCAGGATTTACAATAAATTCGTCTGTACAGTTACAGAAGATGTTACAATAAACTTACACAAACATCTGTAAGATTACAGTACATTGAATTGCTGTAAGCCTATAGCACAATCTGCTGTAACACAAATTGCCTGCAATATTTGCTGTACAGGAACAGTACTTACTTCTAACAGTGTAGGGCCCTATATATAATTCAACTATGTTCTAGATGTAGGTTCCGTTGGCAAAAACAAACCAATTAGTAAAACCGAAAGTTTTCAATATTGAACATAATATTCATAATAGTGGGTGTCAGAACCGTTAATTATATATAACAGGGATGCCAAACGTCCCATTTCTGGGGGGAAGCACATGAAAGTTTTGATCTATAATTATGGTGAAAAGAGTGTAATCTTCATAACCGATACCATAACGGCATCATAAGTGGCACTTATAAACCAAGCATGATCCTCTTTTCTAATAGAAAAAACGGCTTTTATGTTGAATGTTCATGTTTGGCAGTGGTACACTTTTCTAAACATCTTCTAACCGATAGGCTTCTAACCGAACTATGTGACCTTCGCCTTGCCCTGGTTCCTGGGCCAAGGCCAAGGCCAAAAAAAAGTTTGTTTCATGCAAGATGGGAAGAAAATGTAGGGTCGGTAGGTCGGATTTAAAAGAAGATTTAAAACATTAATGTATTAGCCAACCTTTTTGAATACCCTATAATTGACCGGGTAAACATATGAAAATCTCTTCAAAATTGCATAAAAAAGAGTAGCGTCGGCCCTGTTTTGATAGGGTCAGTCGGGTGACCTGAAACAAACTTTTTTCTCGGCCCAATGAATGCCCTGGATGCAGGATAAACCAGAGTGAGTGATAACCACACACCTTGATACCTGTCGCCAGGGGTGTTGGGTGTGGGGAGTGGGGGGGGGGGGGAAATCACCTCCCCATGGATATAGGAAACATGATTTCTAGACCAATGCAGCAAGAAAGGGTGACTTTTTCATGATGTTGTGTTTACGGTTTTAGCATAATCTTAATAACATTGTCTGTAATGGCTACATTTGTGTACATCTCATATCAGGGGATTTGCAGGATAATCATCCTCTGAGTAGTATTCTAATTCAAGATTTTGAGGTCCTAATTATGATCTTGTCTGTCACGCTTCAGAAATGTTCAAAAACGTTATCGGCGACCTTTCTGAAAAATCACGCTTTCTTGCAGCATTGGTCTCTAGTGAGGATTGCCCAGCCTTTGTCTGGTCGAGAAGTCCACCGTTACTGATACCCCCACCCCCCCCAACCATTACCTTAGTTTTAATTGACTAATATTCAATGATAAGTCAGTGAAGGTACGTGAAAGCATATGACTGCAAACTGAAAACCTACCCTCAATTTGTGAAGACATATTGATATTCAGTTCCATACTCTTGCGATCATGACTAATAATGACCATTAAGGGGAGATTCATTTTAATGACATGATTCATGTCTAATTACTCACTACACCACGTCTGGTGGCTTTTTCAGAACAGACTCGCCAGTTGTCCTATTGCGATTTTCGTCAATAAATTATTGCAATATTTGCAATTGACGAGTATATTTGTAGCTGGCAAAATGTGGTATTTACATCAATTTTCTATAGATTTTATAGGAAATCTTGTGAAAGAAATTTTACTAGTGGTCATCAAATAGGTTTCGTCATGTCACCAGTTCCCTACAACCACGTCAGTTGTTCTGAATGAGCCTCCTGATGGTGTACGTGACGTTACTCACAAGTCATAGTCGTGACAATTATAAATAATTTATATTTTTATTAATTTAGAGAAGAGTGATTGCGTGTTGACGATAGACAAACAATTATGTTCATTATAAAATGAGAATCACGGTCATAGCCTCATATATATAGCACAGGTGGCTGGTTTCTGTATACTAATCTATGGCCCTGAACAGGGGGCATAGTGAGCCAGTGTGCCCTGGAGGCTCTTTCAAAACGGACTCGTCAGTCGTCATAATTGAATTTTCATCAAAATGTGTCACTAGTGTAAATTTGGATGCTGACGACCATGGCAAAAGTATGGATCACAAGTGGTTGTCAAATGCAATTTGGGATCATTTCAGAAACTATACATGTACCCATGTTTATGTATGTATAAATGCATGTTATTATATATGTTATGGATGTAAAATACATTTGATTTCCAAGCAAACATGAACAATTATGTACTATGACTATTTCATCTTCTGAAAGACTTTTCACTAGTGGTAGTCAAACAGGTCTCTGCACATTACCAGTTCCCTATGACCTCATCAGTTGTTCTGAATGAGCCTCCTGGAGGCTCTTTCAGAATGGATTCGTCAGTCGTGAGAATAAAAAGTCCACTATGAACGCTACAGGATAAAATTTCCAGAAACTCATCACGTGTTTTGAAAGAGCACCCTGACCATGGGGCATGTGTTTGTCCTGACTGCAGGACACCTCTATATTCCTGTGTAGCACCTACCACAGGCGGGGAGAGCGGCTGTACAGGAGGCTCTTTCAGAACAACTGACGTGGTCGTAGGCAACTGGTGACGAGAAGAGACCTGTTTGACTACCACTAGTGAAAAGTCTTTCAGAAGATGAAATAGTCAAAAGACATAATTGTTCATGTTTGCAGGGAAATCAATTATATTATACATGCATAACATATGTAATAACATGCATTTATGCATACATATATATGGGTACATGTATAGTTTCTGAAATGATCCCAAATTTCATTTGACGACCACTTGGGATCTACAGATTTGCCTTGCTGGTCAACACCAAAATTTACCCTTTTGACATGTTTTGACGAAAATCGCAATATGACGACTGACGAGTGCGTTCTGAAAGACCCTCCAGGTCTATTAATTATGTTATAATTATAATATGATAATGTGTTAACCCCTCTGTTGTCATGATGCATAAATGCAGTTACTCGCCAGAGCTGCAGTAATGCATCATGGGAAGCATAGGTTTTAGTCGAAATGATGCATGAAGGCCTTTAAAAGGAACCTGCCAGGGCTTCAATAATGCATCATGATGACTATGGGCATATCAAATTATAGCACTATGCTGTCATTAAAGGGTCATAGATCACAACGACATGTTCATGTGACGATATAATTGGTGCCTTATTAACCCTTTAATGGTGGCATAATGCATTAAATGCAGCCAGTGTACATGATGGACATGTGACAAACATGACAGACATATGACGAACATGACGGACATATATGACAGACTTGTAAACCCTTTGAGGATGACATACATACAGGAGAGGGGGTCCTTTGAACAGGGGGCTAACTGACACTGGGGCTATGTGTCTTGGGGCTATCTACCCTGGGGCCATATGTCTTGGGGCTATAGGTGCTAGGGCCAGATGCCCTATATCCAAAAACACTTCTGGTTTAAGATATAAAAACGTCCCGTCTAGTATGCCTGTTACCTACCTGGTTCTGGACCTTGTCATGCCAATTAATTCTGATGTCATCCCTTCCTACTTTCAATTTTGAGAATCATGTTATGAGGCCTCAGTTGCCGTCCTAGTTAGCTCATACTAATTACTAATAACTATACCCCTCTAAAGTCTTCTCTCCACAATGTTCATCCAGGGATGGACGCCCCCCTGTACAACTGCTAAGTGTATCAATCCTGCTAACTGTAGTGACTACACTTAGTAGCCAACCATTCTACTGCTACCTATATCAGAGAACTGCTAACTGTATCAACTGTATCGAGGGAAACTAATGACTCTTCCCTTTCTAAGTGTATCAAGACTGGGCCCTCTTTCTTAAAGGGAAATTATTTCTTATTGGATTTTCAACGTAATGCATGAAAGTGTCTTAGTGCATTTTAGGCTGAAGATTTCATATATGGCAGAGTCTAAAACGACCTCATAAAGGACATATAAAAATACAGTTAAGTCTTCGGATTTTGGGGAAAAAACTACTTTTCCCAGAATATTGATCCTCTAACCCACTAAATTGCAATTCTGACTTGATGAATTCATTCCATACGTGAGAAAACATATATCTCAGGTATTGAAATATATTCCTCTTGTTGATTTTTTCACATTTTCCTTCAGAAACCGCCAGCCTAGGGAATGAAAATGATAATGAGAATTCTGCTGAATAATGTGATGTCGCGATAATGTCCATGGCTTTCATCATGAAGCGCTGGTCTCTTTTAAGAGCCATATGTTGGATACAATTGTCTTTAAAGGCTCGTTTTTGACTAAAGCCCGGATAATTATATGAGTCAATACCTGACAAAGGGTTACTCTCAATGTCTAGAAAATCGTCGAACACCTCGAAAACGTCCTTGTCCTGTACCAGTACCAACCTAGGCCAATGTCAACTATCCAGAGGAAGTATTATACATATTTACAGACACATTTGTTGGCAAGCAACGATGACTGGCGACATCAACAAATTAGTCTCACATGGCAAATTAGTCATACATGGCATTAAAGGGTGAACGTATTAATTTTGAGTAATTACTCCCAGGGCCCAGCATGACAACCTTATTACGCCGTTTAATATTCCCAGTGGCCAACTTCCCGACCTGCCGCACCAGTGTTCTACACACCCCAGTGCAGAACGGACGTACACACGACTCCCTTAACTAATTGAGAATTAAAGCAGTGATTATCAACATGAAGTCGCTGCTCGCCCTCACCTGCCTCATGGCTATCTGCTTCGTGGCTACCAATGCCAAAGTCCTGGACACGCGTATGCTGCAGAAGATATTGCATCGAGTGGTGAGTTTGCTTCTTCTTTACTTTAATGAACAGACATTTTAAACAAAGAATCCCACTTTTTAAAGGGCACCGCCCATGGTAAATCAGGGGATCACGTGCAGATTTGGATGCATTGCTTGTCATAGATATGTTTAAACTGTCAATTTGACATCAACTTGACCGTATCTAATGGCTCTTCGAACTTGATTCAAATAACAAGGAAACAAACCCCTTTTTTTGCGGCCCTTCCTCTGAACAAGATTATGGGATAATTTTCCGCATTTTAAAATAAAACTAACCTCAAGAAGGCACTAAAGCATGGCCAAGTAGATGTATAATATAAAAGGTTTCAACATAGACGTGGCAAATACAGATGTGTTGAGAATAGGGAGTTGAAAAGTTCACTGTAACTCGTTAGTATAGCTGTGCCATGTGATATACTGTAGAGGACACACTTGTGGTTCCTAATATTAGACACTATTCATATACAGACTCCGCTACTGAAAACTACACCCATTAGATCTTGGGTTTGAATCTCCAATGGGCGCTTTAGGTAGTTCCATTAATATTGGAATGCACCTAATAAACCTCCCCAAGCACCCAAGGGTTAGTAATGTAAATATAGGTAGATGTACATTTCAAATGAATTAGATAGATAGAGGAAATAATAGTAAAATATGTGTACGGTAATCATGCATCGGTATTACCGTGATATATTCACACACAGTACACCTTGCCTCATGTGTTTATCCACAGTCTAGTTCCACAGACCACCACTAGGGTGCAACCTGAGGTGGAACTCGGCTGTCCACCATGTTGTTGTTGTTCTTCTCCACCTTCACCTGTGTAGACCTATGATTTTCCCCTTCTATGAACGTTTATTGAATGTTCTTTAATGTCAATAGACATAACAAATGAATGATCCCTTTTTCTGAATGTTCACGAATGTTCTCTGATTAACGTTTCTTGTTCGCTGGGTCACGTCACCACGGTACGTCAAATGAAAAAATGAATCATTTCAAACTCTATTTTTCATTTCTCATTTCAGAAACGAGGGGGTACCAAACTATTTCCATATATACTGCTTTTAGTTTTGTTCCGCCTTATATAATACACACATGCACGTTTCTTTCGCAGTAACTGCAGCCGGGGCCGATTTATTCTAAGTTCTCACTAGCATATTTATGGAGCTTTTCTGTTTTATTCAACATGTATGCCCACTTTTATTGCAAGACCATGCACTATATTGCAATGTCACTAGAAGTGGGTTCAACCATTTCCGGGCACCATGGGGGGCTCTACTGTCATTTACATTATGTGAGCAAAATAAAGACATACTCCTCTAGATATCATGCTGTTATATTATGAGAGTATTTTAATTTTTTTTTATAGATTTTTATTAAGGAAATAACAGCATAGTAGGTTTAATAACCTTCAGCCGGTAACCGAATTACGGCTAACGCCGATCTGCCGTTCGGGCCTTCTTTAATGCCTGTCTGACTAATATATGATAATTATTGTGTAATGACGACACTGTTTCTATAACATCTATATCTTATACATTATAAACCTTATATTATATTCTCATGAGTGGGAGGGGGGGCTGTGTCGTCTGTGGGGTATGATGATTTAAGATTATGCAGGAAATGTTTTTTTCCCAGGCACAAGGTAATGCAGTCTTTCTGCACCCTCATAAAAGTCTGCGTCATTGTCCCTAAAACCACCCTCACCTGAAAGTCAGGCAGTATATATATATGCATGTCAAGCACAGCTATTACATGCAGCACAGTAGTCAATAATACCGGTATAATGTCTAAATAGGCATTAATTATCCTAAATATAAAAATGGGTACTCCTTCGCTGGTTAGAAATCTAAATGTTTGACTGCTTCAGAGTAGATCTAGGCCTACACTTGGGGTAACCGGATGTAGCAGGATTTCTAGTACATGAACCAGATAGGAAGTGCCAGCTAACTCGAATCATTAAATTGTATGAATGGAATTATCATTTTCAAGGTCCCCTATCGCGTTTCCTGTCTACTCATCAAGGCAAATTTTATACAACTCTATATTTAAAAGAAAATTGACATACAACGCACATACTCTTGTACAGTGTACACAGGCCTACCTATCAACAAGAGACACAATTCGGCCATTGTTTTCTATACTAAAATAGTGCATCTATAGACCAATAGCGATAAAATACAATGGAATTACATAGATTACACCAATTCATTGGCGCTGGTATACATCTAACAATACCATGTCTATGTGATGCTGATGGCTGAAGGTATAGCACAGACAGATGTGTGTCTAGGGCGCACCCCATAGATATCATCATCATAGATACAGTGTACTGCTTCCTAAGGTCAACGAGAGGATTGAATAATTGTCAACATTTCACTTATTGGATATCTAATAATGGTTAGATGATCAATTAGAGTAATGTGACAGGCCGTGAAATACTGGCCAGTGTTGTATTTTTATCGGGCGGGGGGTGGAAGGTGAAATACGGTGAACTTTGGTTAAACAATAAGGCTGTCGTTATCACCATTACATAAACAGCTATTGCTATGATTGAGGCTCTGAGAGGTTACTGAAATAAAGTTGAAAATGAAAGTGCGGTCATCCAATGATACAGGGAGTTTGGTCATGCTCTGGTGAACATTCTGTTTCAAATTAGCTCCAAGACCTTGGACCCAATACCTAGTTACAGCAGGGATTGAATGCCATGCACGTCGAAGAGGTGGGTGGCGGGTCGGACAGGGATGGGGTACTAAGGTCTGCCAATTCAAGGCAATTAATTATGGGGGTTGACCCAGTATGGATTGCAACAGAATATATTCTACCACCACATTTCTCAGAAAAGTCTATATTGACTAAGATAATAATGCATTTCAAATACCCAAAGAACCAGGTTGATGAAACAGCTTCAGCAGACTCAAATTGGGCTCAAATGCATCATGACCGCAAAATAACCAGAAAGAGATCCCACATATTCCGGATGTTTAAAAAAAAGTTTGTTGCTTAGTTGCTATGACGATAGGTTGCTTATAGTGTAGCAACATAGGCATACAAGAGAGGGGAGTCATTCTGGATGAAACCTGGACTGCATTCTGACTCCGTTTCCTTTCTCTGTGTAGATGGTAGATGAGCTGTGGATGAGTACACCGCCTGTAGTCGGATGGAGTGGCATCTTTTGCCTTTTGTCCCGGGGCCTGTTGAATAAGCGGGCAAATTATTCATACAACTAGTACTGTTGCTTGTAGGTCTCTGGTTTTACTTCTTTTAAATGATGATATACATTACCCCAAAACTCAAAAAACAACATAATTTTGCATCTTTGATCATCCTGCTTGCTTTTTTTTGTAATCCTAAAGTTATCATTAAATTTTAAGAGCTGGTCATAAAATACTGTAAGAAAAACTGCAGGTTTATAAGAATTCCCAAGTTGTGTTATTGGTGAAGCGTTTATATTCTAGTGTATATGCTGCTCGTCACTCATTTGCATTAACATTTATCCTCCATTTTCGTCTATCTTTTTTATTGATTTTCAAAATGGTGATGCATGTTCCTCAGGGTTCTAGGACAAGTACCCCCCAGACATCTACCCCCTGCAATTTACCCCAGTGGAATCTACCCCCTAGAACCTTTACTCTCCAGCCCTCCTGAACATATACCCCCTACTTTTACCCCCTTAGGACTTTTACCGCCTAGGGAAATCACCCCCTTGTCCAGGGGTTTATAGTCCTAGGGGGTAGATGTCCAGTGAGGTAAATGGTAGGCCTATAATTATGTCCAGGGGGTAGATCTCCCAGGGGGTACCTGTCCTGACACCATTCTCAAGACACCGATAGATGCGTTTGGTAAAAGGCTTAACCTATCGGCTTATCATTAAATTGTTTTGTCCGTACTTCTGCTACTAAAATACATTTCAAATCACGTTTTTTTTTTTAAATTTTCATCTGAACATTATTTTTGTCGATATAAACCAGTTCAGGGTCGTGTTTTTTTTTCGTTTTCCACTAGTTTACTTACCTCAATACTGCCTGTGAACTGTTACATTTAAATTTCTTGTCTTTCTTCAGATCCTGACGCAGAGTGTTCGGGAGAGGCTGCAGGTCACCGTAAGAAACCATTTCATTGAAAATCTAATTTTCTTAAGGTACTTAGAATCACATAAGATGTCAGTATATATAACAGGAGGACAATTGAAAGAAGGGAATGGTAAAAGTGTCCCATGTCACTATCTTGTTTTTTTGCCCCTCCCCTATATCGCTAGGCCTTTAAATGACCCATATCGTCCCATGTTGGGGGCATTTGTGTTATATCCAGGCCGTTAAATGTAGCAGGGTGGGTGAGTGTAAATGTCTTTGTTTGGACATTTGTTCGCCAACTTGATGATGTTTTCATTGCAAAGTCTCTTCGTAGATACTACACCGAGAGAAGAAATAGTGTCAAAATGTAGCCCATGTTGCCTCCAGAATGACTCCCCTCTTCAGGGGAGTCCGTGCACGTCGCACAAGGGAGCCCAGGTGACTCTCTGACCGACTTAAGGGAGTCACCTGGGGGGGGGGGGTCATATGTTCTACCACAGCGGTGGGCAACTGGGCAGGGTGATCCCATTGACGCCTATGTTAACCAAAACGAGGCACTGGGCAGGTGATCTGACAGATCACTGCCCACTGACTTTTTTGTTTGGGTGGGACAGAATTTTGTGTCAATATAAGGTTATTTCCAAATTATTATGGTATAAATTATCATAACATTGCTTTGGTAGAACCCTGATCACCCCCTCAGTGTCGGATTTGGGCCTAGGATCACTGCCCGAGGCCGTAGGCCGAGGGCAGTGATCCCACGGCCCAACCCCTCCACATCGGGAATGATCAGTTAGACCCAGAGAGCTATATGACTCCCCCAGATGACTCCCTTAGGTCAGTCAGAGAGTCACCTAGGCTCCCTTAGGTGATCTGGACTCCCCTAGAGAGGGGAGTCATTCTGGAGGCAACCTTGACTCCCTTTTGACGCTGTTTCTTTTCTCTGTGTAAAGTGTAGTCCCGTTTGAAGAGGGGCTGTACATATGCCAAGCGCTGCTTGTCACTACAGTTGGGATATCCACTATTCAAGAAACAACAAGAACAACAATTAAGTGTTTACCCAATGTATGTTTTATCTAAAAGAAATCGTCACAGGAAACAATTGTAACAAGTCACACAATATGACAGCGCATAAAGGAAGTATTTCACTGATGTCAGTCGGAAGTAATTCCGTCATCCGATGAAAGTCTATAATGTTAAACTTATGGGCGAATCTTGTCCAGGTTGCCTCCAGAATGACTCCCATCTCTATAGGGGAGCCCAGGGCTTTATAAATGTGGCTCCCTTAGGTGGGATAGGAAACTATGTGACTCCCTCACGTGACTCCTTTAGGTCAGGCGGGGAGTCATCTAAACTCCCTTGGGCAGCCTGGCCTCCCCTAAAAAAGGGAGTCATTCTGGAGGTAACCTGGACTCCCTTTTGACTCTGTTTCTTTTTTCTGTGTGGCATTCTCCCTTAAGATGCATGTATTGAAGATTGAAGAATTTACCTCTCTGTTCGATATATCAAAGCTGTGCTAGCTACAACCGAGTCGTAGCACACTCTATCTGTACTCTCCGAATTTGTATTGTTTATTGCTATACATTTAATCTGAAAAACCAGTGGACACTCACACTTGTTCCTACGTCTAATTCTCCTGCAAGCATACAAGTGAAGTTGGACGTGAATTTTACACCAACCTAAAGCACACTTGAACTTACATGAATATATGACTATTTATAAGTGGGCGAATGTAAAGATTATTTCATTTATTTTCAGCTTGTATGACGGATGACGAAAACGCTCGTAAGTGGGGGCATCTTCTTTACTACTGATCTTTGTTTCAGAGCAAACCATTCCTTTGTTAATATAGATATATACAATTATGACCCTTGCATTTCATATTATTGCAAAATATGGAAGAAAAGAATCTGATGTTTGTACCTGTGATTTAGCTCAAACCATAAGTAATACTTTGTCAGGACATGATTGAAACTTCGTGATTACCTTAATTAGGTGGTTTAAACATCAAATTAAATATCGTAATATCACTATAATGGAGGATGCGATATGATAAGCACCTTGTTTTGATTAACATTAACTTTTTACATTTCTTATTTCAGCTGGTACATGTGACAGTGGTAAGTATACTACTATAATTATGTAAACAGTTCCTTCAAGGAAAAATATCCAACCCCTATCTTAGGCCAATGGTGGTTGCCAGCAACAGAGGGGTTGGTGGGAAACCCCTACGGAGTGTGGGAGGAACTAACTCTCACTAACTGACATTGGTTACATGAATTATATACCATCACTGATTACATATACTTACACAATATTGGACTCATATAAATGAACCTTTAACAAGTTACACATATTATCCAATTATTTGCTATCGGAATCACCACTTCCATTTAAAGTTACAATCAATAACATGTTTTCTTTTTCCTTCAGACGAGGAATGTGAATGTAAGCATAACACTTTATTATTATTTTTAATGAAGCAAACTGTATTGAAACAGAATAGTCCCATTGGATCCTATAGTTATCGAAAACAAAGCGTTTACAGCAACGCAACTCCCTTTGCCCTGTAAAATGTTGGTTGCCATTTTTGTAGGTAAACAGTATCTTCTAGTATAAAGGGAAGTTAATTAAATGTCATCTTGATTATTTAACCCCCCCGATATGAGTAAAGTGTTTTTTCAATATTATGACTGCATTTCTTATGTGATGTTATTTGGATGATGAGACATGTATGTAGTCACAAATCAAAATCATTTACTACATGAACTCACTAATAATTATGCATGGTATACAAACCATGATACTCTAAATCCGATCCTATTTTTGGAGGCAACCTTTGCAAGCTATTAAAAAAGATCCAGCGTAATACAATCCTCGTTAATGCCAATAAACAATTCAACAACAATAGTCACTGTGTCATAGGAAAACACCATCCTTTATGGATTAAGGCTGTTATATATCGCCCACTGATGACATTACCTAGCTGTTTGTAAATGTATACACCCATATCTTATTATTGATTTTACCTATGTGCTTCACAACGCTCTTTTTCAGACCATGATACATGTGAAAATGCAAGCGCCCAAGACGGTGATGGTAATAAAAAACACAATTTCACATTTTAAGATTGTTGTATTTTTAAAGTTATACATAATATGAAAAAAACACATAAACTGCTAAGAAAAAGATCACGATTCTCAGGGCTCTTTTCATGTGTGCCATAACTAGCTATATACAAATAACTATGTAATGGCGGAAGCATAATATAAAATTTAAAAAGAAGACTGCCAAATAATGTAATTGTAAGTATGTCAACTCATACCCTACCTTTGTAACAAGCCCACATGGGGATAAATCAGTAGTTTCAGAATTTCCTTGGCAATTCAACTGACTGTGACACTAATACACTAAAAAAGTAAACTTGTCCGCAGACTCTTTTAAGTGACAAGGAATATCAGGTCTTCTAGCTGCATTAGGCAGATAGAAGACCCACTTTTTGCCACCATTTGCCAGCCGTAAACCCGACGTTTGCCAGCTCCAGACTGAGCACTGCATAAGCATGATGTTTGAATGGAAGCTTGGCAAATAGAATTGTCAGGGCTACATTCATACATCAAGCTGACGAAAGGTTATAAAGCAGATAAAAGTAGTATGTGGCTGTTAAAATCTTTCAAAATCTAGGGTTGGGCCTTCGTTTTCTCGTAAGAGATCTTCATGGGTTGATGAATAAAGTTGTCAAGTGACATTGGTAAATGTCAAAAATTATATGAGTCTGGGGATATAGGGCCTGATTTCAAGAAGTTCTGCCCATGGGATATATTTCTCCATGAATATTATGTAAAACATGCATTTAAGGTTAAGGAACCCTCACCTATTTGAGATTGCTGGGAAAAACTAACGTTGACAAAAGGTTTTGACATCTCCATGTCAACCATCAAACAAAGTAACATTGATCAAAATGTTGATCAAATGTGGATTAGTGTTTATTTAGTAACCAGGTTGCACACGAAATGAGTGATTGTGATCTGACTTAATTAATTAGCACAAACTGAAATAATTATGTTTAAAGTAATCACTGATTATGACTGACAGTAAAGCTCATTTAATTACTTTGCAGACTGTACAACAGATAAAGGCGGTCGTAAGTTGAGTCATTTTCTTTTAACTGGGAGCTTCTTCTAGAACAAACCCGTTCGTTGTACTTATGATTATTATCATTTTGACCCTTGCATTGAATATCTTAGTCTTAGTATGACAAAGAAACATACAGCTTCGAAGGTCTCTATTTCTGGAGGAACTTAAGGAACCAGGAAAATAATGTTACGGAAAATGTCAACAAGATTACCGGTTTATCAAGACAAGATTGAAACTCAGTGATTCGTTATGTTTTATTTTCTATTTGCTTTAATATCTAATAATGTTTGCACGTCTGTTTTCTTTTCCCAGCTGGTAAATGCGAAGGTAAGTATACTTTGACACTAGTACTACTTTTCTTAAAATGTAGACATCTTCCCTCAACATTCAAAAGAATTGAACCTGGTATTAGTTGTCGATAGTAGTATTCATTTCAATTAGAATTCACCATTTCCATTTGATATTTAACCAACTATTTTTCTGTGTCTTCCAGATGGAGAATGTGAAAGTAAGTGTGATACTTTGCTACGATTCACAATAGTAACCATCCACGGGAAAACCAGCCTTATTCACTCCTTGCACAATGTTGGTTTTCCTGTGGACCATATAAAAAACCTAGAGCAAACAAAAAAAAGACATTGCTGAATAATAATGTGAAATAAAGAACCATATGGCCCAATTTATGATATTACTCAGCTCTTTATACACACCAATGATGTGTCTTTTGTTTAGTTTAGCTTTTCTTTTCTGCAGGATACGAACAGTGTGATGCTTTGAGCGCAGGCGATGGTAGGAGAAAAAACACTTTCTAAATTGTTGCTAGTTTGTATCTAATAGGCTTGCATAAGAATACCATCAGTAATATTTGCTTTTTACATTTGGGATTCATTGTGTTTAGCATAATTATAAAGGTATTCAGAAACAGTAAATTTAGACACAGCGTACATCACAGTAAATCCAACGGAAATATGCAAGCCCTAAGCCCATTGCATTTACTGGGGTTTCCATGAGCTTCAATGCTTAAGGTATAGGATTATCGTACGCTGGGTATAACAAATGTAAGACTTATCCTATTACTTTTCAGATTGTCTGACAAGAAGTGGTGATGGTAAGAGGGTACTCAATCATTTGAAAGAAAACCCTAATTAAGAATAATTATCATTCTAACTCTTGCATTAAATACTTTTATATCATGAATGGAGAGCTACATTTAAACGTTTATAGCCGAAAAATTGCAGCAACACACATTAGGAATAATTATCATGCAAAGAACCTGTCACAATTAACATTGATCAAACCTGAACGCTTTAGATACAATATTCCTATCCAAGAATAAAGGTATTGTTTTCTATATTTCTTCTCGCATGTTAAACACATATATATGACATTTGATATCTGATATGCTTTCTATATCTCCAACTTCAGCCGGTGAATGTGTTAGTGTAATGGGTAAGTGTAATCTTATTTTTCTGTTATTTGAAATTTATTATCCAACAGCAGTAAATATATCACAATGCACATTATACTGCTATGCAATATCAGATGTCATATCCCTCATGTTCAAAACACACATTTGAAAACATAGTTTAGTATTTACTATTTTATATTGTATTCCAGATGCTGGAACAGCTGTACTTGAATGTACTGGTAAGCATAACAATTTGGCCTTATTGTGAGTTCGATCAAATAAAGTGTCTTGGCTCAATTGGAAAGCATACCATGTTACTTTAAAACAATTAATTAAAAATCCGCTTAATAGAAAAGCAGGAATAGATCATATTCAAATCATAATTCCGTCCCATATTACTGTTGAAAGAAACAAAACTTCAAAAAAAGAGTTTTCCATCAAGATATGGGGTATGCAGTAGGATCCTGGGGTATGCGAGTGTGAAATCATGAAATTTTAAATTTAAGCTTGACCGTCATGGTTGAAGTGAGGGCAAAAGCTCAGCTCTTACAGGCACAAGATAGGTTGAATATCTTGTAGCTGGACAATGCTCATGGTCCCCTGTCCAAATACTGCTGCCCTCTGGTGGAACTGTTATTTTGGTCCATGTATGGAAAATGCTGAACTTATTCCCTGACTGCCCAGCTTTAATGCTTGACACTGAGTGTTTAAGGGAATACTAAATGGATAACCCAGCACGAGGGCTGGGGCATGGGGTGAGTAACTTTACCTTGAACTATTAACCCTACTGCTGGCTTCTCCATGTGTTTGATGTCACAGCAGCGTTGTTTTCCAGTTGTATAGCACTCGTTTTGAGTGCTTGAACTGAATAACCATTGTATAATCAGATATGATATTTGTAATAAAGAAAGGTTGTTGGTGTTTGTGTAATTTATTAATGCCTCATTAACCTTATTTACTTCAGATGATGAGTGCCTTATCAATAGCTTGAGTGCAGGAGACGGTGAGAAACTATTTTTCATAGAATATTACAATTAGGAATATTACAATAAGGAATTAGATTTCTACGCCATCTAATTACCCATAGATCCACACCAGTACTATACGCTAGTATGGGGTAGCTCTCTCTATGCCAGCTGCAGTACGGCGTAGCTCTCTACACCAGTATGGCGTACTTAGCTCTCTACACCAGTACGGCGTAGCTCTCTACTCCAGTATGGCGTAGCTCTCTACACCAGTATGGCGTAGCTCTCTACACCAGTACGACGTAGCTCTCTACACGAGTACGACGTAGCTCTCTACACCAGTACGGCGTAGCTCTACACCAGTACGGCGTAGCTCTCTACACCAGTACGGCGTAGCTCTCTACACCAGTACGGTGTAGCTCTCTACACCAGTATGGCGTAGCTCTCTACTCCAGTATGGCGTAGCTCTCTACACCAGTATGGCGTACTTAGCTCTCTACACCAGTATGGCGTACTTAGCTCTCTACACCGGTACGGCGTAGCTCTACACCAGTACGGCGTAGCTCTACACCAGTACGGCGTAGCTCTACACCAGTATGGCGTAGCTCTCTCTATGCCAGCTGCAGTACGGCGTAGCTCTCCACACCAGTACGGTGTAGCTCTACAGTAGAATCTACTGGCAATAAAAACACTTACAGCACTTACTTTTAACAGTGTAGTCCTGAGTGTATTCAAATCATCAGTTATTATAAGTAGTATAGTATGTATCGGAACGGGACTATAGTTAAGTACTGTTTATTACTCAATCGACCTGCAGCCAATCAGAGGCCTCCATTTGGTCACGTGACCGGAAGTGACCTACTTAGGGGATTAGTGGTGACGTCACGTGACCTAGTTAGCCAATCAGAGGCTGCCATTTGGTCACGTGACCGGAAGTGACGTCATATGACCTACTTATGGACCGGAAGTGACGTCATATGACCTACTTAGGGGACCGGAAGTGACGTCATATGACCTAATTTAGGATCACGTGACCGGAAGTGACCTGATGAGTCACGTGACCGGAAGTGACGTCACATGACCTAATGGCCAACCGGAAGTGAGTGACCTCATTGAGGATCACGTGACCGGAAGTGACCTGATTGATCACGTGACCGGAAGAAGAAGTGACGTCACGCGACTTAATGAAGAGATGAGCGTCTTTAAGGGGTCACGCGCTTTAAAATGTGATATCTTTTTTTTTTTTGGAGGAGGAGGAGGAGGAGGAGGAGGAGAAGGAGAGGAGGAGGAGGAGGCGAGTCTCTTATTTTTTTCGGTAAACTAATAAAAAACACTACGATATAAGTTGTTTTTTTTTTTCATTTTTTATTGTTTTACGAGCGACTGGAAGTGACTTATTGAACTAGGTAGAAGCGTTCTTTAGAGTGTATAAGGGGGGGGGGGGGAGGGGAGGGGAGGGGAGGGAAGGGGAGGGGGGCCCCTTTAAGATGCATGGGGAGGGGGGCGCTTTTAGGATGCATGGGGCAGGTGGGGGGGAGGGGGGGAGGGGGGAGGGGGGCACTCTAGGGGGGTGGGGGAGCACTCTAAGGGGCGTTTGTCTCTTTTAAGAAAAAAAGAAAAGAAAAAGATTTCAATCGAGAGACACGCTTCTTCCTCTCGAGAGGAAGAAGCGTGTCTCTTCATTATTTTTTGTTTATCACGTGCCTCGATGAGGCGATCAGCTGCGACTGGAGGAAGTGACACTTTAAGAGGGCGCGCGTCTTAATTGTTATGATATTTTTTTTTACTTACTAATAAAGAAAATAAAACACAACAATTCACATGTCCGTCGTTCTCGTTGTTTCTTGCTTGATAAAGTCAAGTAATATCGCGATGCCGAGGTCAAACTTTCCCATGTCCTCAGTCAACACTCGAAGGAGTTCAAAAGGTGTACCGCCGGCACCGTCAGCTTCATCTTGCCACATTTTCAACACTCGGAAGGCCCACTCAGCGGGACTTCCTCCGTATTCGCATTCTTCAGCGATCTTATCTAACCTCTCAGGCGACAATTTTAAATGGTCCCCCACCTCTTTCCACCTGCTACCTAGACGTCTGCCGAGGGTGCCCAAGTGCTTATGCATCGCGCGCGAGTCGGGGTTTTCGAAATCCAACCCCTGTCTGTGGAGAAGGGACATCCACTGAGCCAACAGTTCCACGCGTCTAATGCGGGTGAAGACGCGACCAAGCTCTCCCCATCTATGACGATGCGGGGTTTCACCCCACCAGACTCGGAACATCGCCGTACACAGCTCCTCCGGTGTCTTGACACTGCGCTCTACTAGAGCATCCATACGGGCGGCGGTAACTTTTAAGCTACTGCCCAACTCTCTCCAACAGCCGCTCAACTCTTTACCTAGTTGACGAAGCAAGGCGTCGCTATAGGCTAACCGCCGCTGTCCTACCTCTCTGTTCTCCCCATCGGTCTGCCTCGCGCGTCTCACGTCGTCAAGCCGCATTAACTTTTTTTCAGGTGGACAAGGCGGTGAAGGCGAGCTTGAAAGTGGAATAGCTTGAGCCATCTTGTCTCGTCTTGGCGGCGGCGGCGGCGGCGGCGGCGGTGGTGGCGGTGGTGGTGGTAGTAGACGTTACTGTGGTCAGAGGCGATATGGTTTTTTTCCAACAGAAATCAGAGCTTTTATACAGAGGGAGTTTAATCCCATTTCCAACAGCACTCCAGCTGTCTAGCGACCTGTCTGCATGACGCTTTTTCAGCCGCTCCGCTCCTTAAGAGCTTAGATGACGAGGGGTATGTCATCGCTATCCGTGGAGACCAGCTGAAAACGGTGTTTCTTCCTCATCCATAGCCTTACCTCCTACCCCCTACCTGAGGACGTCTCCCTCCCTCTGACATTCATTGTAACAAACGTCAGAGGTCAGGTGAAAATCGGATTTTTTTCATGCACAGCCTTAGTCAGCTGTCACCCCTCCCTATTGAACTAGCCGGCCGCCGCCTGGCCGGCCCGGTCTACTCACCACGGCAGGAGGTGGTGATTTTTTTTTGTCTTACACTTAAGTCGCTCACCACATGCACACGCCTCTACTCACAGACAGACACGTTCGTCTTAGGGGGGGGGTCCTGCTTCACGCCACACGCCTCCTGTAGTTTTTTTTGTATACACACTCTAAGCTCATCACCGTTAATCCTTTATACAGCTAACGCGCGCTGAATTGCTGAACAGGGTGGTAAGTGGCTTAGCTCATGACAGTGGATCCCTCAAAAAAAGAGGGGAAAGGGATCCAGCTGAAAACGTCATACCTTATGTCTTTGTGAATGGCCGCCGGTCAGTCGACGGCAGCAACCGCTTAATCCTTTATACAGCTAATGCGCGTTGAATTGCTGAACAGGGTGGTAAGCGGCTTAGCTCATGACAGTCGATCTCTCAAAAGGGGGGAAAGGGATCCAGCTGAAAACGTCATGCCTTATGTCTTTTGTTTCTCTTTGTGAATGGCCGCCGGCCAGCCGGCGGCAGCTGAACAGGGTCAGTAAGTAGCTTAGCTCTAGAAGCTAGAAGGCGTATATAAGGGGCCTGGAAACCTCCATTCACTCACTCATTCTTTTGCTGCTCTCTACAGTCACCACCATGAGCAAAAGACAACACCTAGCGCCGTCCAAGAACAAGAAGACTACGCGGAACAGCGCTCGTTTAGCGTCAGTGCCTCCTCTTGCTACTGAAAATGAGACTACCGCCGCAGCCGCTTGGTCTTATCACCCTCCCGCTGTAGCGAGCGCTCGCAGCAGTAGTAGTAGTAGTAGTAGTAGTAGTAGTAGTACTAGTAGTAGTAGTAGTAGTGGTAGTAGTACTACTGGTAGTAGTCGTCGTGCTAGCGACGTTGTTACACTCGCGACGGTACACGTTGCTGCTAAGCGTGCTGCCGCTGCTACTGCCGCTCCGCCTGCTGCTGCTGCTGCTGCTGCTGCTGGTGATCCTCGGGCTGCGGCTGCTGCTGCTGCTGCTGCTGCACCTGCTACGGCTGCGCCTGCTGAGGCTGCTGCGCCTGCTACTGTTGCGTCTGCTGCTGCTGCTGCTGCTGCTTCTGCTGCACCTGCTGCTACCGCTACTACTACTGACGACAACGCTCCTGGCACAGCGCATTACTGGCAACCGGGTTTTTACCTCCCCACTACTGTTGATGACTTTGATGACCTGCCGCACGTTGCACAGCCCCTCTCCTCCACCACTACATCGACCGACGCCCTCGACGCCGCTCGCGCTGAGAGTGACAGCTATTCGGACACTCAGCCCCTAAACCGAGAAGAAGAGGAGGAGGAGGAGCAGCAGCAACAGGGTGAGACAGAGAACGACGGTGACGACGAGGCGTACGAAGAACCCGAAGGGAAAGGGGTGGGCGGTACGTTTTTCGGCTCCCCTCTTCGACCTTTCGACCTCACTTCCACTAGTAGCGCCCCGTCCGGTCCGTGGCGACTGCCCTCACCGCCACCTTACGAGGGCGGCGGCGCTTCATCTTCTACCGCTACACTCAGCACCGACGGCGTGTGGCTGCTCTGTTCCAACAACGAGGCCTCGGATACCACCAGCGCTGACGCTGCTCCTGCTATCGGTTCTGCTGCTGATTCAGCTCACGCTGATGGTGTTACTCTTCCTGCGGGTGTGAAACGTTCTAAGGTGAGTTCCAGAACAACAAGGCCTACTAAGAAGAGAAAAATACAAGAAAAAGAACGAGATGGACGAGAAGAAGCAGAGAAACCCTTCTCCCGTCTTCTCGGGTTAGAGTTCTGCTTAGACGGAGCTTTGACGCTGGAGATCTGGGAGGACGTGGCTAGACTGTCTAGGAGGCCGCGCTACACAAAAGACGGCCAGGTGAAAGAGGCGTCTCTGACCAGAAGCAAGCGAGTGCACTTCACGGCCGACGCGCTGCGCGAGCTAATAGCACGCATCGCCGATATCCGCGCAGTGGTGCGCATACGCGACACAGCGGCCACGCAAGGAAGACCTAATCACACCCCCTGGTTTGCAGTGCTGGATGAGGAGGGCGAAGTGTACGCAGCTGTGAGCTACTACGAATTGAATTGAAATTTGAATTGAAAATTCGTTTATTGAATTGAATTGAAAATTCGTTTATTTATACTGTACGGCAGGTAGGTCAGCAACCTGTATTCTCCTCTATACAGTCAATGGAGTGGTTGTCTCAAATGAAAAAAAATAACAGTACGTAGTGTATGTATATCCATATAAAAATAAAGAAATGAGGCATAGGCTTAGAGCCATGACTTAGTATAATAGTAAAGGTGGTTAGTATATCAAATAGTGTATAAGGGCTGTTGTTATTGCCCTAGATGGGATGATGTTGTTTCCCATTTGGACTGATGTAAATGTCCAGGTTGGATGATGGTCAGTCATACAACGGTAGTCATGGTAGGTTCCAGTGTCAAAATATTACATACGGTTTGTAATAGATATACGTGTAATACATGAATATTACACATATGTAGAAATGAGATCAAAATGGTGCTTCTTGTTCCATGAGGTAAATTTGTTGCTCTCTCTAATGGCCCTGTCTTCCACTGTAAGGGCATTCCATGCCCCAGCCAGTCTATATCTCAGACTCCTTGCATAAGCAGGATTTTTAGCTCTTTTTTGTAAAAGCAGTCTTTGGTCCCTTCTTCTTGTGGCTATATTAATTATGTGTAATTCTTCTTCTAAAAGAGATTTCTTAAATGATTGTTCCAGGATATGCATATGTCTTCTATCTTTTAATTTGTTTAATTTGGCTTTTCTGTGAAGGGCTGCTGTATTTAAAATTCCTGTTCTTCTATATGCAATTCTGAGGCTTCTATTGATTAATCTCTGAATATTTTCCAGGCTAGTTTTTGAGGCAACATCATAAAATACATCACAGTAATCAACGATAGGTAGAACCATGGTCTTAACTATTTTAACAGCTGCGGTTTCAGGCAAATCAAATTTTACATAATTGAACATAAAAACTTTATGTCTAACGCTATGTACAACAGTGGGGATGTGATGGTTATAGTTTAGCATTGGATCTAAGGTAACACCTAGATATCTATAGGAGGGTGCATAACTAATTACATCAGTGCCAATACTTAGGTTGGGCCTAAGGAGCCTTCTCCTGAGTGCTTTATTGGCAAAAATCATGTACTTTGTTTTCTTATTATTAAGGGACAGCTTGTTAGCATTACACCATTTTGAGATATTTAGTAGGTCTTCATTTATTTGGTTAGATGTGTTATGTTCAGGCAGGTGCTCAATATATACAACAGTGTCGTCTGCGTAATGCTGACATTGCAAATTTGTTAGTGAGGAGTGCATGTCGTTTATGTATGTTAAAAACAGGAGGGGGCCTAGTACAGACCCCTGTGGGACTCCACAGGAGATGTTATGG
Organism: Harmothoe impar; assembly: GCA_947462335.1. Lineage (NCBI taxonomy): Eukaryota > Metazoa > Annelida > Polychaeta > Phyllodocida > Polynoidae > Harmothoe > Harmothoe impar. Next base: position 27,189,697 of record OX381717.1, read on the forward strand.
TAATCAGATAGGATGCCATTGGCTTTGGTTCTTTGTCTTCTGTCTGAAAGATAGTTAATTATTAGGGAATTTGCAGAGTTTTTGAGGCCTAAATTTTTTAGTTTAATTTGCATTATATTATGATTTAGAGTGTCAAAAGCTTTGGAGAAATCTAGGAAGATGGCAGTGGTACAATGTTGCTTATTTAGTGATTCAAATATGTTATTAGTCAGTTTTTCAATACTATGGAAAGTTGATCTATTGGGTCTGAAACCATCTTGGTTTTCATATAATATGTTGTTAGTCATTAGGTAGGTCAGTAATTGTTTATGTAAAACTTTTTCCATTATTTTTGCAGGTAGGGGTAGAATAGAAATAGGCCTTAGATTATTTACATCAGCTCTGTCTCCACCTTTGGGGAGGGGCGTTACAATAGCTTCTTTCCAGGCGTGTGGAAATATTGAGGTTCTTATCACTAGGTTAATCAGGTGCAGCAAGTGATAGGGTAGGGTAGAGAATGTATCCTTAAAGACTTGCGTTGAAATGTTTAAAATTCCTGAAGATTTATTAAGATTAATTTTTTTGATTAATTTATTTATTTCATCTACTGTGCAGGCATTGAACTGAAAGATGCTAGGTAAGGGAGGTACATTACTTTGGAAGGGCAAGTTTAAATTTTGAGCTAATTTATCACCTATCGTTGCGAAATAGTTATTTATATAATTGGCAGTATCTTCCGATCTAATTTGTAATTTATTAGCTTTATCTAGTAAACTGTAGACAGGTGATCTGTTTTTAGGGTTCATAAGGTTATTAATAGCTTTCCAATATTCTTTAGGCTTATTATGATATTTGACAAATTGCTGTTTATTATATCTGTTGCGAGCAAGTCTTTTTTCTTCATTCGCTAGGTTTCTTAGGAATATGGCTATGTTATGGTCATCATCATCTAGTGTGCGCCTATATTTTTTCATTGCATTGTCTCTATCCTTGAAGAGGGTTAGTAAGTTGTTAGTGACCCATTCCTTCTTTTTCTGAGTGCAATTAAAAGTTTTAATGGGGCAGGTGAAATCTAATAGAAAATGGATTTTGTCAAGAAGGATATTCCAAGCTATGTTAGGATCTGGTGCATCCCAAAAGGTATTCCAATTTAAATTTTTTAAGCCGGTTGTATAGTTATCTGCTATGTAATTTTTATATGTACGGCCAGTAAATGACACGGGGACCTTTTCAGTTGCAGAGAATTTTCTAGTAACAAAGATGGGGTAGTGGTCTGTCACGGTGATATGTGAAACTCCTGAATTGTTAATTTGTGTAGAATTTGTTAAAATTAGGTCAATAACAGTGTTTTCACCTTGTGGATTCTTATGTGTAAACTGTGATATTAGTTGTGTTAAGCTAAAGGTAGACATGAAGTTTTTGAGTTTTTCATGGTCTCCATATTTCTTTTTCACATTTATGTTGAAGTCACCCAAAAGGAAGAGTTCTTTTCCTGGGGTGCTATTCACCTCTGTTAGTAGGGTTGTTAGTTTCTTAAAAAATAATTTTATATCTCCATCTGGTGGTCTATAGACGTTGAACAGGTGTAATGTCTTGCTGTTACCCTTATTCATAATTATGTATTGTATTTCCATGTTAATATCACATATATTTTTGTCTTTCTGCTCAACATATGAAATGTCTTCGGCAATATAAGTGACCACTCCCCCCCCACAGGTTTTAGCTCCAGGAAGGGTAAGGTCTCTGTCCAGTCTGCAGAAATTATAACCATCCAATACAAAAGTATCATCTCCATGCATCTGTGTGAGCCAGCTTTCCGTCAACCCTATGCAGTCTGCTTGCGAGCTGCCAAGCATGATTCTAACATCGTCAATCTTACCGGGTAGTGTTCTTATATTGTAATTAATCATATGAATACCTCTTAGCCTATCAAAATTCAGATTATGAGACATGGAAGGTTGATCTACAAACCCTCAGAGAGAGCATCCCCCCAGGAACAGTAGCACATACCGACAAGAAACCTAATATTAGTATATTTGTGAAAACTGTATTAAAGTAATCAAAGGTGCAGGGGCATGTGCAATAAAATGCTGCCCGAGCGTGAAAATGTAATTTTTCTAATATCATGAGTAGTGTGAGCCTAAGGGCTCCGTGTATATGAATGTGTTCTATTCGAACAATGTATAGGCATATTATATTAGTAGAGATTTTATTAGTATGTGTTTCACCGTTATGACTTATGTCATTCTGGATTGCACTTAATATATGTGACCATTGCTGGAAATGTTCATATGTGAGTTCATCACAGTAGAATTGGTCTGGTTAGTTTGTTAATATTAAGCAACATGTAAAATATATTATTTCAAAATATCATTCAAGTTCTTGTACCTCCGGCGAGCAGGGAGCCAGGTTTGTGGCAGTTCATGGTATCTATTTTACCGGTATGATTCCATGTAAGAAGAGCAATATAATATAATGTGTGTATAACCTGGAGTGGACTCAGCGTCATTGTTCAACATATACATTTCACGTGCTCTATACCTACTGTAGGTAATAGTATTTACATGTCTAACATAGCATATGGAGATCCCATGTCTAATGTACAATGAGGCAACATACGTATAGCTAGCAGGCCCTAGATAAGTGCATAGGTCTATTAATGTTGGTTTTAGTTCATCAATAACAAAAACACAATAGTATATCTTAACTGACATTGCTATTAACATAACAGGTATCATTGTACAATTAAATAACGAAGAGACAAGTTATGTTTCTATAAGGCTATATGATAGGTGATTATATGTAAGGCATTGACCGGGACGTGGGGGTGAGTTTTGGCTCAGCGCGCCCGTGCACAGCTTTGCTTACACTCAAATCTGGCGGGTAAGGTTTCAAGGGTATTCAAATGAGGGTATTTCAAACTAACCATGGTTGGCGCGCCCGTGCACAGCCAGTGGGTTATTCAAAGTGGCCAGGGTATTTGGGGGATATATAGAGGGGGGGGGGAGCAAGGTAGCCTTATAGTATGAAGACAAATGCACTTTTATATTGTAGTGTAATTTGGAATAGATTATTAAGTATTATTTTAAACGGTGTATATAGGGTGGGTGGGGTGCATACTACCTATCCTAGTGTAGTTATCCAAACTGCTCGTACGTCCCATGAGGCATCTTCCTACAGCTTATACATTGCCTGCCTGGTGGAGGATTGCATAGTTCTTTTTCAAGCATTTTACAAAGATAGCTGCCCACTCCTGTACTGTGTCATCAGTTGGGTGAAGGCCGTCAGGAGCTAGTTTCTTATACTTGTGGGTATATTTTCCCTTATTACCACAGTGTATGGACGTAGCTAATCTGGGGCCAAAATACAGCGGTAAGAACCTCGTCCACGTGCGCAAGTACGAAGGTCCTGACAAAAAACCCACACAGCAGGGGGTGACGCTGTCCGCCAGAGCGCTCAAAGAGTTGGATGACAAAACAGAGATTATTCTCAAATATCTCGGTATAGATTCGGAATGAGAGACGCTCAACGCTCACGCGCGCACACACACAGCGTTTGACGTACGCTGTATGAGACAGACAGACGGATACACAGACAGCAGACAGATAGATAGATAGATAGACAATAGATTGATAGATAGATAGATAGACAGATAGATTGATAGATAGATAGATAGTTAGACGGCTAAGTAGTTGGTAACTGAGTGAAAAAAACATGACACAGTACGTATGCGAAAAGTGTTTCAAAATTTTTAAAAGACCGTACAACCACGAGAGACACGTAGAAAGTTGTAGAGTAATACCTAAGTTTTGCCCTCTATGCGGCGAAGGCGATTGCCGAAAGATCGCCTGTCGACGCGAATCTCTGGACGGGGTGAACATCCCTCCGCGCATACGTGCTGTACCGAACGGGGAGGAAACGTTCACGGCGAATTGGCCTGCGATACAAACGGGCGTCAGGATGCACGGGACTCGCGTGAGTGTAACAAACTTCAGGCTACCAACCGGCGAGTTGAGTGACGCTGTAGATACTATGCGTCGCATTCACTTGACACAAAGATTCAGATACAAAGTGGGTTTCTCGGTAGGCTTACTCTTACAACACAGAGAAGACAAGAGCAAACTGCGCTACTTTCACGCCTCCCAGAACAACGCAACTCTCATACAACCGCTCCCTACTATAACTAATTCAGAAACTTTGGAAGAGCTCCTCTCAAAGATGGAAAACACCGTCGCTTGCGAGGAAGTACGGAAACTTTGCGACGCTGACACAAAGTGGCACGTTCTTTTTCCTACCAATTTGAACATTTGCGTTTACATGGGACCGGGGGAATTCCCCATAGGCGGTAGGATCACTCAGGCCGGTCGAGTTGGAAAGAGAAGCGGCGTGTTAGATTTTCCCAACAAGGACAACCTCTGCATCTTCCGCTGCATTTCCTTTCACTTATACAACACCAGCAAGCGCGCTTCAGATTTGTTACGTCAGTTCTGTCCCGCTGCCACACCTGAATCCTTTCCGGGTCTGAACATCCGTGACTTACCCGCGTTAGAGAACTTGTTTGACGTACAAATAGCGGTCTACACCGCGTCGCGTCAAGTGCCGGGGCGGAAGTTGAGAAGACGCGTTACTCTGATCAGACCGCCTTCCAGAACTCTGGCTGCCCGAGGTAAAGTCAACCTACACCTGACGGCGAAAGGCGGTTTGCACGTCTCTCTCGTCACGGACTTCAACGCGTACGCGGGCATATACGAATGTTGCAAGTGTAAGGCGGCTTTCACCACCGAGTTCTTGCTGAAGAGACACAGGAACCAGCTTTCCTCTTGCCGACAAGTCAAGTTGCGCTACGTAGGTGGCATCTACCAAAATTCGAGAACGATTTTCGAAGCGCTAGCAGACTTCTCCATTTTTCCCCCCGACAGACATTCCGGAATCTACCCTTACAAGATCGCCTTCGATTTCGAGGCTTTCTTCAGACCGTGCAAAGAACCGTCGACGGAACACGTGTCCCTGCTGTGGGATCACGTCCCTTTGTCGGCTAGCGTCGCATCCGACTTTCCGGGGTGGGAGGGGCCCGTCTGCTTCGTCAGAGAATCCGACGCAGATTCCGACCCCTTGTTGGACCGAGTTTTAAATCACATAAACGAGAACGCCAAAGTCATCGGGGAAGCTGTGCTAGAACTTTACCGACCGACATTAGCGAAGTTAGATGCGGCGATAGGTGAAGCTCTCCTGCTGGAGGAGGCGACGTTCACCCCTTCTCCAGGCGGCTTCGCTGCGGCTCAGACCAGACACCCGTTAGTTCAACTGAAGAAGCGTCTTCTGAGATACATCCGTCAAGCTCCAGTCGTGGGCTTCAACTCGGGGCGTTACGACTTGAACCTGATCAAAATACGCCTTCACTCGTTCTTTGCCTCCGGAGACCGAAGAAACCAAGAATTCAGCGTCATAAAGAGAAGCAATCAATACTTGGCGGTTTACACACAGCACACGGTTTTCTTGGACGTAGTCAACTATTTGGCACCCGGTTACAACTACGCGACCTATTTGCAAGCTTTCACCAGGAACGAAGAGAAAGGTCACTTTCCTTACGAATGGATGACGTCTACCAGGAAACTGGCAAACAGAACGCTGCCACCGAGATCGGCTTTTGACAGCGAACTGACGGGCGTCAAAATGTCCGAATCCGACTACGCCGCATGTCAGAAAGTTTGGTCCGACGAGAAGATGCAAACTATGGAAGATTACTTGATCCACTACAACAACAAAGACGTCAAACCTTTCATAGAAGCTCTGAAAAATCACGCTAAATTTTTCCAAGATCGCGGCATTGACATGTTGAAAGACGGAGTTTCTCTCGCCGGTTTGACTTTACGGTTCCTCTTCCAAAACCTAGAAGACGCGTTCACAACGTTCCCCCAGTTCGACGCCGTCCTCCACGCTCTGATCAAAGAAAATCTAGTCGGCGGTCCTTCCATCATCTTCCATAGATTTCACGAGAAGGGCACCACGCGGATAAGGGAGCACAAGTACGGCGAAGAAGCGAGACCGTGCCAACACATCCTAGGACTAGACGCTAACTCTCTGTACTTGCGCTGCATGAGCGAAGCGCACTGCACGGGCTATTACGCGGTGAGACGACCTGAGACCGAGTTCAAGCCCGAAATTAGGCAAAGAAACTCTCACAGCGCTTTGGAGTGGTTACGCTTCGTAGAGCACGACCGCGACGTGAAACTGCGCCACGCTTTGAACGGCGGCGAGATGGTTGTAGGCTGTCGGAGAATTCGCGTGGACGGGTTTCACGCGGCCTCTAATACGGTTTTCCAGTTTCACGGGTGTTGGTTCCACGCTCACGAGTGCATACCGTCGCACCGATATCAGTGCGCTTCACTGAGGGAGGAGAGACGCGACAGAACGACTAGAGTAAGCGCGTACTTGAAAGCGCTAGGTTACAAGCTGGTCGTCGTGTGGGAGTGCGAATGGAGAGAGATGAAGCGTCGAGATGAGCGGGTTAAGGCCTCCCAACAACGCTGGAAGGTTGACGCTTTGAAAGTGTCTCGAAACGCGATGAGCGAGAGCGACATCCTTTCCGCTGTGAAAGACGGGAAAATGTTCGGTTTAGTTCAAGTGGACATCACTACGCCGCCTCACCTACGAGACTACTTCGAAGAAATGACCCCCGTTTTCAAGAACGTGACCGTTTCAAAATCGGACATAGGACCTCACATGTCAGACTTTGCGCAGGAAGAAAAGCTGTTGAACACGCCTCAGAGATGTCTGATAGGGAGTTACCACGGAAAAAATATTCTCTTGGGAACGCCGCTTCTCAAGTGGTATTTAGAGCACGGTTTGATAGTCACCAAAGTGCAGCTGGTCGTAGAATACCTACCTAAACGCTCCTTTGCCGGTTTCGCGGACGAAGTAACGGCGGCGCGAAGACGTGGCGCCGTGAACGAGAACGAGAAAATTCTGTCACACTGTTACAAGTTAATGGGAAACGCTACGTACGGTAAAACAATCTGCAACAAAGAAAAACACACGGCGGTGAGATACACTGACAGTCGGAAGTTCGAACTATTGGCCAATTCGTGGCGCTTCAAAAAGGCGTCCGAGTTGAGTTCCGATCTGTTTGAAGTCGAACTACAACCGAAAACAGTCAAGAACAACCTCCCTATTCAAATAGGGTTCATGGTATACCAGTACGCGAAGTTGAAAATGTGAGAGTTCACATACGACTTCTTGGATAGATTCGTCGATCGGCGCGATTATGCCCTTTGTCAAATGGAGACCGACAGTCTTTACATGGCTCTCAGCGGTGACACGTTGGATGACCTAGTCAAACCTCGCCTGAGAGAGACGTACTTCAGAGAGAAACGAAAGTGGCTTCCGACAGCGGTGTGCGACGATCACTTAGAGCTTTTCGTGAAGACAAAAACGGAAAGAGTGCGAGAATGGTGTCCGCCGCCCGGCGGATGTTGTGAGAGACGGTACCTTTACGATCTGAGAACTTCGGGGCTCATGAAAGCGGAGTGGGAAGGTGACGGGATCCTAAGTCTCAACCCTAAGACTTACATTTGCTACGATCGAGTCAGCGACACCGGTGAAAGAAAATCCAAAAAATGGAGTGCAAAAGGCATACAGAAGAAACAAAACCCTCAGGAACCAGACGACTTCTTGGATGTTCTTCGCCAACGAAAAACTCTCATTGCTGTAAATAGAAATTTCAAAGTGGTGCGAAACAAAATGGTCACCTACACCATAGAGAAAGACGGCGTGCGCTACTTGTATTATAAGCGTCGCGTGCATTCTGACGGTGTGACAACGAGTCCTTTAGCAGGTTTGGTCCACGGATATGAACCCAAGCCGTAGCATTTTGTTGTAAACGCCGCCAGTTAGGGCGTACACTGCATCCACATATCACGTGGCTAAATAGCGCGATGCTATGCCCCCCCCCCCCTTCCACGATGAAGCCAAACTGCACTACTTAGTAACCGTGCCTACCCCCCCCCCCTCCTCCCCCAATACCCTCAGTGAGCCGTACCAAGCTGTGAGAATGCCCTAGGTTGCCGCCCACTACAAGCTGCGGCTCCCACGTGCATGGTAGAAGGAAGAGAGAGAGTGTGTGTGTGGGGGGGGGGGGGTGCCGTGTACAGATATCTCGGCAGTAATACAAGTTTAACTTCATATTTCTCTAAAATGCAGCAGGGCACCGACTGGGTACATCCACAGGACTTTAGAATGGATACGTATCTATGAGGTTATAATAGTAGTTTATATCACTAATTTGTCAGAAACATCACAAATTAGTTATAATAAAGGTAACAAATACAATGCCTGATGCATCTCATTATAACACTACGCTGCAACAGCCTGTCTCTGAGTGTATGCTAAATAGTAATACGGTGCAGTGTCCCGCACTGACACGGGAATCCTGGTTAGCTGCCCACCTGTTTAGAGATATGAAAAAAAAAAAAATAAGCGTGTTATTGCTTGATTGAGTGCATCTTTTCAAAAATAGAGTGTTTATCAAGATTGAAAAAAAATAAATAAAAAAAATAAAATAAATTATTGTTGTGTTTTTATTTTCATACGTCTTCTTTTACTAGTAAGTCGCGCAGTCTCTTAAAGCGTCACTCATGTGACGACGTCGCTTCCAGTCACGTGATCCTAAAGACCCTCACTTCCTAAACAAAAAACTTCTTCTTCTTCTTCTTCTTCTTCTTCTTCCGATCACGTGGTCAATCAGGTCACTTCCGGTCACGTGATCCTCAATGAGGTCACTCACTTCCGGTTGGCCATTAGGTCATGTGACGTCACTTCCGGTCACGTGACTCATCAGGTCACTTCCGGTCACGTGATCCTAAATTAGGTCATATGACGTCACTTCCGGTCCCCTAAGTAGGTCATATGACGTCACTTCCGGTCCATAAGTAGGTCATATGACGTCACTTCCGGTCACGTGACCAAATGGCGGCCTCTGATTGGCTAACTAGGTCACGTGACGTCACCACTAATCCCCTAAGTAGGTCACTTCCGGTCACGTGACCAAATGGAGGCCTCTGATTGGCTGCAGGTCGATTGAGTAATAAACAGTAGTTAACTATAGTCCCGTTCCGATACATACTATACTACTATTATATAAAAAACCTAAACGTAAAGTCAGCCCAGTTGATTACTAAGATGAATTAGTGACTATATTACGATTGAAGCTTGTATATTTGTATTTCAGCTTGTACAGACCCAGAGGGCGTGAGTAAGTAGAGCTCATTTTATATTCCTGGTTATATAATCCTATTTAAATTTATTGATATTTCAAAATCTCCTGGATCTCTTAAAATGTGTACATAGTAAATACATAGGGACAATTGTCACTTTGTCACTTTGTTTTGTATCGCAACACATGACAATAAAAATATCTTAACATGTTAGTATCTGAAAAGCAGCTGCACTTAAATATAGGAGGCCCGATCCCCCCCCCCCTTCGCTTGTATACAAGACAGGCAGTATTCAAGATATATTTTACTACTCATGACATATTTTAAGATCCAGATACTCCCAACGCTTATACAAGACAGGTTCTTATTCAACTTAAATAGTATGGACCATTTGTAAACAAAACTGAATATCCTAAATAGCTCCTGGAAGGAAAACAAATTAACAGTTGATGTTTGATCAAATTGCATTACTACAATTTCAGGTGGTGAATGCTTTTTGGGTAAGTAGTCTGTCACAGGTTTTTATTTA